>CAHIKZ030002215.1:265000-321678 GCA_903632075.3 Acanthosepion pharaonis
TGGCATTATCCAGTATATAACACCACCTTATTTCACGGGCGGAACGGAATAGCTGAAAGAAAAGGTAAGATAAGCATACTTTGTTCTCAAAGTGAGTTTCATACCGTTAAGTCTTACACAAATTTATATATACATATTTATAATTATCCAAACTGGAACTAGATCAATCTACTCCAATGGGCGAAATAAAGAGTTCAGTGCGAAATTCTAAACACCTGAAGGAGGCCGGAGCGTACAACGACTGAAACCTTGCGAATATGGCAATGAAGATGAGGATAACAGTCCGAATAATGTAAATAATGTTGGTACAGTTTATTTAATTATTGGAATTTTTGTTACAGTTATTTGAAACAAAAGCAAAGATAGAAATTGGTAGCTTAAAACAGAACAAAAAATCAAATGTTAGATGTGATGTTTAAACTAAAGAAATCTGGTAAAATTACTTAGCATTTTTTCAGTCCCCAAGTTGAATGTTCTTTCTTTAAGAGAACAATCACTTCGCTTTGCAAATTTGATAACTGCGGCATTTTGGAACAACAAGTGGTTTAAAAATTTATATGTTAGTTAATTTTTTTAGTCCATTCCTGTAATAAAATATATAGATAATTTTTTTTATATGTTAGTTAATTTTTTTTATTATATTTTTCTTGCATACGTACAAGTGATTTCTTTTTTGGGACATAGAGTGTATAAGAACTGCCCAAATGGTTTTAAATTTAAACACAAACACAGGTCTACCACACTACAAGATACTCGTAGAAAACACCAACACTCATCTAATAGCAGAAAACGCTTAAAAATAATCGAAGCCTTAATAATAAAAACCAACACAAGAAACCAACTCTTAATAATATTAATTCTGAACACGGACACAATCTGTTGACTATGTTCGGGAATTAAAACCTCTCTATTGCTAAAAAAAAATTGCCATCACAATCTACAGGGTGCTTCACTAATACAAAAAGTAAAAATAAAAACAGGAAATTTGGTACTGTTTATTTAATTGTTTGAATTTTTACAGTTATTTGAAACAAAAGCGAAGCTAGGAATTTAGTAGCTCAAAATAGAACAAAAAAAATCAAATGTTAGATGTGGCGTTCAAACTAAAGAACTCTGGTAAAATTATTTGGCATTTTTTTCAGTCCCCAAGTTGGATGTTCTTTCTTAAAGAAAACAATCACCTCGCGTTGAAAAGTTGAAACTTGCAGTATTCTTGACCAACAAAAATTTATATTTAAGTTTTTTAGTTTATTTCTATATTAAAATATTTTAAGTTATTTATACGTTAGTTAATTTCTTTCATCATATAGTAAATCTGAAATTTCCCGTTTTTTGGGGGGTTTTTTATGGGGTACCCTGTAGTACTGAACTTAAATTCATAAAGTACCCTATTGAAGAGCTCATTTCTAATAATTACCATGAAAGTGTTGCAAAGATCAAGGAATTTGGCATTATGCCTAGTTTTTGTTTTTTTCTTCTTTTTTCTTTCTTATTTTTTTTTTTTTTTTTTTTGAGACACACTTAAAAAAAGGCGAGGATGAAAGAGCCGACCTCAAATTGTGAGCCTTATTAGGTGGGGGTATCGATTCCCCACGCGGAAACATCGACTTTGCAACACGTTTTGTCATTTGTTTGGAGATGGGCGGCAAATGAATACGGCTAATTAGCGTCGCCATTTCGTAAATTAATCAAGAAGAATGATTTCAAGAAGCAGGAAATGTAAAAAAATAAAAATAAAATAAAATAAAATAATATGAATATGCCAAGAAAAAAAAAACAGGAACAAAATTGAGGTAAATTAAAGAATATAATTCATAAAATAGAAGAGAAAAAGTAAAAAAAAAATAAGAGGAAGAAAAAATGAATTTAAAGACGATAAATAAAACGATAAACGCATACAGAATTGAAGCCAAAGATTCAAGCGAGTGCAGTAAGATAGTGCTGCATCAATCTTATAAAATATATTGACCTTCACTCCTTGTGAATATCGAATCAAAACACTTGAGTCTTGAAATAAAGAAAAGACACCTAAACTGTTATGTAATATGAATCCTCGTATATGGCAGTGAATGATGGATAATCTCCTCACAGATGAAGAGGAGACGTGAGCCTACAGAGATGCGGTCCTATAGAAGGATGCTGAGAACACAAAGAATGCTTAACTGCTATGTAATATCAATCCTCCTATATGACAGTGAAGGTTGGACAATCTCCTGACAGATGAAGAGGAGACTTGAGGCTACAAAGATGTGGTTCTATAGAAGGATGCTGAGAATACAAAGAAAAGAGTGCTTAACTGCTATGTAATATCAATCCTCCTATATGGCAGTGAATGCTGGACAATCTCCTCACAGATGAAGAGGAGACTTGAGGCTACAGAGATGTGGTTCTATAGAAGGATGCTGAGAATACAAAGAAAAGAGTGCTTAACTGCTATGTAATATCAATCCTCCTATATGGCAGTGAATGCTGGACAATCTCCTCACAGATGAAGAGGAGACTTGAAGCAACAGATATGTGGTTCTACAGAAGGATGCTGAGAATAAAAAGCAAAGATTGCTTAACTGCTATGTAATATCAATCCTCCTATATTACAGGGAACTTAAATTATAATGGCATCAGGCGAAATATATATATATATATATTTGTTAATGTTCATATCAAGGTAGATGGTTACTGTGTGCCGTTGTAAAGTGCAACATGTGAATTTCTTGGGTCTATGCTGGAACGACAACGGCTAACCCTAGAGGTCAAGATTATATTTATTTTTATTTTTTATTTTTACCCAAAACAAGGCCTAAGAGCCACACAAGGTAGATGGTTACTATGTAGCGTTGTATGAGCGTAAGAAAGGGCAAGAATTAAAGTTCATGGCCTATGCAGGAATGATAACAACTGACCCTAGAGGTCAAGATTATTTTTAATTTTTTTATTATTTTTTAATGTTCACTCAATGCAATGCCTAAGAGCCACTCAAGGTAGATGGTTACTGTGTGGCGTTGTATGAGCGCAAGAAAGTGCAACAAGTGAAGTTCTTGTGGCTATGCAGGAAAGATGACGTCTAACGCTAGACTTGAATAGGTCAAGTGAATATTAAGATCGTGTTGCGCCAATCTGCCCATCTGTCTTTCTTTTGCACCCGCTAACATCTAGAAATATTGACACTATTTATATTCGCTTGACCCAAAGAGTTGTGAGTTCAATACCTGGCCACAGCAGAGTTAAACAAAACCTTGTAGAGTCGAATTACTAAAGGGAAATAAATGAGATATCCGAAAGAGGCATGGAACGTGGAACTAGAACAATCTATCCCGGTGGACGAAATAAAGCGTTCGGTTCGAAATTCCTATCGCCGGAGAGTACAATGTAAATAGTGTAAATACCTACAATACATCATCTCCGAAATAAAGACAGGTCCTGAAGAAGGCCGGAAGGTACAACAGCCGAAACGTCGTGAATATAACAACAAAGATGAAGACAACAGTCCGAACAATGTAAATAGTTACAATACCTTATCTCAAATATATATATAGATAGATAGATAGATAGATAGATAGATAGATAGATAGATAGATATTTACTAATGTTCACCCAATACAAGGCCCAAGAGCCACTCAATGGTAGAGGGTTATAGTGTGGTGTATGAGCGTAAAAAAAAAATATACTCTTATTAAGCTTAGATTAGCGTGGCACGAAACCATGCAAGTAAATAGTAAGATTGTTTTGCGTCAATATTCTAAACATCTTTGCTTGCCTTCCTTTGAAATTCATATTCGAAATGATGGTTTCTTGAAATGTATTAAATTGAAATTATTATGGTACGAGATCAAATAAAAAGTCCTAGAGGCGAGTAAGATTGTGGTGCGTCAATCTGCCAGAGAATGCTGGTCACTCTTCATTTAAAATCGGCATTCGAGATCGTGCCGTTTTGAAATTTACTGATAATTTATGATTGTACAAGGTGAATAGGGAGCGCAAATGGAGAGGAAGAGTATATTGCGCCAATCATTAAAGCTGTGTTCACACGTCTTCCTTTTAAATCCACTAGTGTCTAGAAATGTATTAGATAGCATGGTACAAGACCAAATAGGTATACAAGTAGATAGTAAGATTATAATGCGCCAATCTTGTAAGATATATTCGCTTGCCTTTCTTGTAAATCCCCATTTAAAATCGTGGCGTCTTGAAATTTCTAAGGCATAGAACATGGCCAAATGAAGATTGCAATACGATAATAAGATTGTGTTGCGCCAGTCTTCCAAATGGTTGGCTTGTCTTCCTTTAATATCCACAAATGAAATACTGGCCTCTTGAAATTTATTTGTCTTAGATAATTTCTAGTGCAAGCACGGATAGTAAGATCGTGATGCTCCAATCTTCGAAAGATTTAAAATGTTTAATTTAATCATGGCGCTACGTTATGTTTCATTCTAAATTATCGAGTATATTTTTTACTAAGGTGAGCTTAGTCTGCCACAACGCCAGCCATATTGGAACACTTGTGGAAATCTAATAACTTGCACTATCGAACTTGTCTGTGAGACGAGCTTGTTAACCATGGCACTACGACAGACGCTTCTATCACACAGATATACACACGCACGCCTTTTATTGCGAAGTAAATAGTGTTTCCCAATTAAAAGAATCGAAAAGACGTCAAGAAGAGTCTGGTCTCATATTTACTAACAAAGGCTAATTAAATATTTGCGGACATAGCTGCTTCGAAGCTGTAATTTTTGTCTTGGTTCTGCCATCAAAATGAAGACGATTGCGCATGCGTGTTGTTGCTTCCTTTGGCTTCGAACTGGGCCGAAGTTGGCAAACTTTTGATGAACCGTCCGCTCACTTTCAAACTGTATCATTATTGTTTTCAAGAAACAGTCAATAACGACATTAATCGGTTCGTCTGTTCGTAATCACCACGTAAGGAAATATCCGTTTTTGTTTTTTGTTTGTTCTTTTTTTTTCCAGATGCAAACACCCGAATCCTATTGGCTGCAAATATAGGCTCGTATTTTTTCTGATAGATGCTAAACAACTTTTAAGTATAATCGTCTGCGATTTTCTTAAATGAAGTATTGTCAATTATTAATAACTTTTGGACTTCCGTATTTTCTTGGACATAATACGGGGAAAATTTTAACGAAAATGAAAGATGAAAAGGTGGGGTCATGTTATACAGAAGTCCTCGTTTTCAGGAGGGACCACTGTAATGGATTGCGTCTCGGACTTAGGAATTGGAGAGTAGTAGAGTTCGAATTTCAGTTGGGTTCATTACATTCCCTTACAGGCTAATAATCCATCACTTCTCCGACAGCTATGGGTAAAATAGTATCCCAGACTAGGTTCTATAGCTTTGGATGGCAACCAGTCCGGGAGAAGAAAAACTCTGAATTAAAAACTGTATGTATCCCTGGCGCAGAACATTCTATGCAGCTATTAAAAGGGCTGTTCGCTTTTTCTCGATGGTGCCGACTACGATAGGCATTTTCAGACAATTTTACTATGGACAGCGAGTATAAGTTCGTATGTTTCTTAGTTTTACCTTTTAACTTCTTAGAAGAGACAGAAAGATTGCAAATCCACACAACAACAAAAAATTTCAAAAATAATTTTTGAAACGGAAAACACGCAATGGCTGAACATCCGGGTCATTTCTATTCTTTAATATCGTGAGAAATTAAATATTTTCGTGATATATTTGTACAACATAGAGATTTTGGGAAACATGGATCTTCGTGCCCGCCAAAAACAGAGTGCCACAAGGTCTATTTTTCGATTAACACCGCTATTATTTTAACTACCTTTACTCCTTGACAATATTTACTGTTTTAAAAAGCGATGATTAGAACTGTAATAAAACCTAAACATATGAAAATGAATTTATACATTTTCTTTGTTCTTGAGAATTGGCAACAAAAATAATAAACATTATTTAGTTATTAGAATTATGTTCTTTTTTAATTAGGGTGGCATTAGTATACACTTCGTACATGTTCTGTATTTTATTATATATATGTGTGCGTGTGCGTGTGTGTATGTAAAATATATAAGTTAATTAATAAAAAAAGGACAAACGAAAGGGTGCCAATATAATCAGTAAGATAAACATTTATTAAATATTAATTATTAACCATATGACAGAAATGAAGCACAGAGAGAACGGTTTTAAGTTCGGAATTTTCGGACACCCCTGTGTCCTTCATCAACGGACCTGAGAATACAAAGCAAAGAGTGCTTAACTACTATGTAATATCAATCCTCCTATATGGCAGTGAATGCTGGACAATCTCCTCACAGATGAAGAAGAGATTTGAGGCTACAGAGATGTGGTTCTGTAGAAGGATGCTGAGAATACAAAGAAAAAAGAACTTTAACTGCTATGTAATATCAATCCTCCTATATGGCAGTTTGAATGCTGGACAATCTCCTTCACAGATGAAGAGGAGATTTGAGGCTACAAAAGATTTTTCTATAGAAGAAGTCTGGTCAAAAGAGCTGGGTTTAAGCTCCGTTAATACAATCCTCCTAAATGCAGTGAATGCTGGACAATCTTGAACAGACAAAAGAAATGATACAGGAGATGGGTTCTGTAGAAGGAAGAAAGAAAAAACAGTATTTAACTTGCTATATAATATCAATCCTCCTATATGGCAGTGAATGATGGACAATCTCCTCACAGATGAAAGGAGACTTGAGGCAACAGAGATGTGGTTCTATAGAAGGATGCTGAGAATACAAAGAAAAGAGTGCTTAACTGCTATGTAATATCAATCCTCCTATATGGCAGTGAATGATGGAGAATCTCCTCACAGATGAAGAGGAGACTTGAGGCAACAGAGATGTGGTTCTATAGAAGGATGCTGAGAATACAAAGAAAAGAGTACTTAACTGCTATGTAATATCAATACTCTTATATGGCAGTGAATGCTGGACAATCTCTTCACAGATGAAGAGGAGACTTGAGGCTACAAAGATGTGGTTCTATAGAAGGATGCTGAGAATACAAAGAAAAGATTGCTTAACTGTTATGTAATATCAATCCTCCTATATGGCAGTGAATGCTGGACAATCTCCTCACAGATGAAGAGGAGACTTGAGGCTACAGAGATGTGGTTCTATAGAAGGATGCAGAGAATACCATGTACTGAACATGTGAGCAACGACGACGTTTTAAGAAAAATGATAACAAAAAGGACACTTATACTTACAATCAGATACTAGTGAAATTTCTAGGGCATATAATGAGGAAGAAGGGCTTGGAAAATTTAGCACTCACAGGACACGTTGAAGACAGTGGAAAGCAGAGAACTTATTTAACGATCTCGTGCACAACAGAGGAGGTTGTGGAGAGCCATGATTGCTCACTTCCCAAAGAGACACAAAACATAGAATAAGATGTTTAATTGCAGATTTAGTAAGGGTATGTAGCGCCCAGTGAGGAACAAACTCACTATTCTAGCTTCGTAACCATTTCACCAATTTCGGTGTGCCCATTCATTTACTAAGCGTAGCTTAGACGTGACACAAGGCCACAGATATAGAGCACACTCGTTAGCCATGACACTACGATGAAGTGCCCAATTGTATGTTTTATTTTATTTTTTTAAAATTCACGCCCACTTCGTACAAAATGGGATACAAAGTCGAGTTTACAGTGGGAGACCAAGCGTACATGGGTCCAGGGTCAGAAATTGCTTAAACACTTACCCTTTGGTTACCCCGCCCCAAGCGTCAGCAATAAACCCTCGTCTCTTCTCAAGGGAGAGGTATTGCCTACGACTCGAGTTTATGTAGCGTGTAAAACCCGCAAAACGCTGGGTTTAATAATGCGTGATTTACTAAGCGTAGATGTGGCACAAGGCAGCAAGTATGGAGCACGATGTGAGGCTCGAATTCAATACAGTCGTAATTGAACAAGCAAGTGAGGCTTGCTAACGTTTACACCACGCCAAAGTGTCCTAATTCTTTGGCCTCTCCCAATAAGGCAAGTGCGACACAAGTTCTTTTTAACGTGGTGTACCCATACGTATTTCATAGGCAGATGAGCCAAGGACAAAAATGGCAGACCCCACCGCGACTAGTCACACTGGCGTTGATAGTACATCAACCTCACCTTTCTTTGCGCCATGAGGGTTGGAATCCTACTCCCGTTTCAAATAAAGAGGGAACAGATACTACGCTTTCATCCCAACCGAAAGAATGTAACGATTTACTAAGCGTAACAAAAATGTGGCACCAGACAGAAAATATGATGCACCCAGTGAGAATCGAACTCACCACTCAGTCGTAATTGCTAGAGCGAGACAAACATGCTAACCATCCTTTCACGTCGAAGCTTCCAAATGTGATAATTTACTTAACGTAACATAGATGTGGCACAAAGCCGAAAGTATGGGCCACCTAGTGAGGATCGAACTCACTATTCAGTTGTAATTGATATCATGAGCCAAGCTTGCTAACCATAACCCCACGTCGATATTCACAAAATGATTTTCTAAGGGTATCTGAGATGTGGCACAAAGCAGGAAAATATGGGGCACCCAGTGAGGATCGAACTCACTATTGAGTCGTAATTCACCTAGCAAGACAAGTTTGCTAACTATTACACTACCTGAAAATTCCCAAATGATCTTCTAAGGGTAGCTTAGATGTGGCACAAGGTGTGGAGCACCTATTGAGGATCGAACCCACTTCTAAGGCCGAAAATATGCTGCACCCAGTGAGGATCGAAGCCACTACTCAGTCGTAATTGACCTAGCAAGACAAGTTTGCTAACCATTACACTATGTCGACGTGCTTTACAATGTTTTTCTAAGCACAGCTTAGATGTGGCACAAGGCCGAAAATATGCTGCACCCAGTGAGGATCGAAGCCACTACTCAGTCGTAATTGACCTAGCAAGACAAGTTTGCTAACCATTACACTATGTCGACGTGCTTTACAATGTTTTTCTAAGCACAGCTTAGATGTGGCACAAGGCCGAAAATATGGTACAACAGTGAGGATCAAGCCACTACTCAGTCGTAATTGACCTAACAAGACAAGTTTGCTAACCATTACACTATGTCGACGTGCTTTACAATGTTTTCTAAGCACAGCTTAGATGTAGCAAAGGCCGAAAATATGCTGCACCCAGTGAGGATCAAAGCCACTACTCAGTCGTAATTGACCTTCAAGACAAGTTTGCTAACCATTACACTATGTCGACGTGCTTTACAATGTTTTTCTAAGCACAGCTTAGATGTGGCACAAGGCCGAAAATATGGTGCACCCAGTGAGGATCGAAGCCACTACTCAGTCGTAATTGACCTAGCAAGACAAGTTTGCTAACTATTACATCACGTCGAAATTCCCAAATAATTTTTTAAGGGTACATGTATCACAAAGCCGAAATTATGGGCCACCCAGTGAGGATCGAACTCAATACTCAATCGTAATTGTTCTAACGAGGCAAGTTTGCTGAACATTATACCACGTCGAGGTGCCCAAATAATTTTCGACGTATAGCTTAGATGTGGTACGAAGCGGGTGAGAATCGAACTCACCACTCAGTCGTAATTGCTAGAGCGAGACAAACATGCTAACCATCCTTCCACGTCGAAGCACCCAAATGTGATAATTTACTTAACATAGCTTAGATGTGGCACAAGGCCGAAAGTGTGGGACACCCAGTGAGGATCGAACTCACTATTCAGTCGTAATTGATATCACGAGACAAGCCTGCTAACCATTACACCACGTCGATGTTCGCAAAATGATTTTCCAAGCGTAGCTTAGATGTGGCACAAAGCAGGGAAGTATGGGGCACCCAGTGATGATCGAGCTCACAATTCAGTTGTAATTGACCTAGCAAGACAAGTTTAGTAACTACTAGCAGTAGAGCCCGGCGTTGCCCGTGGATGTAACAGTAAGTGATAGATCAAGTATCGACCATCATAAAGACTGAAAAATAAAATTGACAAAGATTATTGTTTAAGGTTGACGGACACGCATGTCTTAATTATTTTTTTTTTGCTCAAACAAATACATTGTTTTCAATCGTTATGAGTCTATCGATTGAATAGAATTTTATTATAAACAATTGTCTTGTACATTCTGAATGTAAAATTAAAAGAAAAAAGTGTGCAAGACAATAAGAAACACTACCTGCCCCACCCCCAAAAAGTGAAGTTTTGTTGAAATCGGTTTAAAAATGTAGGAAATCCGATCCCATATATAAAGGAACACACACATATACTTATTATAAAACCCAGGTTGTTTGTGTAACTCGATATGAGTTGTCCCCCTTTCATTCTGGCGACAGAATCGTGTTTTAAAATTGATTTTGTGCAAAAACAATTGTTTTTTTCCAATTTTGGGCGCTGTCAGAACCACCGCAAGGTAATTTTATGCAGTCCTGTGAAGTTTTGTTGAAATCGGTTGAAAAATGTAAGAAATCCTATCCAATATATAAACGTACAGACACACACACACACACACACACACAATCTCCGTTTTATAATAAGTAAGATTAAACCACGTCGAAATTCCCATATGATTTTCTAAGGGTAACTTAGATGTGGCACAAGGCCGAAAGTTTGGAGCAAACAGAAGGGATCCTATTACTCAGTCGTAATTAATCTAGCGAGACATCCGTGTTAATTATTGCACTACGTGGAAGTGGCTAATTTTATGTTTTGTTTCGTTTTTATCTTTTGTTGGTTTTGATACATAATGACTTTTAAAGCTGTTTCGACACAACAGAAAGTCAATTTACATAAACTATTTTCGGATACTACTATACAAAAGACGCGGCCATTTTTTCTTTGTTCTACATTTTTTATTTTCTTTTTACAACTGCTGCTCGAATTATTTTGCGTTGCTTCGAGTTGGCAAACAACCAACATTTTTTTCTCTTTTTTTTTCTACGTGAAATAACGGTTATCTGTCAGAGAATTGGGTGCAAATCGAAGTCCATGTTATCTCAAGCCGTTCTAATGTCGGCTGCCAAACCACAGAACAACAGCCGATTGTCAGACGTTCTTTATGTAAGCTAACGTTTGCTCTGTTATTTTTTATCTTCTCTTCGCCAGTTATTAGACAGGAAACTGCGCATGCGTTCTTTTTTGCTCAATCCGCCATCTTCCTTTGAGTTGCTTTTCAACTCAGTTTTAAGCAATTGAAACGTCAAAATGAATTATCCGCAGCTGCTCCAAACAAACTGAAAAAATTATTGTAATCACCATTTTTTTTTATATTTGTATCTTCATAATGAAAATAAATCCACTTACCACTGGAGATTACATGACAGTACCTCTCTTCATATCTTTAGAATACTGCTAACTTCTTTTTTTTCGTTCAATAAGTGTTCACACCAATTATAACTGGTGGTTTACAAAGGAGATCAAGTGGCAGAAAGTCTCCTCGGTATTCCAGAACTCTCCTCAGTATTCTTTATGTATTTACTAACACCGTCATTTGGACATGTGAAGCTCTGATTGTAAGATCCGCATAGAAAGGAACAGATGTTTCGTGTTTTATGACCAGTGAGAGTCTTTGAGATATTGTCTTCAAAGCGGTCACCCAAATAACATGGTATGGCGGGTCTTGGCTGGGAATGTGGGAATGTCGTTCGTCTGAACAGTTTTCATGGGAAAAAAGCGATAGACCAGAGAGAGGCTTTTGACGTTTCATTTGTAGGAAAGGGGTTGTAGGCGGGGGGAGGGATGATTCATCACCCACAAGGACACAGAATCGCTTTTGAACTCTATCGACATTGGGAAAGGAAGACTCGTCAGCTCCTGTCCATATATGGCAACAGGGGCAACTCGATGTGGTGCAATGGTTTACAAGCTTGTATCACTAAAACAGTTACGACTGAGTAGTGAGTTCAATCCTCACAAGGTGCCACATACTTTCGACCTTATGCCACATCTAATCTACACTTAGAAAATCACCATATATGGCAACAGGAGCACCTCGACGTGGTGTAATTGTTAACAAGCTACACTTAGAAAATCACCAGATATGGCTACGGGACTCCATTTTCGGCCTGATTTGACTCTTCTAAAGATAGGGAATATCAGGAGGAGCCAGGTACTTACTGGAGAGATACAGAGAATTAACCATTATATATCAACCAAAGTATATAATATCGCCTATGTTGAAATTTCTTCCGGGAGCCACTCGAAGTAGAGCATTAGAGGGTAAGAAGTACAGTTTCAGAAAAGATAACGATTAATGCTAGATTGACAAAACACCCTCTTGGGAGTCGGTTCCACAAAGCAGCTCTTCGTGAAAAGAAGCCGTTCGAGTGGAACTTACTTCTCACCAATGGAATACGAAGGGCATAAGGGTGGCATGTCGGGTCTTAGCTGGGAGTGTTGGTATGTCGTTCGTCTGAACACTTTCCACAGGAAAAAGCGATAGACCCACGAGAGGCTTCTGACGTTTCGTTTGCAGGAAAGGTGTTGTAGGCGAAGAGAGATGATTCATCACCCACAAGGACGCGGAAACGCGTTTGGGTTCTATCGACACCGGGAAGTGAAGACTGGTCAGCTCATTATATGTAAACCAAAATATGTAAACCAAAATATAAAATATCGCCTTTGTTGGAATTTCTTCCGGGAGCCACTCGAAGTAGAGCACTAGAGAGTAATAAGTACAGTTTCAGAGATTAATGCTATACTTGAACAGGTTAAGATTGAAGCGATCGAGAAAACACCCTCTTGGGAGTCGGTTCCACAAAGCAGCTGTTCGTGAAAAGAATCTGGAACTTACTCCTCCCTAATGAAATAGGAAGCGAATGAGAGTGGTTCGTTACAATTGGCTTGGCGGGTCTTAGCCGTGACGGTTAGAACTAGTGGAACTGAAGACTGTACTTCGTCTGAACATTTTCCATGGAAATAGCGATAGAACATCGCGAGGCTTGCAGATGTTTCGTCTGTGAGAAAGTGGGTGTCGGGTGGGAAATAATTTATCAGCCACAAGTATGCGGACACGCTCTTGGACTCTAGCGAGACTGGAAAGGAAAGACAGAGCAGCTCCTTAGCGAGTAGTGAGTTCGATCCTCACGAGGCGCAGAAAAAACTGACCTAACCGTTAATCGACGTAGACAAAGCAAAGCGTGGATAAAGTGGATCTCGGGAAATTTTCCCATGGAACAGGCATGCGCACTTCAGTTTTTTTATTCCCCAAGTAATTTGACGTTGGATATACAAGTTTAGATCAATAAATTCGAAGCTTAACACAGATACTAATCGAATTTTGGTTTTAAATTTCCACTGTATGCTATTGCGTTAACCCTTAAACGGCGGACAATTGATATTCCATTGAAGATGAGCGGATATCATATGTAGATGATTTAAACTTTTGCCAACTGTACAGGCATCATTTATTTTTGATTTGAGTCTAAATGGCTAATTGGCAAGAAGCGTATTCATTGGGTTGCGTCATTTCCTGAATCCTGCAAATAGGCTTTGAAATACAGTATCTCGTCAGATCATCGGTTAAGCAACGTTGAACTTGGTATCGTCCAGTTAACTCTCCTTCCCCCGGTCCTTTGAACAACTTTGTTCTACTTGAGGTCCCATAGGCATCCCTTTTTTTGTCTCTAATATAAACCAGATCCATATCTACCATTTTTATTCTAGGGATAATAAATCCTATATTTTTACAATGATGTTTAACCCTTACAAGACCCAAGAATCACCCGACGTAGAGACTTACAGAGTAACAGTGGCTACCCCCAGCAAAGCGATAATACCGTCGAGCCTCAAGGAGCTACCGGATGTGAATACGAAGGAAAAATAATAGAGGGAACCAATCCTAAACAGGAAACAAGTAATAAACCACGACTCCTATTCAAAAGATCGGGGAGGTTGTGAACTGATCGATAATTAAACTTATCTACTCCAAGTGAGCCCAAAAAGTAAATACTAGTCTTTTATTACTTACATCATTAAGGCTGTTAACCTCATCTTGCTTGCCACATTCACAACGTTTCAGCCGTTGTACGCTCCGGCCTTCTTCTGGTGATTGGAATTTCGAACCGAATATATAAATATAAATAACCGAATAAATATTGGTTCCACAAAGCAAACTTTCATGGGAAGAAGCTACTCAAGGGGAACTTACATCTCACCAATGGAATACGAAGGGAATGAGGGTGGTTCGTTACAATTGGCGTGGCATGGCGGGTCTTAGGCGTGAAGGTTAAAACTGGTGGAACTAAAGAATGTAGTTGGTCTGAGCACTTTCCATGAAAGTAACGATAGAGCAGTGATAGAGGGGACATCCGTTCATCGTGACCACTCGAGGTAGAGGGTTATTTTAGGAGGCAATTTGTGCGGATGAAAGTGGACAGTAACGGCTAATCCTAGCCTTGAACAGGTTAAGATTGTAGTAATCGGGGAAACATCCTCTTGGGGGTTGGTTCCAGGGAGTAGTGGTTCGCGGGAAGAAGTTTTTCGAATAGAACTTACTTCGCACCGATGGAATACGGAAAGAAAGAGGGTTGTTCCTTACAATGGGTGTAGCATGGCGGGTCTTAGGCGTGAAGGTTAGAACTGGTGGAACTAAGGAATGTAGTTGACCTGAACACTTTCCATGGAAATAGCGATGGAGCAGCGAGAGGTTTGTGGCGTTTCGTCTGTGATAAACGGGTTTTAGGATCTTTAAAAAGTAGAAATAGAGAAAAATTCCTAATTTATAGTGTAAGAAGTACAGATTATGCGGATATGTGTGGAAGATAACGGTTAACCCTAAACTTGAACAGGTTAAGATTATATTAATCTGGGAAGAATCCTTTTAAGAATCGGTTCCACAAAGCAAACATTCATGGTAAGAAGCTACTCGTGGGAAACTTACACCTCAAAGGAATACGAAGGGAATGAGGGTTGTTCGCTACAATGGGCGTGGCATGGCGGGTTTTAGGCGTGAAGGTTAAAACTGGTGGAACTAAAGAATCTAGTTGGTCTGAGCACTTTCCATGGAAGTAACGATAGAGCAGTGAAAGGCTTGCCACACCCCGCCTGTGAGAGAGGGGTTGCAGGGTGGAAAATAATTCATCACCCACAAAGACGCGGAGACGCTTTTGGATTCTATCAAAACTGGGAAGTGAAGAGTGGGCAGCTCCTTCCCATATATGGCAACGGTACTCCATTTTAGGTCTGGTTTGGCTCTTGTAAAGATAGAGAATAGCTGGAGTAGGCAGGTATTTACTGA
The DNA here is from genome assembly GCA_903632075.3 of Acanthosepion pharaonis. NCBI lineage: Eukaryota > Metazoa > Mollusca > Cephalopoda > Sepiida > Sepiidae > Acanthosepion > Acanthosepion pharaonis. The sequence goes on from CAHIKZ030002215.1 coordinate 280,208, forward strand.
AATGGTACAGGAAACCAACCATTTTCCCAGTATCATTAGCGATGGTTCATATGTACGAGTTCCGCTTGAGGTCCCATAGACCTCCCTTTTTTATCTCTAATATAAACCAGATCCATATCTAGCATCTTTATTCTGATCTGGCTCTTTTAAAGATAGATGATAGCAGAAGGAGTTAGGTGCTTACTGAAGACGTACAGAGAACAAACCATTATATGTAAACCAAAATATAAAATATCACCTTGTTAAAATTTCTTCCGGGAGCCACTCAAAGTAGAGTATTAGAGAGTAATAGACACAGTTTCAGAGAATATAATGATTAATTCTAAATCAAGAAAATACCGTTGGGAGTCGGTTCCACAAAGCAGCTGTTCGTGAAATATGACAGAAATGAAGCACGGAGAGAGCGGTTTTAAGCTCGGAATTTTCGGACACCTCTGTGTCCTTCATGAACGGACCGAGGAATCTGTGGATGACGATATTAGCTCCCGAAAAATAATTAATTCAGTCGAGCACTGTGGGGAGAAAAACGCGAATTTGTAAACAGACAATATTACTGCTGATAATGCAAGTCTCTCCAAGCTGGATTGAGTTCTCTAGGTCACTGATGTGTTTATGATAAAATAAATACGCAAAAGTTCGCCTTTCTCCCTATTGGGCGTCGATGGTGTTAGAATCTCCGACTGATACCAAATAGGTCGGGTTCCGATCCCGGCTTGAAGCGATCGGATGTCTAGCCACACTGATGAGCTGCGAAACAGTCTGTCTGTGGATGTAGATAGATTTTTTTTTTTATTATTTGGTAATCCGTGTGGATAATTCCAAAGAGGACATAGATCCGGAGAGAGCTCAATATAAGAACAGAGCAGATGATAATTATGAAAGCGGAGACTTTAGAAACTCGAGTTCGTTGCAATTGGCTTGGCGGGTCTTAGCCGTGACGATTAGAACTGGTCGAACTGAAGACTGTACTTCGTCTGAACATTTTCCATGGAAATAGCGATAGAACATCGCGAAGCTTGCGATGTTTCGTCTTTCAACGGAAGCAGGGGTTTATCCCTTGTTTCCTGTTTAAGATTGGGTTTCCGGTTCCTTCTAAGGCCTACTTCAATTCTATATTCCCAACGTCTCCGCCTGAACTCTGAAATTTTATTCACTAAATATTTTTTCTCTTGCCCAAATAGGAGTAGATAGGTTCGCCTATCGCCCGGTTCACAACCCTCCCCAGTTTTTTTTTTAATAGCAGTGGAGGTTTAATCTTTGTTTCCGACTCCTTCTAAAATCAACTTACACAGTATACTTGTAAAATCCCTTTGACTGAATGCTGAAAATTTATTCACTAATTAAATGTTGACCTCTTCAAGTCTAGAGTCTATTACCTTTCCCGCATAGCCCCAAGAACTTCACTTCTTGACCTTTCATACGTTAATACAACACCACGCAGTAACCCTCTACCTTGGCGCTTGGGCCTTGTGAACATTAGTAAAAAAAAAAAAAAAAAAAATACCAGGTCCTGTAAACTTGGATGTGCGGGTGATGTAATGGATAACGGCTAGCGATTAGAAATCAGAAAGTCGAGTTTCAATTCCACTCCGGTTCGTTATATTCGCTTACGTGCCAATACCCTTGGGAAAGGCATGAATCAACCTCGTTTCCTCCCAGCTATGGGTTAAATAGTAACACTTGTATTAGAAAAAATCATTATCATATCAAAAAATTCTTACAATCCAAAAAATATGTTTCGGCATTAAATAACCTCAAAAAGGTTGATAAGCCGTCAAAACAATTCAATCAATCAATTGCCTGCAAGTAATTCTAGGATAACAAGCCAAAGACAGTGCTATGCATACTTCTCGAAGAGAAAAGTCAAGAAATTGTTACAGCTTCGTGCAAAGAATACACAATTCTATTATGCATGGAATACTTCAAGGTGTAAACAGAATGGCTGATGCTAGCCTCCAATATAGCAACTCATTACGCCGTTTTGGTTCTGTTTGATTTGTTTAGTTTTACGGCATATCAACACCTCAATGGGTTACTTAATGCCGAAAATTTCTATTGCTGGTAATATTTTTTTTTCTCTCTATCTATCTACCTATTTATCTATCCATCTATCTATTGATTTGTTTTATTTTGTTTTACGGCATATCAATACCTCAATGGGTTACTTAATGCCGAAAATTTCTATTGATGGTAATATTTTTTATCTATCTATCTATCTATATATATATATATATATATATATATATATATATATATATATATATATATTGGTTCGGTTTGTTTGGTTTTACGGCATATCAACACCTCAGTGAGTTACTTAATGCCAAAAATTTCTATTGCTGTAATATTTTTCTTCAAAAAATCTATTGATGGTAATATTTTTTTCTCAGTATATAGCTGGTAATTCTTTTTTTTAAAATGTATTACAAATTCTCAAATCATACAGAGCAATAGCCTCATTGATTAAAGCAATTATTCCCAACTTGGGGTGCATTCCCCACTGATGGGGCGTGATAATATTTCTGTGGGGTATGCGTAGGATTTGCACCTTTCTTTCTGATCTAAAATAAATTGATTTTCCAACATGGATGATGCAGCCAATGTTAGTGGATATTTCTGATATTTCTGATGCAGTACAAGAAGAACTCTTGGAGATGCAAAATGATGAATCAGTTAAAACTTTATTCAATATAAAAAGGAACGATTGCATGGCTTTGTGATGAGACAGTAACTAAATACCCAAATTCAACCACCGTTGCAAGAAATTTATTGTTACCATTTCCATCTTCATATTTAGCTGAATGTGGCTTTAGTGCTGTAAATGATTTGTTATTGAAGAAAATAAATTAACTGGATATCACTAAACGAGGAGACTTGAGGCTTAAACTGACTAAATTGATGTCTAATATAAAATCTATCTGTAGCAGGCATGACACACAAGGATCTTATTTAGAGTCATTTTGGGATGAGTTCAAATTTCATTTTACATTATTATTTCATGATTAAAATTGTTGTGGATTCCGGGATGAAATCCGGTCTCAAATGAATGACAAACGCAGGAATCAAATAAATAAATAAATGTATTGACGTAATAATACAATTAGTAATACGGTTAGTAGATCCAGAAATGCGGTTAGTAGCAATAATAATATATATATAGTCTGGGAAATTCAGTATCGAAGTAGGACTTCCTTCTGAGTCTACGTGCTCGCAACTGTGACTCCTACAAAGCGGTTACCTCACACTCTCTCTCTTTCACTGTATCACTGTCACACTCGCTGCGTATTCACCGGCAGCAGTACAAGTACACACTGGGTGAGTCCACTTGTATGAAAAAGGGGTGGACCCCTTAACAAAAATGATCAAAGTATATTACAGAATAAGCTTTCATTCAAATATTTTATATTTCTGCCTTTCAGTTCTGTATTATATGTTTTGAAACTATATATATTTAACTTTCTTTTGGGTTTTTTTTTAAATTTTTCTGTTTCATGGACGCCATGGTCTTTGGAGGCTTGTTTAGCGACCACGTTAATGTTCTTTTTTAAGATTCCTTCATGTGGACTTCAGTAAAATTTTGAATATATAAGAATTAGATATTCCAGGGGGGGGGATGGGGTCACCATAATTTTAGAAATACCAAAGTGAGGCATGGCTCAGAATCGGTTGGGAATCACTGGATTAAAGAGTTTAACCATAAATTTTTGGCATTGTAATTTTCACCAAGTGTGAGTTCAATCCTTGGGCCAGGCAGTGTGTGCTTGGATTCAGGGAAAACAGAGCAAGCAATAAATGAGCAATACTAAATAAGATTGATTTATATGTTTAACGGCATATCAACTCCTTTATGGGTCATTTAATGCTGAAATTTAATTTTCCTGCGAGCTTTGAAGAAATAAAAATATGATATGTTATTCGGCTTTCGCAATAGAATACATAGTAGATGATACTAGGCTTCTTACATGTACATGTTTGTGGAGACTAGAGGCGGTGATAGGTGGGTTTTATGTTGTAGCTTTGAAATTATATTTTGGAATACTGTTTGATTTCTTTAAGAAATTGTAGGATATATTATGGAGTAATGCCCTGAAATCGTTCTTTCGTGTTGTGTGGTTGACTTTTAGAGGCATATCAACCTCTGTGGGTTATTTGATACCAAAATCTAAATATTTTGAGCACAATTTTATGACTTCAGCTACAGATAAAATGTATTGTTGATCATTTTTATATAAAAATGTATTGCTCATATTTTTACTATAAAAATGTATTTTTTTAGACTTTCATAGTGTTTTGTTTGTGGGTCCACTATTTTCCCATACCTATGACCCTAACAGGTACTACCACCCGGCTCAGGATGAACCTGGAAACAACAGCAATTAAAAGGTGTTTGCAGGATCCTCAAAACCTCCAATCTCTCTATCAGAGGCCTTGCTGACGGATGTAGTTTATCGTCATACCCAGGACTAACTAAATAAGAACACAAGTTATCTCCCCTAGATATGGTCAACAGAATAAGAATAATTTATCCCCGTAGATTAAATAAAGAGTTCGGTTCGAAGAGTTGTTTTAATCAATTCACCCCAAGCAAGGCGATAATGCCACTAAGATGCAAGGGACTGCTAGAGTAAAAGAGAATGGGAAAAATTTAGAAAGAACTTGAAACCTAATCCTAAACAGGGAATAAGGGATAAATCCCTACTTCTGTTCAAAAGAGTGAGGACGTGTGTGAACCAGAAGATAGGTTACCTGATTCTAATTAACAACTGATGAAGGCTGGTGGGTACAATGGCCGAAACGTTGTCGTAATAATAAAAACAAAGATGAAGACAATCCTGCAAATAATGTAAATATATAAGTATTTGTCTATACTTCTGAGATGAGGTATTATGTATATTATTTACATTATTCGGACTATTGTCCTCATCTTTGTCGCCATATTTAGCACAACGTTTCGGCCGTTGTACGCTCCGACCTTCTTCCTCAAGGACACAAAATAATGTAAATATATAAGTATTTGTTGAGTAAAATAATGTCTTTTTTCTTTCTTTCTTTCTTTCTTGTCACTATTGATTTTCCGACGTTAATCTTGCCATTTTCACACAAACACAACGGAAAATTCAAATAATCTCAACGGGACCTGTTATATATCATATATATTGAATAAGCACAAACGTCATCCAGTAAGAGGCAAAATAGAGCCCATTTTCCTGAAGGGAAATAAGTTTAGCGCTGAAAAATATCTTTTTGGTGGACAAACCTAGAACATTTTAAGGTTCATTTAGGTAAATGTTTTCCCTTGATTGACAGTAATCGAATATCGATGGATTACGAAGGTAATGATAGAAAAAAAAACTTATTTATCTTTCCCTTCCAGATAGATCATAATTGGGGTCTGGCCAACAGGGTCCCCAGCACATGCTCTCATTAAATAAAGGCAAGTGCTTTCTACCAGTGAGGTTGGAATACGTGTAACAATGGAAGATGTATTGACTTGGTCGTTTTAAGCTACGTTTAGTTGCTGTTTATTCTCTGTAACCAAATTTGTAATCGGTAATCGAATATCGATGGATTACCGTGGTAATATTCTCTGCGTGCATACGCGAGCGTTTGTGCGAATGTTGGCTAGTCCCGCGAAGGCTGCGCGTCGTTATCGAATACGGTCGTTTCTTTCTTCACTTCCGAACAAGACGTCTCTTTGTCTGCCGTGTTTTAGTGAAATGCGAAATTGGAGACACTTCATCGATTGAATTTGTGCGAGAAACGTACAAGGCCAACAAGCTTTTCTTTTTTTTTTCTTTTTTAGGCCAAGCTATTTTAGCCTGAAGCCGGAGAACTAATGGTAACGATAGGACGCTCTGATAAGAGAATTAACCGGGGAAAAAAAGGTGGGAAAGAGATTGTGAGGCCAACTACTCGAGCCAAAAGAAAAACGATGGAGTCTCCCAGGAAAATAAATCGACGACTACGAACGGAACGTGTAAAAATCGAATAGTTTAACCTATTCATTGTTTTCTTAAGCTTCTGGATTTTAATACCGTTTTTTGATATTTACTAAGTTCGGCATTGTCTGGCACAAGTGTTGGACGCCCAGTGAGGAACTATATCGTAATATCTATCTATATTTCTGAGATGAGTTGAAATTATGTACAACATTTTGAGATGAGGTAATTTGTGCAACTATTTACATGATTCGGGCTAGGTTTCCTCACTTTTTATTTATTATTATTCGGCCTTTCTATTTTTCTATATTTCTTTGTCGGTATTATTTATTACAACGACTATTGTTATCATCTTTGTCGCCATATTTATGGAAATTAACTTTCGGCCTTCAGTATCTGTCTATATTTCTGAGATGAGGTATTATGTCCACTATTTACATTATTCGACTATTGTCCTCATCTTTGTCGCCATATTTATTGCAAACGTTTCGGCCTTTCAGTATCTGTCTATATTTCTGAGATGAGGTATTATGTACACTATTTACATTATTCGAACTATTGTCCTCATCTTTGTCGCCATATTTATTACAACGTTTCGGCCTTTTAGTATCTGTCTATATTTCTGAGATGAGGTATTATGTACACTATTTACATTATTCGGGCTATTGTCCTCATCTTTGTCGCCATATTTATTGTTATGGTAGGATCCACCTAATTTGCATAGTGGAGTACCGACCATATAAATATGGTTGGTACCGGGAAGAGAGGGAGGAATCAAGAAATTCAACCCCAGACTCGGCCCGACTGCGACTCAGTCAACACATTCTCCAGGAACGGTCTTCCCAGGAATATACAAAAGACTATATGTAAATATTGTGTACACTTTCTTGTTCCAATACATTTTGTTCTAAGTACATTTTGTGTTGCATTATTATTCCATGCATTAGTCAAGTTTCATCATTTATCACAACGTTTCAGCCGTTGTACGCTCCGGTCTTCTTCGGGCGGTTGGAATGTCAAACTGAACCCTTTATTTCGCTCGCTGGAGAGAGGAATTAACAGGAGATAACTGACATGGCACGTGGAACTAGAACAGTCTAAGGGTTCAGTTCGACATTCCAACTACCTGAATTCTTTTTTTACTACGACCGAAACGTTGTGATAAATATGGCAAGAAAGATGAGGACAATAGTTCGAATAATGTAAATAGTGTATATCGTAATAGTATATGAAACGTCTATAATGATATGCTGAAGCCATTTTTAATGACTGAACTGATAAAACGGTTTCAAATAGATAATATTTTTAACATTTTTGAACGGGTTTGGATACTATGCATGACATATATATAAGTGTGTGGGTTACTCCCACTCGGTTTTGCCAACACGTCGTTAGGTGGCGCTGTTAGACAGCTATATAAGCGGGACAGTTCCTGTTGTCTTTCTCTTTTCTCTCCAAGCGGTAGTGACAACACCAACCGAGACCTTGTTCCTGAGCATGGGGATATCTTTCTCTTTAGTGACGGTTTCACACACACACACACACACACACACACACACACACACACACACACACACACACATGTATTTCACAAATGATTCACAATTGTTAACGGATCTTTTCTGTTAATTCACCCCAAAATAAAAAGAATTTATCTGTATAATACTAAAAGTCTGTGATTGCGTGTGTGCTTGCATGGTGCGTCCATCCGGTGCATAATGATTTATGAGTTGTTTATACATTAAGTATTTTTATTTTAATTTTCTTCAAACAGACAATATTTTTAATTAAAATATTTTTACGTTAAAGACAGTCACAAAGAGATCCCGCTTTGCTGTTTCTTCTAGGTGATTGTAGAGCAATTATTTATATTTCAGCTTTCTTTAAACAAACAAAATTTTAAATATTTAAAAAATATTTTTTAACATATTTAAAAACACATTTTGAAGTGAATATGATTGTAAAATGTTTTTTGGTACATTTAAAAATATTTTTAAGTTCTTCTGATTTAAAAAATATTTTAAGTATATAAGATTTAAAAATACGTTTTTTTTACAGTATTTTTATTTTAACTTTCTCCAAACAGACAATATTTTAATAAAATATTTTTAACAGCCACAAAGAGATGCCGCTTTGCTGTTTCTTTCTGTTATTTGTAGAGTAATTATTTATATTTCAGATTTCTTTAAACAAACAATATTTTAAATATTTTAAAAAAATATTTTTTAACATGTTTTAAAAAATATTTTCAAGTGAATATGATTTTAAAATATTTTTGACATATTAAAAAATATTTTTAAGTTAATCTGATTTAATGTTCAAGTTTATCCTGAAAGTTTTATTTCTATTAAATGCTGTAAACGATCAGTAAAACGTTAAATATGAACTTGTAAACCAAACCAATGGTGACACGAACGAATTGAAATATTTAAATGAATCATTATAAAATTTAACTTTCATTTCAATGGAACGTTGAAATCAACTTCAGTATTTTGTAACCTGAACAGTCAGTGACCCAACGGGTCACTAGTAGTCACTAGTAGTCTAATCATACTTATTATAAAACCCAGGTTGTGTGTGTGCGTGTGTGTGTGTGTGTGTGTCTGTACGTTTATATATTGGATCGGATTTCCTACATTTTTCAACCGATTTCAACAAAACTTCACAGGACTACGTAAAATTACCTTGCGGTGGTTCTGACAACGCCAACAATTGGAAAAATACAATTGTTTTTGCACAAATCAATTTGAAAACACGATTAAGAGGCATCGCGTGAATGAAAGGGGGACAACTCATATCGAGTTATACTTATTATAAAACACAGGTTGTTGTGTGTGTGTGTGTGTGTGTGTGTGTGTGTGTTGTGTTTATATATGAGATCGGATTTCCTGATTTTTTTGAACCGATTTCAACAAAACTTCACTTTTTTTTTGGCAGGTAGTGTTTCTTATTGTCTTGCACACTTTTTTTTTTTATTTTTACATTCAGAATGCTTTAAAATTTCCATTTACAAGACAATTGTTTATAATAAAATTCTATTCAATCGATAGACTCATAACGATTGAAAACAATGTTTTTGTTTGAGTTTGGGTTTGACCAATTAAAAAAAAAAAAAAAAAAACTAATTAAGACATGCGTGTCCGTCAACCTTAAACAATAATCTTTGTCAATTTTATTTTTCAGTCTTTATGATGGTCGATCTATCTCTTACTGTTACATTCCCGGGCAACGCCGGGTTCTACTGCTAGTATTTAATAAAATTCACACCAAATTCTCCCAGACCGAATCCCTCCCATTGCACTCGGGTTGGGTTGACCTTTGCGATCAGCCGAACTGTGGGCGACTCGGGTGCGGTATTTCTAAGTGTGGGGTTTGCATTCGCGCTTACTCCGATAAACAAGTCTAAAGCAGATTTTTTTTTTAAATTGTAAAAAAAATAATTGTAATTTACCTTGAAAATATCAACCGCACTTACAAAATGTGAATAACTCTCTGATTTTTCGTAATTTTTCATTCTGAGGATTGGAGTTGTTGCGAGGCAATCTGAACAAATTTAAAATGTCAAAAGAGTGCCCAAACTTTGATTTAAAATTTATAATTTCAAAAGAGGATCAAAAATTTAATGAAAAAAAAAACAAACAAAATTTAAAATTTATAATTTCTTGGAGTGAATTAATATTTGCAATAGGTAACTTTACATTATTTGTAGTGAATTAGTAGAAAAGATCCTTGATAACTTTTAATGTTTAATGATTTCATATGTATTCTTTTGTATTTTCTTTGTTAATCAGTTAATAGTTATATAAAAACACATGGAAATTTCCGCTTTGTTGAAATGTATTCTGTTTCCTTTCACCTCTACTAACAATGACCATCCATCATTTACATGTGCAAATAATGTTTGCCACTGCTTTTAGTAAAACGGGGATTACGTGCCACAACAATGGTCCTATATAAAAGTTGGATTCGTGCTCATAATGAGAATGGTAATAAAAACAGGACCTTTACCGCGAGCTAAGAAAGATAAAGAAAATGAAGTTCATGCCTACAATAAGAGTAAGAATAATAACAGTTTGGGTTACCCCCACTTGACGTTGCCAGGTTCGCCCAGACACCGTTAGGTGGCACTGTAGAACAGCTATTTAAAAAATGGGGCTGTTTCGTTTTGGAGGCCTTAGAATTAACAAGCCATTTCTTGCTCCAGTTAACAATGTCATTTTTGAGATCAGCGGCCATTTTACCTTATATAGATAATAGCATAGATATCCAATTGAGAACTGATGACATCAGGAAAGTTGTTGATGAAAATTAGGAACCAAAAAACAAACAATCTTTAATTTAGAATTTAGAATTTCTTGGAGTGAATTAATATTTGCGATAAGTAACTTTACATTATTTGAGGTGAATTAACAGAAAAGAGCCTTGATAACTTTTAATGTTTTCTGTCTTTCACGTGCATCCTTTTATATATTCTTTGTTAATCAGTTACTAGTTATATAAAAACACGTGGAAATTAACGCCTTGTTGAAATGTATTCTATTTCCTTTCACCTCTACTAAAATGATCTCCCATCATTTACATGTACGCCCTAGGTAAGAGGATAAATATAGCAAGGCCTCTTATCAGAACACTATTTACATTATTCGGACTATTGTCCTGATCTTTATTATTACAACGTTTCGGCCGTTCTTCAGGTGACTGGAATGTCGAACTGAACCCTTTATTTGGCTCGCTGGGGTAGGCTGTTCTAGTTCCACGTGCCATGTCTAATGGATGTCAGTTATCAGTTATCTCCTGTTAATTCCCCTCCGAGTTCTCCACCGCCTTAACCAGGTATTGAACTCACACTCATTGGGTCCTGTCACTGAATCTAACTAACGCCTTTATCCACTGTGCCATGTGTCCTAACATCTGTGTGTGAATTTCTGGGTATCATAAGCCTAATGTCTTCAGCAACCATTTTTAACAGTGCTCATATTGCAATTTTGGCTGTTATCATAATATGTTTTTACTAGAGCTCATATTGCAAATTTTGTTGTTGTTATTGCTTTTCTCTGGCACTCCTTATTACTGTTTCACATATTATATTCATTTCTATGCTTGGTCGGCTCAGGAGATTTTTGTGGCTTAGCATATGTATTGATTAAGTTTACAAATTTTCCAATGATGTTCTTTGTCTATGATCTCAACCTGATCCCATCAGCGTACAACGGCCGAAACGTTGTAATAAATATGGCGACAAAGATGAGGACAATAGTCCGAATAATGTAAATAGTGTACATAATACCTCATCTCAGAAATATTGACAGATACTCTCAGCAGGAGTTTCTGAGAAGCGTGTAACCACGTCTTAATGGTGCTACCATGTTTACCCTGACCCTGGATGGTAGCACCTGATATGGTCCCAACTATAGGCAAATAGTTATTCCCAATAGTTATTCCCAAATAGTTATTCCCAAAACTGGCGTCAAAACACGATGAAAGTGTTGGTAATATTTTTTACAAAAATATTACCAGCAATGAATTTTTGAAGAAAAAATATTACTAGCAATACATTTTTGAAAAAGAATCTTGTCGGTATTAAATAACCCTCTTTCATCATTATGTGTTGAACCGAACTGGAATTAGAACTCGTCTCTCTGATCTTCATTTCCGAGTCGTTATCCATTACACCACCCGCACATTCAAGCTTACAGCATCTAGTATTCCCAAGCGGTTACCCAACTAGGTACTGACCAGGCTCGACGTTGCTTAACTTCTGTGATCGTACGGGAACCGGTGATTTTTTTTTTTAATTGGTATCCCCCGCCCCAAAGAAAGGCAGTACAGCCACTAGCATGCAAGGAGTTACGGGGGGGGGGTTGAATTAGGAACAGAAACATTAGTAATGAGGAGAAAGAGAAAAGAGTAAATCAGGAGGACAGTATATAGAGATTGACATTTCATTTAAATTTGTGCAAATTAAAGTTGGCTGGAAAGCATAAAACCTGAAGGAAGTTCCACAAGCGAGAACTACGAGAAAAGAAACTGTTAGCATAGAACTTACGGCTCGATCTAACCAGCTCAACTGTCTAATGACGAGATCTCGACGCCCGTCTTGTATTGCGCTTAAATTCATACAGTCTAGATACCATAATGAAGAGCTAATCCAAACAATTCCCATGAAAGGATTTATAAAATAAGGCACAGATAGGTAACCTTATGATGGTGGGCAACTGGTTGAAGACGAACCACCAAATCATGATAAATAATATTACTAATTCCTCTATGGATCCTTTCAAGGATCTCCAGGTAAATAATTTTAATCTAAATATGTATTGTTGGTCATTTTTATATAAATGTATTGCTCATATTTTTACTATAAAACTGTATTTTTAGACTTTCATAGTGTTTTGTTTGTGGGTCCACTATTTGCCCATGGCTATGACCCTAACAGGTACTACCACCCAGCTCAGGATGAACCTGGAAACAACAGCAATTGAAAGGTGTTTGCAGGCTCCTCAAAACCTTCAATCTATCAGAGGCCTTGCTGACGGATGTAGTTTATCGTCATGCCCAGGACTAACGAAATAAGAACACAAGTTATCTCCCCTAGATATGGTCAACAGAATAAGAATAATTTATCCCCGTAGATTAAATAAAGGGTTCGGTTCGAAGGGTTGTTTTAATCAATTCACCCCAAGCAAGGCGATAATGCCACTAAGATGCAAGGGACTGCTAGAATAAAAGAGAATGGGAAAATTTTAGAAGGAACCAGAAACCCAATCCTAAACAGGGAATAAGGGATAAATCCCTACTTCTGTTCAAAAGACCGAGGACGTGTGTGAACCGGAAGATAGGTTACCTGATTCTACTTAGCAACTGATGAAGGCTGGTGGGTACAATGGCCGAAACGTTGTCATAATAATAAAAACAAAGATGAAGACAATCCTTTACATGCAAATATATAAGTATTTGTTGATTAAAACAATGTCTTTTTTCTTTTTTTCTTTCTTTCTTTCTTTCTTGTCACTATTGATTTGCCGACGTTAATCTTGCCATTTTCACACAAACACAACGGAAAATTCAAATAATCTCAACGGGACCTGTTATATATCATATATATTGAATAAGCACAAACGTCATCCAGTAAGAGGCAAAATAGAGCCCATTTTCCTGAAGAGAAATAAGTTTAGCGCTGAAAAATATCTTTTTGGTGGACAAACCTTGAACATTTTAAGGTTCATTTAATGTAAATATATAAGTATTTGTTGAGTAAAACAATGTCTTTCTTTCTTTCTTTTTTTCACCACAATTGGTTTGCCGACGTTAGTATTGCCATTTTCACAAGGCACCGGACCATATGTGGCAGCAATATTTAACGTGATATGACGATGATAATGACAATATAATATAACAGACGGACAAAATATAAAAATCTGTCGATATGCTTTTATTACGACAATTTTGCTGAAGCCATCATATGACATTATCAAATACCTAAAACGAAGAAATGACTGCGCACCACTGTGAAGAAAACGGTGGAAAAGCTTGAGCCACAAAATGCTGGGTAATGTTTCCAGTAAAGAGAAAAATATAATAATTATAATAATCATATAATAATTTTACTTGTTCCTGCCTTCGTTCGCACGACCGTTACGCCGTGCGAATACCGCATAAATAATGGTCTATTCCGTTCTGATCGCGTAAAAAGACAAGACACATCAGAGACGCTACTTGGTTTCAGTGAAAGAAAGATAGGAGTATTTAGCGTCTCCGGCTAACACCTCATAAATAATGGTCTATTCCGTTTTGATCAAAGACGCTACTTGGTTTCAGTGAAAGAAAGGAAAAAGAAAGAAAGAAAGAAAGAAAGAACGGTTTAACGTCTCCTGATAAAACCTAATAAGTAATAAACTATTCCGTTTTGATCAAAGACGCTACTTGGTTTCAGTGAAAGAAAGAAAGAAAGAAAGAAAGAAAGAAAAAAAGAAAGAACGGTTTAACGTCTCCTGATAAAACCTAATAAGTAATAAACTATTCCATTTTGATCAAAGACGCTACTTGGTTTCAGTGAAAGAAAGAAAGAAAGAAAGAAAGAAAGAAAGAAAGAAAGGAAGAAAGAAAGAAAGAACGGTTTAACGTCTCCTGATAAAACCTAATAAGTAATAAACTATTCCGTTTTGATCAAAGACGCTACTTGGTTTCAAAGAAAGGAAGAAAGAAAGAAAGGAAGAAAGAAAGGAACAAAGGAACAAAGAAAGGAAGAAAGAATGGTTTAACGTCTCCTGCTAACACCTCATAAATAATGGACTAATCCGTTTTGATCGCGTGGGAAGACAAAAGGACGTATCACAGATGCTACTTATTTTCAATGAGAAAATGAAAGAAAGAAAAAAAGATAGAAGTGTTTAACGTCTGTTTTAATGAAATTGAAAAAAATTGTCATTTTCAAATCTTTTCATTTGTACCCCCTTCTTAAAATAACGACCGGCATTCATTTCATTGTTATTGCAAATTTTTTTTTAAGTTTTTTAAGCGCAAATATTTTTAACGAAGCGATAATAACGGGATTACTACGAATATTTTATATTGTCATAGAACTCGCCATGAACTTATTCACTCATTAATATTTATCAGAAATTTCAAATAGCACAACTCTGAATTTTTCATTGGTTAAAAAGTTAAAACTATCACGACTAATGATACTACTCCTAACATTACTAATGATAATAATAACTATGACGGTGATGATGAGGAGGAGGAAGAACAAGGGAGACTACTGACATATATGGGCAATAACTCTGATATTATTTTACAGAGTTATTTCCCTTAGAACGGTAAATATCTCAAATTTCTGTAAAATACTTCAAATTTACAGATATTCAATCATTTGTACTTCATATTTGGCAATTATCACAAGATTAATGCATTCAATAATTTTTGACATGCCATGACAAACGTCCAAAAAAAACCTTTTCACTTTTACTGAAATTTGTGATCGATAAATTTTACATCTCCGTTTCCTTATCAAAAATTACGAAAAAAACTGGCAAACATGGATCATCGCGCTGAAAAAAAAACACAGTGTCAAAACGAGAGCTTTTCCATTGACAGCGCTATTATTTTAACTGCCTTCCATCCTCGGCATTGTTTATTGTTTTTAAAAGCGATCATTAGAATTGTTATAAAAGCTAAACATGATGAAACTAAATTTATACAAATATTCACCGAAAGCGTTTAAATCGAATCTTAATTTCTTAAGTTAGAAAATTAAATAGTACGGGTCCAGTTCATAAAAGCGAATGTCAAATTCCTGAAAACTGGCTTCACTAGAAGCGTTAAATCGAATCTTCACTTCATCGAATGGTTCATTTAACTGAAAAATCAAGTTAGAAAATTAAAAAGAATTATTTCTTATATCTGAATTGTAATAGTAATATTAACCTTTTTCCTTACAAGAAAATATTAGGCTTTCATTGACGGAGCACCCAGGACTACTTTTGGTTGAAAATCATAAAATCTTTCTCTGAAAATAATGCTTCCGGAAAATATGATTCGTATTGCTATTGATGGGGATTTCCTTCCTAACCTTTTGTTTGAAGTAGTGCGTAACGCCGACATCTTCATTATTTTCTCTTCGTGTTACATGTGCTATCCATTTTAGTTGTTGCTGCTGTTGGAAGTCTTCAAGTGATGTAGTCTCTGTTACTTTTATAGGATCCTGATCCTATATTGTTCTCGAAACTTCAACAAAACATTAGCTCCAAATTAAATTACACAACTAACGTAATTTGATTGGTTAAAAAATATCACATGACATGTTGACGAATACGTCCCCACGTCTGACATTAATTTGACCTGATCAAATGTATAGTTACACCAAAATTTTAAAACATTTTTGGAGACTCTCACGTGACTTATCTTGCTTATATAAACAACAAACAATTAAGAAAGAGGTGTGTAAAATCAGCCGACAAAGCTACACGTTACCTGACGACACTCATCATAAAATAACTTTAAACTGATGTTTAGATATAAGTTAAAAATCCTTTTTAAAGTAACCACAGTTTATTTCCTTCATTCGTTGCAAACTAAACTCACGTCGGGAAAAAAAACGAAGGGGCAAACACTCAGGCGTTAAACACAACGTAAGTCATATCCACATACGCTTTTTCTACAAACTTTGAACTTTTTATTTTGAATACAAACAATATTACATCAAACTGATTTTCCAAATTCACACAGATTGGCCTATAACTTGCAATCTGTCAAACTAGAACATTACCTCACAGAAAATCTAAAAAGACAAGTTTATTTCACCATTTTAAACAACATTCATGACTATTGTTTTGTACATAAAAATCTATTTATTTGTATAATTACTCTTGTCTGAATTTTCTTGTTTCTTCTTGTATTTATTGTGTGGCATTGTGTTTAATATAGATTAGTGAGGGCAATTGACCCCCACACATGTACAGTTCTTTTTCTGTGATTCTGTAACGCCAGTCCATAAGGTTTGAAGACGGCTGGTCCTCGCTTAGAAATACAGGCTTCATTTGCTTCCAAGCCATTTTAACCATTGATCTTAGAATGCCCTTGTGATACAGCTAACAGTTTAGATATTTCTTATCGAGTTTGGCGCCATGCAGGACATTCGTATGAAAATCTCGATCTGGCGATGAAGAACATAACTCGAGTCTTCAGGTTGATGTTTTGGTTTCTTGATTGTTGGAAGAGCATACATAAAACCCTCAGCCTTTGTCATTCATCTAAGGAGGCGTTTGCATACAACTGACAGTTTACATTATGCCTGACATCCATATGAAAATCTCGATCTAACGAGCATAACTTGTGTTTTAGGTTGATGTGGTCGGAGTTAACTCCTCCTTTAGTTCGTTAACCTTTTCACCAGGGGTCGCTCTTCGCTGCTATAAATAGTCGCTGACCCTTCGCCTCTTTCTCTTTTTTTCCCTCAGGCCTTTGGACCGACACCTGGAGGTAAATCTCTCTTTTTCCTCAGGCTTTCAGCCTTACGACCTCGAAAATGTAAGCGTTCACAGGGATAGCGTTTCCCAAATTCTGGGAACACGCTAAGCACGATACACACGCACACACACACGCGCGCGCGTGCGTGCACATATATAATATTCACACACACACTTTTTTCTTTATAACTATTCCATGTAACTTGTTATTAATATATATTTTGTATACATATATTATCGGTCTTGTGTTTTGTTTGTTTGTTTGTTGTTTTTGTTTTTTGCCTTCTTCTTTGGACTTAATTAAAGTCCAACTTTCTCATGTAGTTGGACCCGCTAGCAGGAAAATCTGAACCCACATGTGTTTCTTCTACGCCTACTCAACAACATCACAGCCACGGTCCGCTACAAGGTTTTGGTTTTGTAACAACTTGCGGTATTGGGCAAAACTACTCCATGTTCAACCTATTCTATATTCAATTTCCTTCGCTTCTACACTAAATGTGTTAAAACTGGTCCTTACACCGAGATATTTGATGTATTTACGAAATACATTTCCTGGAATTTTATGATGGATTCAGGATAGGTGCCATCACTGCTTTCGTTCCAATTCCAGATCATAGTTTCCATTTTGGAAAGTTTTATCTTGAATGGTATGTCTTGGAACACTTGGTAGAGGATGCTGATTTTCTGTTCAAGATCATCCTTATAGTACCTATGACTATTGTTACGAACTGGCAACATACGAATGTGAACACCAGGTTTTTTAAAAAAGAAAAGATGGGATCGCTCAAACAGAAACACATAATACAGGTGCCAACTAACAACAAACACAGGATGAATTAATAAAAACGGTTTTATATAACTGTAGCGGACCCCCCTGGAGAGGGGCGCGATATAAAACCATGACCCGAGCGCCCCCGTATCGTAAATGATAAGGTCACAAGAGGCCCGCTAATGTTTTTCGAATTCATAACGTGGAATCTGGCAAGATGACACAAAAAATGGTCAACAGAACAAGGATATGTAAAAATGCTAAAAAATTTCTCTAAAAATGAGTTTAGATTTCCTACGAAAAAACAAAGGTCTAAAAAAAATGCTAAGAGGTGTATTACGACTAGTTTCGTAACACAAACAGAACTAAAAAGTAATTATCTCAATTACCAGCGATCAAAAGGTTAAGGTCGAAAAGCCATGTCCTCTTCCGTTTTAGGGAGCGGCCAAAGGCGGCCGCGACATAACAAAACAATTGAATGCTCTCGATAAAATGTAATTTAGGCATTAAATGACCTACGAATTTATATTTAACTAGGTACCTCCACGAAATCGCTAAAAAAAGAGCATAGTCTGATGAAAAAGACGCCAAACTTTACGAAAACAAAATTTTATCGTCTAAATGCATAAGTTATTATGAAGAGGAAAGACCAAAGTTGTTTTTTTTTTAATTACTTTTAAAAAAATTTTCTTTTTTTTTTTAGAACATTCTAAATTTTGATTAAAAATTCTTGTTTCTCTTTGTACCAACCGGAACTAGTAAATAACATATACAATTTTTAGCACGTTTTTTTTTTTTTTGTATGACATATTAATTTGGAAAATCTTGCAAAAATAAAAATAATTATCGGATGTTAATGAAACTTTCAGAAACTATCCACAGATGATAGAAATTATTATAAATATGTTTTGTTTTTTTGTTTTTTTTATTAAAGTCATGGCAGAAATATTTTAACGTAAAATACCACAAAATATGAAACAATAAGTAGGAACGCAAAACGGTTTTATAACAAAACAATATTTATATTTAAGTATATAATGATGCTCAAAATGTTCACTATGAGAATGTGCTTGGTAAAATGGGACTTTGAATTATTACTTGATGTTTAAAAAGTTTCTGCTTGATACTAAATAAAATTTAGTTTTTGTACTTCTGAAAATAATTACAATAAGCCTTGCCGCTAAAAGAAAATGCTCATCAAGAGCAAATTTTGTTAAAAAGAACTGAGTGAGAATGTCCTGAAGTGCTGAAAATATGTTCGGTAAACTTGTAGCGTCAAGAAAAAACTTTTTCTTTAAGTAATTTCTTGCTGGTGAAGAATTGGAAAAAACTGTCAAGTCCAAGTTAAATTTCTCTAGGGTGACAGTGATGTGTCTATTTGACTTTTCTTTTTTTGTCTGACTGTAAAAAAAAGTTGAAAGAACATTATTTAAATTATTCGGACTATTGTCCTCATCTTTGTCGCCATATTTATTACAAGGACACATGGCACAGTGGATAAAGGCGTTAGTTCGATCCAATGGCAGGACCCAAAGAGTGTGAGTTCAATACCCGGAGTTAAGGCAGTGGAGAACTTTCAGAGGGAAAATTAACAGGAGATAACTGATAACTGACATCCATTAAAACATGGCACGTGGAACAATCTACCCCAGTGAGCGAAATAAATGGTTCAGTTCGACATTCCAACCACCTGAAGAAGACCGGAGCGTACAACGGCAGAAACGTTGTAATAAATATGGCGACAAAGATGAGGACAATAGTCCGAATAATGTCCATAATACCTCATCTCAGAAATATAGACAGTTGAAAGAATTCTGTAAAGCTGAGAATATGTTGATGCTTGTAATGTTCGTAATGTTTGTAATTAAGTTTCGTACGTACGTATATGTGTGTGTGTGTGAATGTTTTCATAGCGTCCGCCCGAAGCGGGGTCGGAACGCGATTTCTTTAACAGCTACATTTTCGTAAGCGAATGAAATCACAAAGATGAAGAAGAGGGAGAACAAACTTGTGTCTGGTATTTATAATCAACGCTCGCTTGTGTGTTTATTGACCAATTAGAAGTTGGGGTTTTCTGAAAATATATATGAAGCTGGATAAGCTCTGTGATCCTCATTTTGCACTGATAAAAAAGTGGTAGCCGTGTGCTAAAGGCAGACACAAGATCAACAAGAGGATCTTACCTGATACTGGATATCACTCCGATTATCTATGAATCATGGGTGTGTAAGTTGAAGTGTTCATAACAGCAAACAGATAGAAGTTCTTTAGAATGCCCGAATGAAAATCGCTAATTATTCCTTCTGTAATATAATCTGGGAGATTCCGGAATGGTACTTTTCGTTCTACATCTAATAGTCGAAATAAATTCAAGATAAAACTGGGAAGATTTCTTCAGGAATAATATTTTCTTATTCGTTACATATCTAGTAATCGAATAAGTCGATATGCGCATTTCTAACTAGCGCACGATGGGAGTCAATTTATTCACTACTTTCCGTTAATAATTAAGTATAACTCAAGACTTAAATGTTAAGATAAAGTAGTATTTAATTACAACCGCAAATAAATGCTTAACAAGAACAAAGAAGTAAAAGTCAACCAAAGATAATTAACCATTTTAGTAAATACCTTGTTAGTAGCGCGGCTCGGTTTAACGTCCGGTAAATCCTAAATCAAAACCCAACTCATTGATGCACAATAATTCACACTAATTCGACTGGATAGTTCCACTCAGTAGTCACTCAATAATCACTACAGTCAGTAGCCTGACACCGCTATTTATACACCTAGCGGAAAAGTTCAGTGTGTCACGCTCGAACCTCGGTATCGATAGTTACTCATTTTCTTCCTATATGACAATTTGAGAAATCACACTTAGCATGTTACGTGGGCTTGGGTAACTGATTTTTACTTATTCCATTAGGAGGTCAAACTGTCTGGTTTGTTGAGCGACCCAGATTCTATCCCGCCACCTCTCAGTCTAGACAGGAAATAAAGGAAGAGAAGAGGGGAGAAAGAGGAAATACAAATAAAGCGTGTCTCTTGATAGATTGATCATACGTCTGATTTTAATTTAAATATTGAGAGCCATAAAATCATCAGTACATTGGCCTCGGGAGGGAAAGCAAGCATGCTGTTTTCTATTATTAGATTCGTTTGGAATAGACTTTTTTGATTAGGTGCCATGTAAAAATCACACTCGTTAATCGTATTGATTTATTTTAATGAATGATTAACTGTTGGGGAGTAAATAGAAAAAAAACTAATAACACAAATGAACTAGGCAATATTTTAAATAAAGAACTCCAGGTGAGTTAAAGAAGTTCGTTCTAATGACGTCACGGTGAGAAGGATAAGCAAGACAAATATTATAACCGCTAAGAGCTAGTTATAGCATTTATTATAAGAAATCATTTGGTTTGTTTGACGAGATTATTTAATGTTGAAGTGAGTTTAATTCCCTTCAACGTAGACCTGTATATACGTTTTTACCGAAAGTGTCTTTTTCAGGCACAAACGAATAAACACGTCCAAAACATAACGTCCCCAAAACCAGCTACAGACGTGTTTATACGTCGATCTTGATTCTTTTTATGTCCTTCTGAGCTTGAAACGAGTCCAATTGTCAACTCATACGTCTGGTAGGGGTGTTAGCCACCGCTTGGTTACTTCAAGGTACATCAGTTTCTTAGTTACTATATTAAAAACAAATGAAAAAATCCGTGTGTAAATGAAACTTTTTTCCAAAGATAATTGGCGGGGAAGAGGTTAAAAATAGAAATGGAAAAAAACAGTCCTTTTGTCGTAACGGAATGTCTATGAAAATAAATAAATACAGTATTAAGAGTAATATACATTTTTAGCGATCATCATCGCCATCACACACACACACATACATACAGATCATACGGCAAGCATTCATTGGCTAATCTCCTCAAATCTAGCTTGCTGATTGGTCAATTCCGACCAGTCAAATCGCATGCACGCAAGGAATAATTTTCCCGTGCACAAGCTTTAGAGCCTACCACGTGAGACACAACGTTATATAAACAAAACACGAGTAAGCCTCTCCAGTGTTTTCTTCATTCATCTTTTTCCTTGCTGCCAAGATGTAGTCTTCAAGCAAGAGCTCCCGTCTTAACCGTGCGGTCAGACGTTAAAGAACATTGCCAACAACTCTTACCGACTTTCTCGCAAGTCGTTAGTACAGTTTAGCTATTTTCGCCTGTCCACACAAATCTACGACTTTACTCACTACATTTCAAACGCACACACAGACACAGATTTTTGTAACACATTATACATATATCTCTCTCTCTCCCTCTCTCTCTCTGTGACTCAGCCAAGTTCATGAACCAGAACTCTATTAATTTCTCTAAACAACACATTTCTTAATTAACTGTATTCTATTCTAATAGAAAGCTCTATTCAACATAGAATCCTGAACATTCTTATTCAAGAGAAATTCTTTCGAACATTCAATCATAAATCAGAATACAGTTGAAGGGGAACAACTTTTTTTCCTTAATCATTACACTTCATTGCATGATTGTTTTGTATGTTATATTTTCAATATATATTTATTTGTTGATCCACATATGGAATTTCGTTGTTGTCTTGAGTCATTTATTACACAAACGTCAGGAATACGCATCACACATTCTCAGGGGCGGATTATGGAACTAGTTGACTTATAGGGCGCAGGAAGCGTTTAGTTCTTGTGGCTAACTCGTATAAGAGAATGGCAGCGATTATTAATTATTCCCTTTGATGTCCCAACGTCAACACAATGATTAAGCAAGGAATTTAAACAAGTGGATTTAAAAAGAACAAGAAGGTAAGGATTTGTTCATCAACAAATAACAATTTGGCCATTTTATAAATCGTCTGATTAAGCAAGGAATTTAAACAAGTGGATTTAAAAAGAAGAAGATAAGGATTTGTTCATCAAGAAATAACAATTTGGCCATTTTATAAACCGTCTGATTAAACAAGGAATTTAAACAAGTGAATTTAAAAAGAACAAGAAGATAAGGATTTGTTCATTAAGAAATAACAATTTGGCCATTTTATAAATCGTCTGGTGAACATAATAAAACCCTTGAAAAGAAGAGTAAGTTCACATATACACATTTAAAAGGGAAAAGATAACATGCACTCATTTAGGTATGTTTAACCCATTACCTGCCAAATTTTTTTAATGCGCATTTTTGGCCCAGAGAGATGTCTTTGGAGTTTATTTATTCTTTATGTTTAACTTCAGTAGTTACCATTGTCGTTTTTATAGAAACTAGAACATCAAATATATATGTGTATAAAACATCAAAAAATAATATTGATTAGAAATAATAAAAAAATAATTTTCAAAATAGTCATTATTTTTCTACTCGTGAAATGTAAAATTACGATAGAAAGTGTCTTCTTACGGCTAATAATAAAAACGTTAAAGGCTAATTGTTGTAAAATATACCTCTGCAAATGCAATGTATGTAAGAGATTCAATGCAAATACAAGGAATAACATGCAGTGAGTTTAATTTTAACAGATCCCCAAACGGGGCTCATGGCAGGTAATGGGTTGATAAAAAAAAACCCTTGAAAAGGGGAAAGTTATGTACACACATTTAGGTGTGTTTAACCCCTGAAAATGGAAAGGTACAAAGATACACGTTGAGATGAGTTAATTAAATCTATGAGAATGGAAAAGTTAAAAAAACACACACATTGCGGTGTGTTTAATAAAACCCCTTGAAAAGTTCATGCTTTGGATTAATTGTAAAATTTACAATTCGTGAACGTGAAATGCTATTATAATAAAATAATAATAAAATGACACTATTTGTTACTGAATGTAGTAGCGACACACCGGGACTCGTCCCTGTTAGACATTTCGTGACGGTCGTCCTCGAGTATAGAATCCAAAGGTTGGCAGTGAATATTTCGGAGACAGTAGGAAAGCGTAGTGCAGGTTCGCAGTGGCTATCGCAGCAAAGTAGCAGAGCGTAGTTCTTCCGTCTGTCATGTTCGCCGGACAGGTTGCCTCTGGTCCTTCCGATAGGAGAAACAAAGATGGCCGCCTTTATACACGACGAATACAGTGTTGTGCGGCTTCTGATTGGTCAACCTTCTATTGGTCGACTATAAAGGGAAATAAGTCATTCTGACTCGCTCACTAGTTCTATACAATATACCCAAAAACCGTAACAGTCCCCACCCAGAGAACGGAATACTTTCCTAACTCACTAGCAAGCCGACTATTTAATTTCAATCAAACAATGCAAAGAACTTTTGTATCCCACACTACACACAACAGATAAAACATGTTTTTCTCTTTCGTTTTATAAAATTGTCTAACCTGTAGAAGGACCGTGACATATGTGATATATGGACTTTAGCTGAACACATGTTTAAAATTTTTCCTGCTAGCCGGTCCGTGTACATGAGAAATTGGACTTCAAAATTAAGTCTTTGTCTTAAGGCAAAAAAAACAAACACAAGACCGATAAATATAAGATTTAAACAAATATATGTATTAATAATAGAAATATATATATAAGTTACACGGACAGAGTGCGTGTGGTATATATTATATTGTGTGTGTGTTGTGTTGAGTGTATTTACGTACGTGTATATTTCTTAACGTGTTCCCAGCATTTGGGAAACGCTTTATCTGTGAGAGCTCACATCTAGCGAGTTGGTACAAGGCCGAAGCCTGAGGAAAACTACACGAGGCGAAGGGTCAGCTAAGTATTTATAGACAGGGGAGAGAGACACCTGGTGAAGGGTTAAGGAGCTAAGGAGGAGCTAACTCCGACAAACCTATGTATACACAAACGTATATTTTTCTCATTCTTAAAATTATGTGATTCAATGTATAATAAATATATAAGATAAAAAAAAATCCTCACCGATTATTTTGAAAGTTCTCTCTCACACCATTCTCTATATACCCATCACTGCATTCAATCTGGTAAGGATAAACCAGGTACGTGATTAACAGTCAAATGTACGCCAGGTGGTGACAGGTTTCGATTTAAAAAAAAGGGGGGGTGCCGGAAATTTTTAGAAAACCTTTAGGTAATTTAATACAATCTATTCAGACGGTCTCCGATTGTGTGTCTTTCAAAGTATTTTACCGTGACTCTAAACTGAGAGGTGCCGGCCCAGGGAACGATTCCTATCGCCTTCTCATTGCACAAGAGAGAAGGATCGTTTATCGCACCGAGGCCAGCGCAATCGTTGTTGCGGGGGGCTTTATAACCAGTTTTTTTTTCCTTAAATATTTGTATCAATAAAAGGCTAACGTATAAAATGACCATATCAACCTGACCTAATTGAGGAGTTGAGTAAACATTTCATCCTCTCACTCCAGGATTGCGTGTATAAAATTTATTATCAATTATTATTCCTTTGATTTCTGATGTGTACAAATTTCCCAGAGGGTCCCACCCAGAGACCTAAGGTTAGAAATGGTATCATGACATTTTATACTGATATATATATATATATAAATATATATATATTTATATATAAACAAATAATTTTCGTAGGGGTTGGCTGTTATAAAACAATTTTTGTATTTCTTTAAGGAATGGTCTTCCAGGAATCCCTTCAATTAGTCTACTGAAATCTTTTTCAAGCCAACAGGGCTCCTCTACAACACAAATTGTTGACATTAAAAACATTTTTAACGATATTTGAAGGAGCAAATTTGATAGCTTTTTGAAATCTTCAAACAAGTATATCATTTGTAACGAGGGACTGCCATATCAATAAAGGCATTTTTTTTTTTTTTGTGATCTTTATCCCCAACAATTCTGGGCGGTTGGCTTTGATTATTTTGTCAGTGTGTATTGTGTAGTGTAGTCCCATAGAATTGTAACAGGTCCTCTCTCCGTAACCGGGTCTGGATGGTGTTCATACCTATTATTATTATTATTATTATTATATTATTATTATTATTATTAATTTAATAAAATTAATAATAATACCACCTTTGATTTCTGGCGTGTACACATTTCTTTCCGGGCCCCGCCCAGAGACCTAAGGTTAGAAATGGCATCATGACATTTTCCAATGTCCAATTAAAAAAATAAATAAATAATAATGATGATGATGCCATTCTACCACACCATAAATTAAAAAAAGTTCCTGAACCGCGTAGTTAGTTAAGTTTAGACTTAAACTTAAAAAATAGTCTATATACCTGTGTATATTTATCAAGAGAGAGAGAAGAGAGAGAGAGAGAGAGAGAGTAAGTAAATTATTTCTAAATTCCTTAAAGAAGTTTTTAAACTTGAAAAAAAAATGTTCTATCAAAAAAGAAAGAAAAACAGAGAGAAAAACAGAAAGAAAGTAAAATTGTAAAAATTGTTTGTAAACCCACCCCCGTAGTTAGTTAAAAAAAAGTTTAAGTTTAAACTTAAAAAAAAAAACGTTTTAAAGTAAGTAAATATTGTTTTTAAATCCCGAGTTGGATGAATTGAAATCTTATTGGATTTTTTTTTTATAGTGGGGTGCAAATTTGTGATGTTACGATGGATTCGGTCGATGTTTCGACTCGTATATTTTTAGTGAGTTCGATCCTCAGTGATTGCTCTTTTTTTTTTATCCATTAAGGTTAGTAAACTTCGTTTTTTTTTATTCTTTTTAGATTGCTTGGCAATTCAGTTGCATAGCATAATACCGGCGGACACCATTGATTTCTCGGTGTTCGACACCCCAAGGCCATCAAAAGCGTAAGACTATTTTTTTTTTTTTTTCGAATAAATGCTGACTTTTTTCATTTTTCAATGTAATCCCTTCTCATTAAAATAAATAAATACAATACAATACAGTCTTACGACTACTATTTTTTTTTTTTGCAAACTAATTAAAAAAAAAAAAAAGACATAGCCACATTTCTAAGCTTCAACAAACCAGAATTCATTTTTATTTTTTTTACAATAGATTATTTATCAGATGAGCCACGACAGGTCCCCCTTGGTCTTTTGTAGTAGAAGCGAATTTGTACGTGACTAATATTTTTAACAGCTACAAAGAATGAACCGCTTAGAGTGAAAGTGTTGATATTAATTCGGATTTTTCATCCACAAAACGATGAGATTTTATAATTATTTTTTTGTTCTTTTGAAACCACAAAGAAATCGACTTCTTTGTTGAGTAAAGAAAGAAGAGAAGCATGCACGATTTTTTCACCGTCCAAGGAATTTAATCATTATTAATTATTTTTAAATTAATTCCTATCTTCTAATGTAAGTAAATATATTACATTTTTTTTTTTTTTTGCTTTTTTGTTATTCTTTCTTATCATTATAGTCTTTTTTTTTCTATGCTTTTTTTATTAACAAAAAAAAACAAAGTTTATTATCTGAATTAAAATTTTGCTATCAAGAGTTGCGCGCCTTAAAAATGTCAGGAAAAGACCAAATTTTAAACAAAGCTATATAAACAGTTTTTTAAAGTAAACTAAATATCTTTTCATCTTTTATTAATAGACTAAAACAAAAATTATTTAATGTCTGAAACTTTTTTTTATTATTTGTATGGTTTTTATTTTAAATCAACTGCATAACACAAAGAAATGAAAAAACGGTAGAAGGAAACAAACATTTCTTTTTTTTAACTTGTCTATTTTATTTTGGGACGTAGGATTTTAAAGATTATTAAACCTTAATTTAATTTCTGGATTTGATATTTTAATAAAATATGTCATAAAATGTTTATTTTTCTCTTGGCTCGTTAAAAAAAATCATAGAAATAAGAATTTAAAAAAAAAAAATGTCGAACATTTCGCGCCATTTTTTTTCTTTCTTTATTTTTGTCCCTCATAAAAATTTCAAATGTTTGTTTATTGATTGATTTATAACAAAATAAGGAAGAGTTTCTAAACTTAATTTTGGGCACAAAAAATTCACAATACAATATCTTCCTCGTTACGTGAATCCAAAAACTCTTAAAAAATAAATTTAGCCAAATTCTGTGAATAATTTTTTGATTAAAAAAAAAAAAAAAAATAAATCATATTAATTTGTGAGGGTCTGAAATATTGATTTTTTATGCTGAGTTTAAATTTTTTTTTCGATCAAACAGTAAGATCGAAGAACGTTAAAAGAAAAGAAGTTTTGTCTGTAGATCTGGTGGGGTAAAATAGGTCTCTAACCTTTCACGATTATGACAAAGAAAAAATACTGTGATTTTATCAGGAAATATTTTTAAATTAATCTTTCTAACGTTACTTGATGTCTTTTCAAAAATAAAGCTCCTCAGCATACGACTAGATAAGTTTTTTTTTTAATTTTGTCTTGAGACTCAAAGTAAAAACTAAAGGTGCCTAAAAAAAAAAAAAAAAAAAAAAATTTGGAAGCTGAATCAATATCTTTCTAAAAAGTTTTTGATTCGACCGAAGTTTATTATCTAGAAAAAATAGCAAGATTATATTCCTTAATCAAAATATTTGTTATTCGAAAAGGATTTTTCTCTCGCACTGTGTGATTTTTTTTTTTTTCCCTCAAGGCCAAAAACTTTAAATTTTCAAATTTTTATTTTTAATTTTCTTTCACCAACAACTCATTTCAAGGAAAACTACGAGATTTTTATTGTTTAGTAGTTTTTACATTGAATTTATAAAAATTTCTTTCCTTTTTATTTTGATTGACAAAAACAACAAAAAAAGTTAAAAAAAAAAAAAAAGTAAATAGAACATGTATCAAACAAAAATCAAAATGCTTTTTTTTTTAAATTTTAATAAACATGACCATGGTACCAAACATCCAGGTAAAAAAAAAAAGTCACAGGTGGAAAAAAAAAAAAAAAAGAAACAAGACAAGGTGACCAACCCGAATTTAGGAAGATTCGGTAATTTTGACAAGGTAGCAAAATTCGGTAAAATATTAAAATGCAATATTGATTTTAGGGCCGTTCTGGAATGGTATTTTTTGGGGAAAATGTCCCTTTTTAATAGCTGAAAAAGTGAAAAAATAAATCGTGGGGTCCAATAAAAACCTACAATATTTAGGATTTTACTTGCAGAAGGAGGAGGAGGCTAGTCCTCCTTTTTAATATTTTTTTAAAAAGTATTATTAACTATGGGTTTCTATAAATAAAACCCCACTACAACACTATGTAAAGGGATATTTTAACATTTTACTATGGGGTTTAATTTTAAAGAACCCTCCTCATCTAATATTTTTAATAATTTTAATTGAAGTAGTATATTGTTTTCAAGCAAATAAAATCAATTTATCTGAGTTAAAGTTTTAAGTTCTTGTATCTTCTTATGATTATTTTAATAAAAAAAAAAAAAGTTAAGTTTTAGTTGCTTCATTTTAAAAAGCAAAAACTATATAAAAAAAAATATAGGAGAGGGGGCTTAGCCCCCAAATCCCCACGCCAGAACTGCCCTAAAATCAAATTTTTAATCAACTTTTATTTCATAGTTACCGTACCTTTCGTACCTTGTCAAATTTTCTGTGAGTACTAATCAACCCAGCATACAAAATCCCAGCTTCCTTATTTACCTCATCCCAAAAGTGAACAAAAAATTCCTAGTCTTGTAAAAATAAATTGAAAATTCAAGGAACTTTTAAAATTCAAATTTCAATATCAAATTGAGACTTTCTTCACATAATGTCAGGTTTTATGGGACATTAGGACGACTTCACTTATGAAATATATCAAATATGTTTGTAGCATTGTTGGGAAACTTTTTACAGCACAATCTATATCTTTGTATATATGGTCTGTACGTTTTTGGTGCAAGTTTTTAAAAAAAAAAAAAAAATCACCCTTCTTAAGGCTTTCTTCACATAAAGTAGGGTTTTATGAGGCACTATGATTACCTAAATATGAAATAAATCAAACCTGTGACTGGGGCATTGTTAGAAAATGTCTTTTAGAGGTTGGATTAATGTATTTCTGTTGCAAACAGAGCAGACCCATCAAACTCGTGAAGTACCGAACCCCAAGAGAAATACTGAATTTATTACTGGCCACCATAATTGTGACTTCTTTTCCTGTAGCTCTTTTTCTAGCCAAAAATTGACTTTTTTCTGTAATTTTATTACTGTCCATGGGTATCAAACCTCCTAGGGGTGTTTTTACGCTGTTTAGTGTTTAAAGATTTGTTTGTTTGTTTTTTTTTTCCCAGAAAAAATGATTAGCCAAAAGAAGAAGAAGAAAAAGCGTCGTGTCCTGATTTTCAATAATGATTGGGATTCTTCAGATGATTCTTCAGACTCTGATTATGAACCAAACTTCGAGCCGGTCATCAAGGAAGTGTAAGTACCTAACATATTGTCTGTTGTGGGATACTAGTATGTTTGGATAAAAATAAGTCACCAGTATGTTGTGGGTATCACCTTATAACAGAAGAGATAGCTATGGTAGAAAGACTTATTGTCTTAGTATTTCCCCCATTATGGGCATTATTATTATCCATGATATAACACTATTCCACGGATAGAACAAAATGCCTGAAAGAAAAAGGAATGACAAACATGCTTTGTTCTCCGAGAGACTTTTATTCCACTAAGACATACACAAAACTATATATACACATGTCTCATGCAGAGAAAAATATATCATATATCTACACAGCTTAGCAGAGTTTAACAAAAAAGATGGGGTCTTGCATATAATAAGGAAAATTCTTCTGTTTCTGGAGAAGACATGTTTAGGACTCCAGATTTAAGCGAGCCAAGTTCGTCTCCTATGTCCCAGGCAAAGACATATTCCACGAATGAGAAATGGTGATTCTTTGGTTTTTTTCCCAAATTGAGGACTGTGATCTGGAGTTTCTTTCTACGTCTGGGGAAAATATATTTCCAAAGGAAAACTGCACCATGAATTAATAAACTACCAAGGAAGGCAGATTTAGCATCAGCTTTAGATTCTTGGCCAACACTAAAATAGCACCTGCTCAGTTTGGCTGCTGTAAACAAACTGATTTTGGCTGCCGCTTTGGTAACTGTATGGAGTGATGTCACTAAGCTGCCCATAATCTGATACATGTAACTTATCTCCAAGGAAGGGAGATAATTGCTTTCTTTGGTTGAGATCAATATAGAAAATTATATATTAAATATTTATGGGCTCCTGGAACATTTATCCTGAAAACAATATTGGCGGACACATGTGAATCCAGGTAAAAACAAGTGATGCAAAACAATGAATATAAAACAAATGACAATGAATTACGTGTGTACACAATTGAAAGGAAAAGACACTGAAATTAACCATGTGTTTGATGTGTGAGAGTTCAAAATTCAATAGAGGACCAAGGAAGCGAACATGCCCCATCAACAGCATTCTTATTCTATGTTTAACTACATCTGGGACCAAGTGTTAAAAAGAGAGAATATGATTTCCTTTCAAGAGTGCCCTTTAATGCATTTTTGACAAAGCCAAGTTTGGGTAACCCACTAGTCAAAGACATTAAGACAGCAAGGCAAACGTATTATTAATTCTTTTACTTAAAATATAAGGACCTATATTCAAAATGTAAGCACTTTTATTCATGGTATATAGATCTTTATTCAGAATATGTGTACATTTCAATTATATGATCCTATATTCAAAATGTGAATGTTTTTATTTATGGGATATGAACTTTTATTCAGAACATATTGTAGAGGGGGCCGTGGCTGTTATGTTGTTGCTGGAAGTAGAAGAAACGCATGTGGGTTCAGATTCTCCTGTCACCGGCCCAACTACATAAAAAGGTTGGACGTAATTAAGTCCAAAGAAGAAGGCAAAGAAAAACTAACAAAACACAAGACCGATAATATATGTATATACAAATATATAATAATATAATATAATATTAATAACAAGTTACAATACATGGAAACAGTAATAAAAGGGAAGTGTATGTGAATATTCTGTGTGTGAATATTCTGTATATATGTGTGTGTGTGTGTTTGTAAAATTTGCTCTCAGCATTTGGGAAACGCTATCCCTTGTTAGCACCTACATTTCGAGGTTGTAAGCTGAAAGCCTGAGGAAAAAAGAGATTTACCTCCAGGTGTTAAAACTGAAGGCCTGAGAAAAGAAAGACATTAAGGGTCAGAGGCTATTTATAGCAGCTGGAAAAAAAAATCATTTGTTTTTCTGAACTGAAGGAGGAGTTAACTCCGACAATATGTCTAGTTATTACTTTAGATGGCTAGGCCACAGTCTCACCACCTAGATAATTACGGAAGATCAGATGGTGGTTTCTCCTACAGAGGGCGGGGATGCATCTTCAAACTTGGCCGGAGAGCCCATTTTCTTCAAAGGTTCTCAAGTGCACAGACCAATACATGTAATACACACTTTTTTTTTCTTTTCTTTTCTAAAGAAAAAAAGGGGCTTCCTTTCAAATATATGTATCAACTAAAAAGAAATGTCAGATTAAAAACAAATCTATTTATGACATTCTCTCCGTTATTTTAATTTAAAAAAATGTACTTTGTTGTTTTTTTTTTTTTTTTTAAAGAAAAAGACGAAAATCTGTACGCAAGGAACCTCAAAATATCAAATATTTTGAAGACATTGACAATGTGCCTGTTGATATTTGGGTGGAAGTCTTTCATCATTGCGTCAAATCAGAAGGAGCTTTGCCATTTCTTATCAGGTAAGAAAATCTTTCAATTCATTTTTTAAAACTAACTTATTTGATTTTAAATAGGTTTTTATTTTTCCTCCAACAAAATGACTATCATCCTGTCCCCATAAAAACAAAAATTTAACATATTACTGTAAGTACAGTCAGTCAGTTATGTGCCATGCGTGATACACGCTTAGGCAATCATGTATCTTTTAATGAGGTAGATTTTTTTCCCGCATTAGGTTGCCATTTCTTTCTGCAGTAGACCTGTTGCCGTCCAAGGCTATAGAACCTGGTCTGTCCAGCTATTTTGGGGGGAGAAGAAAAGGATTCATACCTTTCCTGATGAAAAGCAAGTGAAATTAAGATGAAAGAAATACTAGTCAAACATTAGCAATGGCTGACAATGCTTCATCTAATAATGAGAAAATAATAGAATAAAGGTCTGAGTATATGCGATCAAAAGCAACAGAAATTAAGAAGAAAGAAATACTAGTCAAAAATTTAAAATGGCCGACCAATTTTCATCTAATTCCTGCAACACAAGTTGGACTCCATATAAACAAAATTAAAAACAAATTCATGTCTTAATCTAGCAGCTGGAGATCTTATAATATTCTAAGTTTTTGACATTGTACACATAGGGAACCTTATAGGAATATGTAAGGCTTATAGAATCTCTATCTATAAAAGGCAGGATGTGTGTGTGTGTGTAATGAATGCACGGCCACAATTTTCGACGGATTTGCACCAGAATTTACATGCACATGCTCCAAGTTAGCGGAAAGGCCAAGACCGACCTTGCATTTCCCAACTCCCATCGATAGTGGAAATAATCGATTTTTCCATGCTTCTACGGCAGTTTCATGTAGTTTGTGGACATTTTCTACTGGCCAAAGTGAGAGCCTATAGCTGGCTGCCATAGATAGGCAGGAAGATTCTATTGGCCAGCATGAGAGCCAACAGCTGACTGACATGAATGTCAACTAGCATGCTAGCATGCAAAAAAAAAATCAATAGCTGCATTCGTCACAAGTGGGAAAAATTTAAATCTGCATGGCACTTTACTCCAATTGGCTTATTCGCTTGCTTAAACTCAACATTGATTCTGATTCCGCAGAACTGGGTTGGGTGTGAAAATGTATTTGTTGTTAACATTCTTTTTTTCATTCGGTTTTTCCAGTTATGAGTCCTTTTTCAAAGCTGATCGTTTTGTGTTCATTTTGTTTAGTTCTTTTTACGTAACAGATATAATGTTTAGTATAGAGCTTAGAAAAAATTTGCAGTGTGAGATAGTAAGGCATTAGCAACATCAGCACGGCAAAGGGCACTCCTTTAAAGGCAAGGATGGGCAAAAATATTTTAAGTCAACTGATAGCGATTGTTGTATGAGTCGTACGATTTTTGAATCAAGCACAGGCAACACCGGACCATGCTGCTAGTACCAAAAATAAAAATTATATTTTAATATCGAACTAATAAGATTGTATAGGTTTCTACAATTTTATTTTGAGAAATATTGCCATCAGTCAATATCATGTATACAGAAAACAAATGAAAAAATTTTTTTTCCAAAAAATCAACATGCAACTATTATTTAAAAAAATTGTACCTAAAAATTTTACAATTTTTTTTCAGATTCAGCATCCCTCAATTAAGCTAAATAAAGATGATTAAAAATACAAAAATTTTTTTTTGTTGACTAGTGTCATTTAGTACCGACTCGTTTAGTAACTCATTATTGTATAAACATCATTTTAATTTAAAAAAGCTTGAAAACTTTAAGAAAAAATCTTTTCTTAATTTTTTTCAGAGCCTTTTATTATGTAAATCATTTGGTTATATCAAATCAGAATGTTGTATTACAAAAGCCTACTTATTTCAAAAAAAATGGACTTTTTTTGGCTAAATTTTTTCGAATTTTGAAACCAAAATTTTTTTCTTCATTAATAATCATAAAGAAATATTTTAAATGCAGAAATAAAAAGCGGAACAAAAAATCAAACATCTAAAAGGTCTGCTGGTAAGTCGAATTGAAAAATTTTTTTTTTCTTATGTTGAAATTTTTCATAAATCCTAATTATTTTGATAATAAAAACATTGACATTGGGTATAGATGATAAAACATTTGAAAACAGCAAGGCCTCTGATAAGGAGGTCAAAAGGTGTGTGGAACCACCTCTTATTTATTGGCCCATAAAAAAAACAATGAAAGATTAGGATCAGAATGTAGTGAGGGTGGACCTTTTGAATTTTCAGTTTGACATATTTAAAACCCCCAAACTGGTGTCAAACACTAAAAAAATTAAAATAGATTAAAATAAAAAATTTAAAAAAAAAAAAAAAAATATTACCAGCAGTATTATTTTTTAAAAAAAAAAAAAAAAACAACATTATTTATATTTTTTTTTTTTTTTTTTTTTTTTTTTTAATGTTAATATTAAATTTTAAAAAAAATTTGTCAAATAATTAAATAACCCAAAAGGTTGATATTCCTTAAACCAAACCAAATCATATCATTTGAAGAATTTCACTTTAAAAATTCCAAGATTTTTTCAAAATTTTTTTCAAATTGTTTGTGGAATGGTTAAATCCATTGTAGATGTTCAAATGAGTGATCCAGATTTTCAGTTAAACTTATGAAAAGTTTTTTTTTCAAATTGATGAAATATGTTTCATAGAATTCGAATTTCCATCATTTCCTCTGTATTCTTAATCAAATTTATGTTTAACCCCCAAAAAAAAATTTTTTTTAAAAAAAACAATTTTAAAAAAACCTTTTCAACATCATGGGTAATTATTATCTATCTTCCTTTTCAAGGGATCCTTTGACCACCTAGTTTCATAGCACCACGCCTTCGTTTGTCAGAAACCATTTTAACAGTGACTCTTATCTTTAAATGGAAGGGATGTTTTTTCCCATAATTCATATTGGATAAAATTATCTGAATTTTAAAAAAAAAATTTAAAACAAAAAAAATTCTAGTTTCAGGTTCGTTTCATTCATTACATAAAAATATTTGGAAAAAAAAAAAAAATGAATCATTTCCCATCTATGGGAAAAAAATCAAACAACAAAATTAAAAAAATCATATTTCATTTTTTTTTTTTTTAATTGTTAAACAAAGAAAGAATGCATTATAAAAAGAAAAGAATGTATGTTTTGCATTAATATTCACATAAGATCTTTAAATGACATTTTTTAAAAAATTAAATAAAATAAATCACAAAGTCAAAAAATTTTTTTTTTGGAGAAAGATACAAAAACGGAAATAAACTTTATAGTTGAGTCAAATCAATATTAAATAAAAATATTTTCATTTCTTTTTCAAATGGAAAAAAATTATAACAAAATAAAGGTTTAAAGACATTAAACAGTAATGCTTTTTTTATTTTATTTGCACTACATTTTTAAACAGGGATTTTTTAAAAAAAATGAAAAAAATAATTTTGTTTTATTTTCCAATATGTCAATAAAATTATGGACAATCTGATTCAGATGAAGGAGAAAAAAAACAATTTCTGAAAGAAAGAAAAGAAAGAAAATGGAAAATGCCATGTTTTAAGAAACATGTGAATGAAAAACAAAGTTTTAACAGAAAATGAATGTTTTTGAAAATTGGGTTTAATAAATTTCAAATTCAAAATGATAAAAATTTAAAAAAA
This sequence comes from Acanthosepion pharaonis, assembly GCA_903632075.3. Lineage (NCBI taxonomy): Eukaryota > Metazoa > Mollusca > Cephalopoda > Sepiida > Sepiidae > Acanthosepion > Acanthosepion pharaonis. Next base: position 316,141 of record CAHIKZ030002215.1, read on the forward strand.
TAAATTTGAATGTAAATTTTTAGATAAAAAAAAATTTGACGAGGCAGAACTTTTTTTTGAAAAAATTTCAATTTTTTGATTTTAAAAATAATTTATATTTATATAAAAAATCAATTTAGAATATATATTTTGTCAAACAAATATTTATAAAAAAAATTTTATAAAAAATATTTTATTGAAAAAATATAATTTCAACAAGCATATTCAATAAATAATGAAAAAATATTTATAAAAAAGTTTAAAATAGTAATGTTTTAAAAATTAAGAAAACAAGAAATGAAATCCATTTTTCCCTTTTTCAACATGCATTTTCATTTAAACAAATTTTTTTTTGCCATTATTTTTGATATTCATAAGTTTATATTTGTTTATTTATTTTTTTTTAAAACATTAGAAGAATACATTAAAGAAATAAAATAAATTTAAAATTTTCATGGTTTAAAAAATAATTTTGATTTTAAATATTTTAAAAAAAATTTTAGATTTTTTTTTAGACAATATTTTATTTTTAAAAGATATTAAAAATGACAAAAATGATCACAATTATGTTGTACATAAATAACATTAATGAAAATATTTTATTTTTTTTTTTTTTATATTAAATGGTATTTTATTTATTTAAATTTGAACAAAGAAAAAAATACAAAAAAAAAGTGAGAAGTAAAAAGTTTTTTTTTTCTTAAAAAAAAGTGTTAAACAAATTTTGGATTTTAAAATTTAATTTAAAATATATATTAAAAAATTTTTTTATCATTAAAAGTTTTGCTTGTATTATTTTCAGAAAATATTCATATATAAAAAAGAAAAATGGATAAATGAATCTAAATTACAAAAAAATGATGTTATTTTATAAAATGATAAATTACATCAGTCAAATTAAACAAAAAATCCAGCATCAAGGAATTAAATCAGGATTTTTCTAACAAAAAATAATAATTAAAAATATGGTCCAAGGTCCTGTTAAATATTTGTATAAAAATTTATATATCCCAACCTAAAAGGACAAATACTAAAAGAGTATTTTTTGTTTTAAAAAATATATATATATATCAAAAATAGATTTTATATTCATTTACAAAATTTTTACAAAAATAAAATTTTTTTTTAATATGGAAAAAATTTAAACCAATAATACAGTTACAAAAAAAATATAATGATAAATCAAATATATCAGTTAGACAAAAAATAATATTTTTTACAATAAATAATAGTTTTGAAAAAACAAAAGTTTTATACAGTTAAAAAAAAAAAAACATTAACAGAAATAATTTTTATACAGATTTTTATATAAGATATTTAGACATATTTATATTTAAAAAATATATATTTTTAAAAGGGTTTTCATACTTTATACAGTTTAAACCAAAAAAAAATTCAAACCAGCTATATAGTTTATAAAAATATAAATTTATAAATATACAGTTTTATAAAAATAAATATATTACAGAATTTTAAAAAATTCAAAAAAAACATTTTATTACCAACATATACAGTTTTGTAAAAAAAATATAAATATAGCTATATATTTTTGTAAAAAAAATATAATTTTATTAAGCAATACAGTTTTAAAAAAAAAAAAAATTACCAAATACAAAAATGAAAAAAAAATATTAACAGAAATAAATTTAAAGGAAAAATTTTTGAATAAAATATATTTTAATAAAAAAAAAATTTTACCAATATATAAAATATATATATATATATAAATATACCCATATAAATTGATTATGCGATAAAATAAAACCAAACCTAAATTACAAAAATGAAAATAACACTGACATCTCATTTTAACAGATATATTTACCAAAATTACACAAAAATATCTTGAAATTTTAAAGATTAAATTTATTGAATAAAATTGCCATTGGCTTGAACCACTGCTTCCAGACAACTTCAAAATCTCCTGCAACTCTTTTGGACGATCTCCTTGTTAAATGCTGCTATAATTCTTTCCTTCAGTTCATCTTTGGTGTTACAAGGAGTTTTGTTGGATTCTTGCTCAACTGCGCCTGACACATAATAATCAAGGGGGTTGCAGTCTGGGGAGTTAGGAGTCCTGACACAAGGGGTGATACACATGCAGAAATTGTCTGACAGTCATGACTGAGTTCTCCTGCTTTTGTGGCATGATGCAGAGTCCTGTTGCCACACATAGTCTTCCAGCAGTCATCCTTTTGACACAGAGCAGCACTAACTCCTCAAGGCACTTGATGTAGGCCTCCATGCTGAGTCTGAGGCCCTGTGGGAAGGTAAATGGAGGCATAACATCATTATCATTAGTGATCAATTCAAACACAAAACATAATCACTATTAGAATCATCCAGCTCATTCCAAATCCTCTGAAATGTCCTCAGATTGACACCCAAACACTCTGAAACATTTATATTGGAGTTTTTGATGCAAATGCCAAGCAGTAACAGCATGCTGTTTCCAAATTTCTGTCAGTGTAAATTGCATCAGGATGTTCTTTTTCCCCACAGACGATCCCCAAATGACCCTACTATTTCTGTGCAGTCGACAAAATCAAAATCAATGTGCATGCACAAAATTAAAAATATAAAATGGCGACGACAATTTACACATCGCACCGTGTATATTTCTTCATTCAACACATACCATAGAACAATGATGATTTGAGTGTGTTCCAAAATATCTGTTGTGTCAACAAGCCATAAAAACAAATGAAGATTAAAAATTTCTGTCCTTGTCTCCTCCATGTCTATTTGTAACAAGCAGTAAATATCTTATTCCGAATAGTCTTAGAGATATCTTTATGTTTCTCAGTGATTCTTCAAATCTGAATCTAATTCAGATGCAAAATTTATTAATCCTCCTAAATCAGTTTATGGATTTATGAATCATTTTTTAAAGTAACAGATTCGGAATTTCAGGTTTTACCCAAAATAAAAATAGTCTATTATTTTTGATGAAATTTCAAATATTTTTTAATAAAAGGTGTCAGATTCATTGATAAGCCAAAGTCTGTATGCTTTACTTAGTTTCTCCTTAATATTTACGTTTCATAAAAATGACAGTGAAACCACATTTTCAATATGCTTCTTTGACTCGACACATAATTTTTCAGTTTTTCTTTCATTTTGTTTATATTTCTAAAACCATCTTTTGTCCACGTTGCATCACCTCTAAACAGCAAACATGGGAAGCAAAACAATGCATTTTTCACTTGACAGCTGCAGAGTTACTTTTCTGTTGGTACCATTCAGAATAAAAGCTATGAATATACATCTTGTTACCTATTCCTGATTGAGGTATTTAAATATCAGGTGTTGGACAACCTCTTTTCTTTTTACTGTAACCTTCTCCTGGAGAGACCCTGGGAAAACATAACCTGTTAAAATTCAGTGTTCAGGTGGACACATTACAAATACAGAGTTGAATATAGACTTTAGAACAGGGGTCGGCAACTCATTCGACCTAATGGACCGGATCGTGTTATAATGACGAAAAAGGCCGGACGAAGGCCATTAATGAAAAAATTAAGGAAAATTATATATGCAGACCCCTGTCAACCTAAATATTTAAAACCATAATGAAAATAAACATTGAGAAATCAAAAAAACAAAAGAAAATCTAAAATTAAAAAACACCTAACAAAAATTATTTTTCCTCAAGGAACGTCATACTTCAAAGTGAAAAAAATCAACTGAAGTGAAATGGATGAAATTATGACGTGTAGGTTTGAAACTATTATTGAAAATTGTTCCACAAACGAACCACACACACACACACACACACATCAAACAAAAACGAAGCATATATACCCATACATACGAGTGCAAATAGTTGCAAACATATACACTTACATACGGTATCATCCACACATTCACGAGGCATATATGTATAATGCTCGTATGTTTAACTGTCTTTAGATTTCTGCTACCTCGCATGTCAGTCCCTCCCTGGCCTCTTTCACTTTATCGTTCCTTTCACTTCTGTTATCTTTTAATGTAGCCTAGGCTCATAACAAATATGTATCCATTATTTGACATTAAACGTAGGCAATGCAACTTGGTAAAATAAGTCTCATGAAAAAGATAGTCTAATTGAAAAAATCGTATCTTTGTTAAAATAGTCATTGGTATTTCGTGGGGCGGATCAGCATCAATTAAAAAGTTACCGACCCATTGCTTTAAAAACAATGAAAAAAAAATAGGGCATGGTTATATTTTGGTGGAGTTTATGTAAATGTAAAACCCTTTTGCTTACTAAACCAACAGAAAAGGAGCAATTTTTGAATTAACATTTGAATTCTTTTCTAGTGAGTCCAAGTGAAAGTGTTAATGTGTCTTAAACATATGATGCATATACAGTATATATACATAAAAAATATTTCGTACAAAATGTGTGTATACGTACATGTGTAATTGGCATACTGGGTTTTCCTTTATAATGTTTTAAAACATCTCAGTCAACAAAGGAGAAGGCGTGATGCATGTCACTGGAAGAAAAGATTTTTGTTGACCAATCAGCATTGAATTAGCATTCAGAGCTTTAATTTGTTTGATCAAGTAAAATTTTAAATATGTAAAATTAATTTAATGTATTATGGGACACTAAGATTTTAGAAATACCAAAGTGAGGCATGGACCAAAATTGTTTGGGAAGCACTGTTTTAGAAGAAACCAGAAACCTAATCTAAAACAGAAAACAATGGAAAAACCTCTACTCCTGTCCAAAAGACCAGGGAGTAATGTGAGCATATTTCATGATAATACTTGACAAATTTTAATATTTGCTGCATTTGAACAGGTTTTTAATCAAGAATTTTACTTTTCAGACAGTCTATGGATTTAAAATAGATATTTTTATATATTAAAATCCCTTTATCTTTTTTTTCTTGAAATATCAACAGTCTGTTTCATGTCATAAATCCAAGAAAAAAATAATTCAAAAATTTTATTTGATATTAGCCCCAAAGTATGTAAATAATAATTCTGGTAATATAGCTATGTGAAAAAGATTTGTTTATATCTATTTGTATAATTTTATTTATGAAATGGACAAAGTCCGACAATTATTTTAAGACATTTTTTGTTTATACGTTTTTGTTATAGATACAAATATCTAAGTAAATGCTCTGTTTATAATAAACAGTATTAACAACATTTACCGGCCTGAATGTCTGAGAAATTTTCATAGAAAATATGCGTCCTCCAACAGGAATTGAACCTGTATCCTATACGGAACTGTCATATAGCCTGACATGCTTTTACCGATTGAGCCACAGAGGATCATTTCGGTTAGCAAGGTCGAGTTTACTGTTTTTAAACTACAATTCTCCATGATTTTCTCTCATACATTCATATCTGCTTGATGTGTATCCAAATGTAAACAAATGATGTCACATATTATGAAATGGACAAAGTCTGACAATTATTCCATAAGACATTGTTGCACATAAAATATATGTATATTAACAAGATGCAATATCAAACAACAATGTGAAAGAAAACATGCATTTAAGTAAGAAATGTTGAATTAATCAAGAGTTGTCTCCCCTTGTTTGCAATTTAAGA
>CAHIKZ030002216.1:0-77500 GCA_903632075.3 Acanthosepion pharaonis
TTTTTTTGCTTTTATTTCCGTTTTTTAATTCGCGCTTTGGGTTTTTTTGGAAAACCCTGATTCCTTCTTGCGTTGATTTTTAACCCTTTTTTTTTGCTTTCTTCACCTTCTCCTTTTTTCTTCTCACCTTCTCCTTTTTTTTTTTGCTTCTTCACCATCTCATTTTTTTTGCTTCTTCACCTTCTTTTTTTTTTGCTTCTTCACCTTCTCCTTTTTTTTGCTTCTTCACCTTCTCAGCACCTTCTTCACCTTCTCCTTTTTTTTACCTGCTGAACTTCTTTTTTTTTTTTTGCTTTGTTACCGCCAATCCTTTTTTTTGATTCTTTTGATCCTTCTTTTTTTTTCTCTCTCTGCTGATTTTTTGTTTCTTTTTTGCAAGTCTCTTTCCAGGGGCTTTTTGGAATTCATCTTGCAATATTCTTTTTTTTTTTTCTTCTTCATCTATTTCTCTCTCTTTTTTTGGCATTTAAAAATTAAGACGTGTCTCCTTTTTTTTGCTGACTCGATAAAGAAATCTCCTTTTTTTTTTGTGAGCATTTTCTTTTGCTTCTTCAAGGACGTCCTTTTTTCCTCTCTTATAATCTCCTTTTTTTTTTAACAGTTCTGTAAGTCTTTCCTTTTTTTTTTTCTTCTTCATTTTCTAAATTTTGCATCCATGAATTCTCTCCGACCTCTCTCCTTTTTTGCTCTTTCATATTATTCAAGTCCTTTTTTGCTTCTTCACATTTCTCCTTTTTTTGACCAATTCAATTTCTCTTTTTAACCATTTTTTCTTTCTCTATTTTTTTCAATTCTTTGACTCTTCTGTTCGTTTTTTTTCTCTCTCTTCCCATCTCCTTTTTTCTCTCTCTTCAGCGCGCTTTTCTCCTTTCTTGATTTCCCTTTCTTCTCTTTTCTCGAATTTTTTTCTCTCTTTCTCTTTCCTTTTCTTTTACTCTCTTCACCTTCTCCTTTTCTTTTTTTCTTCACCTTCTCCTTTTCAACCTTTTTTTCTCTCTCTCTCTCTGTTTTTTTGGCACCTTCTCTCTTTTTTTTGAAACCCCGATTCCTTTCTGACTTTTTCTCTCTCTTGACATTTCCTTTTTTCTCTTCTCTTCTCCTTTTTTGTCTCTTCACCTTCTCCTTTTTTTATTCTTCCCTTCTCTCTTTTTTTGTGCATTTTCCCTCTCTCTCTTTTTCCTTCACTCAGTTTTTCCTCAATCTCTTTTTTTCCCTCTCTCTTCACCTCTCTCCTTTTTTTTTCCCTTTTCTCTCTCCTTTTTTTTTCCCTCTCTCTCTCTTTTTGGATTTCTTCTCCTTCTCCTCTCTCTTTCCCCTTCTCTCTATTTTTTTTTCCTTTTCTCTCTCTCCTTTTTTTTTTCTCTCTCTCTCTTTCCCCTCTCTCTCTCTCTCTTCACACACACACACACACACACACACACACACACACACTCTTTTCTCTCACACACACACACACACACACACACACTGACATAAAAACGCTCTCACTTTCTAATACTCTCTTTTTCTCTATATATCTAAAATTTCTCTTCTCTATATATATATATATATGTATTTGAGCTTTTTCTCTTTTCTCTCTCTCATTGAGTCATTTAGTCTCTTTGATATTTAGAGAATTCTCTCTTCTCTAAAGATTTTCTCTCTTAGTCCATTTTTTGTTTCTCTTTTTCTCTTCTCTCTCTCTTTTCTCTCTTTTTTTCTCTCTTTTCTTTCATTGAAAGGAGACAAATAGTCTTTTCTGATATGTTGTTTCTCTTTCCAATTCTTTTCATATTCTATTTTTAATCTTTTTATCTCTCTCTTTTTTTCTCCAAGAAACTTAACAGAGAGAAGGGGAAAAGAAAAAAAAAATATTTCGTCTTTTCTCTCTTCTCCTCTCTCTTTTCTCTTTTTCCTCTTTTTCTCTCTTCATCTCTTCTCTCTCTCTTTTTCTTTCCTTCTCTTTTCTCTCTTTATCAATTCATTCTTTTCTCTCTGATTCTAAATAGAAGCTTAGCAAACAGAGATCGACAGAAAAAAAATTTTTCAGAAGACGGAGATAGATAGATAGATAGATAGATAGATAGATAGATAGATAGATAGATAGGATGAACAAACTGAGATAGATAGATAGATAGATAGATAGATAGATAGATAGATAGATAGATAGATAGATAGATAGATGAACAAACTGAGATAGATAGATAGATAGATAGATAGATAGATAGATAGATAGATAGATAGATAGATAGATATGAACAATACTGGAAAGACCGAACGTAGAATGAAAATGAAAGACATATATGAGAAAGCTTACGCTCTCTTTGGCATCACATCATCAGTTTGACTAAAAGAAAGATGAAGAAATAGAGAGGGATAAGAAAGATTGAGAAAGAAAGAAAGAATGGAATGAGGAACGTAAAAGGAGAGGGATAGATAGATAGATAGATAGATAGATAGATAGATAGATAGATAGATAGATAGATAGATAGAGGGGGTAAATAGACAGAGACATTTTATTAGAAGACGGAGATAGATAGATCGATAGATCTTATCAGGACTGAAATATATATATATATATGATCTTATGACAGGTTCTTTTCTCGCACTTCTCGCTTGAGGAACATCCTTCCGGCTCCATGCTTTCCATCTAATTTTAATCTGAAAAATTTAAATGCAATATCAATCGTTATCTACTGTCCTCCTGAATTCTCGTTTCTTTCCGCTCATTATTAATGTTTCTGTTCATAATTCTTCCACATCGTGTAACTTGCTTGTATTTTAGTCACTTTAACGCCTTTATATATATATATATTAGAGAGAGACAGACATACAGACAAACAGACAGACAGACAGACACACCTTAGCAAACGGAGATAGATAGATAGATAGATAGATAGATAGATAGATAGATAGATGGCAGACTGAGATACCTAAATAGAGAGAGAGAGACACCTTAGCAAACGGAGATAGATAGATAGATAGATAGATAGATAGATAGATAGATAGATAGATAGATAGATGGCAGACTGATACCTAAATAGAGAGAGAGAGAGAGATTTTAGCAAACGGAGATAGATAGATAGATAGATAGATAGATAGATAGATAGATAGATATAGATAGATAGATGGCAGACTGAGATACCTAAACAGAGAGAGAGAGAGGGAGACCTTAGCAAACGGAGATAGATAGATAGATAGATAGATAGATAGATAGATAGATAGATAGATAGATAGCAGACTGACATACCTAAATAGAGAGAGAGTTGGGGAGAGAGAGATGTTGGTTGCGTCAGAATAGTGATACGGTTTGACGTAGAGATATCTTCTTTAACTTCATCAAATCAATTTTTGCCCCGCAATTTATTCTCCTTTTATTAATATATTAACAACTCGTAATAATTTATACAAGAAAAAAATAATCCGCTTGCAGCATTGCAGGCAGACTGGCGGCATTGAATCCAAACCGACAGAGGCAAGCATTTAACGACAGGCAGGAAATGGAGGAAAACATAGTTGACAGGCGAATTATGACTGCTGCTTGTTTCTGTTTTTTGGTTTCTACCATATTCAGAAAGACGAGGAATTGAAATCTCGATACTCGACGGGTGGACAGACAAGACTAATCGATAACTGATAGGCGTTGGCTCTAGTTGAAGTACCTTTTTATAATATTTGACTGACCCAAACATTTAATAACATTAATAAAACGTATAAAAGCTCGTAAAATATTTAAAAATAGAAGAGTTTATCATTTTGGCAAACCCAATGAACAAAAGAAAAATTAATTTTAAATGGTACTTTATGTTTGAAAACTTTAATTAACATAAAATTTTATTTTAAAAAAAATATTTTTCTTTTAGATTATAAGTCCTTTAAATGAAACGACTGTTAAACATTTAGTCCGTTTTTTGACAGTATGATTATCTTTTTGTTATTTCTCCCAGAACCTAGCCTTCTTTGCAAAAGTTATCAGTATGTTTTGTTTCGTTTCCCTTGTCCATTTTTGCATTATATTTGCCCTGATGAGTCTTTTATTTTCAGGAAATTCCTTCCTCATGATTCCTGGTCCCAGAAATTAGTTGCCTCTTAAAGAATTTAATTATAAGATTCCTCTTTGTTTGCATCTTCTCCAAAACTCATTTGCTCACATGTTAGGTCCATGATATTATAACATAGCTAGAGTAGAAGAAAGCTTTCATTATTGACTAAGAAGAATTTGGGGTTCTAAATAATACACCTGAGGAAAGACTGAGGAATAAAGGAAAACCTCAAGGAATTTATTTAAAAGATTATATGAATTTAAAAGGGTCTTTTCCAAAATAACATTTCACATTAGTTTTTAGTAATGAGTCTAACTAATTTTGATTTCCCCCTTTCTTTTACTTCCATTTCTCTCTTATTCAATTTCCTACAGACTCTTTGTAATGTTCTTGTCTATTTCTAGATCATCCCAGTAGATTTTTTATCCTATTCCTTCTTTCAACCTCATTCTATTATCATCAATGTGGGATACTTAATAACAAAGGTAATTAAAACAAAAAGAAAAACTATATTACCAAAACATATATTTAAAAACAATTAAATTTAGAAGTTTAAAACTTGACAGGCCTTCCTGAGCATGCTTAGTTACATCAAAGTTCGATGACGCATATCACAATTTTTTTTCTATTTTGTCATTAATTTTCTTATTGGGATAGCGGAAAGATCTTTTTCCAAAAGCAAAAGTCTCAATCAGAAAAATTCGTTAGAAAAAAAAAAAGAGTACTGAACTGTTATGTAATATTAGTCCTTCTATATAACATTGAATTGGATAATCTCATCACATATATGAAGGGATTCCCGGCAACTCGTCCCTACTGTTTTGTGGATGATTAATTTTTCTCCATATATATATATATATATATATATTATATATATATATATATATATATATATATATCGTTCAAATATATGGATATAGATCCGACTAGTATGAAGAAAAATTATAAATGGAAAATTTTAAAAAAATAATAGAATATAGAATATTTATGTTTTAGAATTAATATAGATCAATGGCAGACGTTACAAGAACTAAAAATAAATGATAAAGAATCAAAATAAATTAGAAAGTAGGGAAATACAACATGAGAAAGACGATTTTCCATATCCTGAAAGGACTTATCCAAAAAAGAAACTTTATGGAATAATGTATGTAAAGATGGTTTATTGACCGAAACGTAGAGGAATGAGCAAAATTAACATTAAAACAGCATAATTGTATATATGATTTTTTTTGTTTTTGCCATACAATTTTTAACATTTTGATAGATATATATATATGTGTGAAGAAATTTGTTGTTCTTATAAATATGTGTGATGATTTCAAACTTGGATGCGCATGGTTAAAAGATTTACTAAGAAAAAAAACTTTATCGTGATTTTTTCATAAATAACCTCCAATGACATTTCCACTATGAGACATCGCAGGATATAGCGTCTTATATAGGACGAGAAAAAATTACCCAAGATAAAAAATATAAAAAACGACGCTCGAACCAACCATGGCTTATTTAAACTCCCTAAATTGAAGGTGTTTTACTGAATAAACGAAACAGGTGATTTTCTTTTCGCGAATTTGATGAGTTCAGGCGGAACGATCACCTAAAAGAATTTCTGAACCAACCGTGCGCGAAAAAGTTAACTAATAAACTTAAGCGACTTTTTTTTTTGAACTTTTGAAACAAGACGGTAATCTTGTACAGTAAGAACAGATCATGAAAATTAATCTCAAACCGCTTATTTCAGGATCATTATGTATCATATAGTGGATTAAGTGGAAACATTTTCCTTCAGGAATTCATCTCAGTGTTACTTCTAAAAATCTTGTACTAAGAACAAACTCCTGGACCGAATATTTGTTTTTCTTCAGGTTTTTGGAGAGAATGGATGAACGATGAAGAGGAAACATATATAAAACATCAAAAAAGTGGCAAAAAAATTTATGGGAGAATAAAATGAGGAAGGAGGGTTTAAAAAATCTGTTACCAAAGGACAGATAAAGGCAAAAAGAGGGACAAAGAAAACAGGTTGGAACATACTTGAAGGGTTGAGAAAATAAACTAGAATAGGTTTTGAGACACATTTGATGAAAAGACAAAACTTATTGACAGAACAGCGAAATTAAAGAAAAAAAAACCCTTATAATCGCCAACGTCCTGAATTTGATACGGCATATAAAAGAAATGAAAAGGAATATATCAAATTGAAATAAACCGATTCTTGTACGATAAACCCACGGTTAAACAAAAGATTGAGATTGAACGCTTGGGAATAAAGGTGAAGATAATTTGACTGAATTCCGAGGGAGTAATGGATAAGGCGGTGTTGAAATTGGATGAGTCAAGCCTTTAAATAAAGTTTCAGACCAAAACATTGAACCGATTTTACGCGCAAATACCTTTTATTATTTACGGAATTTATGAAAAAATCAAAAGACCCATCTATGGGTTCATTACACGTTTTATATGAGGAAGCAGATTATATCCTATATATAAATTATTATATAAAAAAATAGTTTTAAAGGTTGAAAGATCTAAAAAAAAAATATTAATCTAAAATAGTTTTTCTTACATATCCATTTATCCAAGCTGGACTGATGGGACGAGATGATTTCAAATTCAAGCGGTCAATTCTGCTTCATGAATAAGTCAGTAAGATTACTTTAAACATCAAAAGTAAAAAAAGGCCAAAGCACTTTGAAAGATCCAAATTTGGAGAAAAAAATAATTTTAAACCAATGGAACTTATCAAAATGAATTTTTAGATTTTTAATAGAACTGGCATTATTTATCTATTTATAATATAATTTATCTATTTATGTCAGAAATATAAAAAAATATATATATATATATATAAATATATATATAAGAAAAATAAAATTACGACCACAAGAAAAATAAAGACTGTTATTGAGTTCAAATCAAATATGAAAAAAAAAAAAACAAAAGAGAAAAAAACAGAAAATGAATTAAGACAACAATAAAAAATGGAATTGATACACATTTAAATTTAAAAAATATCTTGACTAGAAAGCAAAGACCCTAAAGAACATAACAAACAAGATCTTGAATTGTCAAGAATTTCAACTTTAAAAAATGATGAAACAAACATGGTTTAAAATCGTAGAATGAATTTTATTCCAAAGAAAAAGCTTATACAGAATTGGAAATCCAAGAAGAGAAAATTTAAATTTTGAGAATGTTTATATAAAAATGCACAGAAAAACTAGTTAAAGAAGTCAAGAAATGGACTGAAGATTAAAATACCAGGTTATGACCAATAAAAAAAATTATTTTATTTGTATTTTATCAAAGAATTTCTTCAATAAATGCAGAAACAAGACCAGATGTCTTCCCAATTTTCAATGTATAGATGAATGGTAGACTCATAAAAATTATAAGATAGATTTAAAAAAAAAATGAAAGAGAAAAAATATCTTTGCACGAATAGTGAAATAACGTTAAATTTTGGATAGAAATTGATTCAATATAATCTTTTGATTTTCAGGGGAAGTTAAAAAAGAAAGAAACAAACAAAAAAAAAATGGATAAAAAAAGTCACCCTCCTGGGGGAGAATGATAAAATGCTGATGGAAGGTAAAGGGCTTTTCTAAAGAAAGAAAAAAAAAAAGAAAGAAGAATTTTTTTTATTGCTCCAGCCTATCAAATTTAACATCTAGGTTTTTTTTAGATCAGCTTAATTTGTTAGATTATAGTCGATATACTAATAAAAACCCAGGTAGTTTTAAGACGTTATATGATGGGCTAAATATTGAAATATCAGGACATCATTTATGTATTTTTAAATATGATTAAAGAATTGGATTCAGGACTATAAAAAATTATTTTCTCTTGGTGTTGACAGCGCCCAAATAGAAAAAAAAAATTGTTTTGCAAAAACGATGTTTTGAGAAACATATTTATTTAGGAAATAAGGCAAGGGGGTAATTCAACGAGCCCCTTTATTAGAAATGGTGAACGAGGTTGTGTGTGTGTGCAATTTAATTTTATATTTGGAAGACGGATTAAACTTTTTTGAAACAATATAGACGACAGAACCTTTTTATGATAAATGATTTCTTATTATTCAGGGAAACAAAAAAGGAAATAAAGACATTCAGAATGCTGGAAAAATTCCAAAGGACAATTGATGGTCACCTAATTAATGCAAAAATCGATTTTTTGCTAAAGCATGAAAACAATTTTTTTGTTTGAGTTTGAAAGATGCCAAGGAAATAAAAAAAAAAAACAAACTAATTGATTTGCCACCATCCAGGATGATCGTTGTTGGTTGAATGAATCTTGAGTCAATTTTTTTTCCATTTCGGATGATACTTTTTATTTTGGTCATTGGGGTTTGCCAAAAATTTGTGGGAAGGGAGAGAGAGAGAGAAAGTGCAATACATATTTTCATCTTTATGTTGATAAAGAAATTTCTCCTTGTCTAATTGGTTGTTTTTTTTTTACAACCTTAGCCTATTGATTTCTGTATAAATAAAAGAAATTTTTGCCTTGATGACAAGGGAAATTGATAAAGAAATTGGGAAGATAACATTGAAAGTTTCTATAATTAAAATACTACTGAGGTTAGATATCAAAGAGAACTATTCACGTGACGTCTAGTAGATATTACAACTAATAAAGGATAAACCCAACAAAAAGGGGATTTGCTAGTCCTCCGACCTCCTAACAGGGTATATATTGACCATGAATCATCTAAATCAATCACAGAGAAATGACCTGTTTTCATGTGGATTTTTTCAATAAAAGGAGGACAAGGTATTGTCTGACAAATTATATTTGATAAATTATAATGAATTTTCAAAAACGGGGAGTAAAAATTGTATCACTACCTATATAAATATATATATATATAAAATTGTAGAAAATTTTTTTATTGAAATATGGATACACATATTTGAGAAGACGGTATTAATTTAACATTTTAAAAATAAAAATTGAAATACAATTACCTGCCCATGCATTCAAAAAAAAAAATATAGAATTTTGCTTGTCCTCTGATTATAGGATTTAAAAACGATATTTCCTATGTGTTCAAAAATTTTTCAGAGTTTTTTTTTAAAAATTATAAAAAACTTTTAACGTTTGAGTGCAATAAAAAATCAATTTTTTTTTTAAAAGGTTATATGTTACAGTTTTACTTCGATTTTTATTTATTTATTCATTTATTTTTCATATGTCTTCAACCTTTAGGGAAAGAATTCATATGTAAGAAACATAAATTGGTCTTTGGATTGTCAGGTATTTCATGAATAACCAAACCTAATTTGATGCTTAAACGCAATTCTTTTACATGACGAAAATTTCAATTTTTTTTTTTTCTTTCTAAAACCGAGTCGTTTTTGACGGTCGGTAAATATTTAATATAAATTACTTTAATTACCCTTTTGATGTATGAAAATTTTTTCATATTGCCTTATACTGTTTCTTTGTTTTTTTTTTTATGTGCCATGTCCTTTCAGGACGTAGGCGATCATGGCTCTCCACCTCTCCTCTATCCCTTGCAGCTCTCAACAAGTTCCTTCCTCTGCTTCCTCCCCCAGACCACGTTCTGTCATCCACTTGCTTAAGCCCGCCAGGTATGTCATGTGTTGTTTTTTCTTTTCTCTCTTTCCCCTCTATTCGACCTGTGAGTATCAGATTCTCCAGGCTCTTCTTCCTCATTACGTGTCCCAAAACACTCAGCTGCCTCTTCCTGATATTAAGTATAAGCCTCCTCCTTGTTTGCATCCTCTCTAAGACCTCATCGTTGCTCACACGCTCGGTCCATGATATCCTTAGCATCCTTCTGTAGAACCACATCTCTGTCGCCTCGAGTCTCTTCATCTTTGAGGAAATCATCCAACATTTTTAAAGAAGGACAGATGTCACGTAACTGTTCAGTATTTTCTTTGGTAACAAAGAAATCCTCCTGTCTTGCAGTAGTCTGCCCAGCTTTTGGAATGCCTTTTGCCGTCCCAATACGTCTACGGATCTCATTTTCGCATTTACCGATTCGGTGTCGATACGCTTCCCAGATATTTAAATAATCATTTAAAAATTTTAGTGTTCCCGGGATTTCAATGCATTTTTTTTCATTTATTATTTAAATGACCATGAAATTATTTGTTTTAATTTTTTAAACTTATCCCTTTATTTCCATTTTGTTTAATTTAGGAATTTTCTCAAATTTTATATTATCCTTACTAATAACAAATATTGCAAAAAAAAAAACATTGAAATGTTTTTGAAATATAAACCTTTTCTCTAAATAACGTGTACAGTTTTTTTCAAAATAAAATAAACTTTTTTAATAGATTTTATTTATTCATTTTTTGACTTTTGTAAATAAAATAATGGATCATGGCATTATTCTTTGAGGGAATGGAGATTTTAAGATTCAAAAAATCCATTTGTTTTTACTTTGGGAAATTTTTTATTTTATTTCCTCATTTTCTTCTCCCTACAAATAAATTATTAAAATGAATTTGCAGGAAGAAACATAGTTGGGTTCTATATTTTGGATGGTAAGGTCTACTGTGAAAGAAATGAAAAAAAATATGTAAATAAATCATTTATCTATATATAAATCTATATCATCATGAATTAGACAAAAATTAGTGATTTTGGTTCAATTTTGAAAAGGCGAGCAAAAAAAAATATTAACAAAATTTGATTTTTGAAACCAAATATTTCACCAATTTTTAAAGTTGGAATTTGACATAAATTTATACAAAATAGTTGCATGATGGAACCATTTTTTTCTTTTTTGTTTTATATTAATCAAATTATTCAAAATCGTAGTTGGAATTTAATTTTGATAATCGAATTGTTAAAAATATTTAACTTAATTTACAATTATCTGAATTTCTACCAAAATTTTTAAATGGACAAGATTATATAGGCCTCAAACACACAAGTTTACTAAATCAATCCTGATATCAAAAAAAACCTTCAAAAATAAAAAAAAGAAATTAATCTTTTTCCCCAATTAACTATATTATGATGTAAATATTATATTTCGTGCAGTAGTTTCATTTTCGATTTTAAATAAACAATAAAAATCTGAAACATTTTTGAAAATAATTTTTGAACAGTGTTTATATATTTTTTAATTTTTTTATTTTTATTTTCTTAACAAATCTTAACGTCGAAATTTCTATGTTTTTGCAAATTAAAAAAAGGAAACAAATTTTTTTTAAAATTGAAAATTTATTAAAAAAAAATATTATTTGCTTAAAAAATTCATTTATGAAGAATTTGAATTTCATTATATTGAATATTCATAATATTTTCTTTACAAAATTATCCAAAAATCTAGAATATTTTTTATTTGATTTTTTTTGGAAAATTTAAAATTAAATGTTTGATTTTTGGTTAATGATTTTTAATTTAATGAATGCTTTACAAACTTAGGTCTGTTAAATAATATTATTTAAACTTAATAAAAAAATATTAAACAATCAAAATATAAAAAAATCAACTTGAGCAGATAATAAAAAAGAAAAGAAGGAAATATCCTGATGACAGAAAAAATTTTTAAGACAATTTAGGTAAAGAAGATAGAAATAAAAGGTTCATTTCAGTAAATCATCAAATCGGCATTGAAATGAAGTTAAAGAAATTTTCAAAAACAAAAATGTATAAACAAAAATGAATATAAATAGTGTAAATAAATTATTTTTTCAATAAACAGGAAACCGGATAAAATATTTAATTAAATCAAGAAAAAATGATTAACCGATCTATAATGGAAAGTAAAAATGTTCAAATTCCATAAAGTAATATATATATATGAATATAAAATATATATATATATAATATATATTTTTATAAAAAATCAATCCTTTCAAAATTGACATAAAAAATCTAAAAATTACATTTACCTACTGTCTATTTTAAATTTTGTTTTTGACAGATAAAATATATCTTTCAGAAAATGAAATTTAATTTTTATTATTTTCATTATTCCAACATTTTAACACATCATTTGATATAAATTTTATTATTAATTTACAAATGAGCACAAATATTTATTAGATAAAACGATTATAAATAACGTATAATATTATCCTTTATAAGATTACAACCGCTCAAATCTTCAATTTTGATAAAATTGGAAACATAACCATGAAATAAAAAAAAAAAAAAATATATTTCGAAATTCCTTTTTTTTTCAATATGGCTATTTTATAAATTATAATGCTTATTATTTTTAATAATATTGAATAATTTTTTAAACATGAAAAAATTATTTGTTAAACTCTCTACCAATTATTCAAAACTGTTAATAGGAAATTGTTGAAAAATAAAATATTTAATATTTTTTAAAACAAGATATTCAATATTTAGATTTTATTTTTTTTAAAAAGGTTAAAATGAAATATGTTTATGTTTTTCAAACAAAAAACAATTGCTAATAGTAATAGTTTTTTTAAAAAATTTATTATTGCATTAATTTTCGTAACATTAAATATTTTAGTTTTATGATTTTTTTTAAATTTCATCTGAAACTTTTGAAACAGATTTTAATAAAGCCATGTCCGTTCACATAGTACCATAGAAAAAAAAAAAAATCAGACACATCAAATCAGGCGAACGTAGAAAACATTGCAAGCAGCATTTTTATTATTTTCTAACCGCCTGAGATAAAATCTAATGTTGGACGTAATGTCGTCAGGAGATAAATCTGTTATCGTCATTTTTAAAAAATTTTAAAATCTGAGATCATTTGAGCGAAATTTTTTTTTTAGACTAAAAATGTTGTTAAATTTTTTGGCATTTTTGACTGTTTTATTTATATGTATATAAAAACTCTATCTTTGATGATATATTTCAGTTTGAAACCGAGCCCGATATTCCTATAATGATGATTTGATAAAAATTGATTTCATGAAGGTTTTTGATGACAGACCGACCCAGACCTTTTGAAGGGCCGAATACAGAGGTTGGTGTACTACGTGTCAAAAGTCCCCAAACGACCCTTTAAAGGGTTTTAATTCAGATTTTGTTGTCCTTCTCCTTGATTTTTGAAATTTACTCATAGCTGGAGATATTTAGAAAAAGATTCGTTAGATTTAAAAGAGTCATTTGCACGTTTTGAATGTAATAGATTCTACTGGAATTGGGTTTTGTGATTACCAAATCCTCAATCCATTAAACCGTCCAAATTTTAATATATAAAATCTTATATGGATGATATTTATTTAACGGTTTTATATTTTTTATATATTAATATATATGTTTAGATTATTTACAAGTTTCTTAAATATATATATATTTATTCAATATCAAAAAAAAAAAAAAAAAAATTATATAAAAAATTCACAAACAGACAACCAGTTGGAATGTTTAAAATTAGCTATCACTATTCCCCATAAATTCTTTTAAAATTAAGAGTTGACTGTCTGACATGTGTACATTAAACAAAGAGCCATCCATAGTTTCTTTAAGTTAATGTCTGGCTTTTGTTTAAATTTTTTTTGCCTTAAAAAACGTGTGTAAGATAATAGATTTCATTATTTTTTATCTTTTTACTTAAATTCATTTGAATTCAACGTAGGTCATATTCAGTTGGTTGTTCAGAAAAAAAAGCCTGAAGCCTTTATTTTTTTATATATTTCTGAAAATGAGTTGAGGATGTATTTATTTGAAACCAAATTAATCGTTTTTTAGTCATCTACAATCAATTGAGAGGGACGCATCGTTATGTTTTGAAACACGACTGCAATATTGTAGTGATCCTTACATTTTTAAATTTGTGAATAAAATATAAAAAAAATAATTTGCTCTATTATTGAGGTCTCTTTTAAATTAATTTTGTAATATGAACGTTGGACCTGTTTTATATTCAAATGTTCATCGAATACATATTTTACAACTTGCACACACACACACACATACATATATATATATATATATATATATATTGAGATTTCTTTTACGGAATTACATCTTCTACTTTGATGGATTATTTAATTTAAAAAAACAGCTTTGCAGGAATATTTAAAGCCAAATTTTATTTTCGTTTTTTTAATGAATTTAAGCTTACATTGAAATCACTGGCAATTAATCTCTTTTTTACTGTTGAAGTTAGAAATTAAATAAAACGCTCTATTCTGATAGTTAAAGAAGATATATTAGAATTCTTTTCTAACGAATGTTTTTTATTTGAATTTGAAAAAATGCAATATCAATCGCCATCTTCCATCTTCTAGAATTCTGTTTTGTATTGCCCTTTCTATTCTGTCACTTTCACTTCCGGTAACCTCTTGCGTTTTAGTGACATTATCTCCTTGCTTGAAGAGTGAAATGATTAAAAAATACTTTCCCATTGCGCTAGACTAGATTCCAAAATTTAAAAATTAGAAAATAAAATAACGATCGGATTTAAAAGAGCATTTTCCAATGATGCTCTCTCTCATTATTTGAACCTCACGAAACAGGGAGCAAATAATTTTCATAAAAGGAAATATGTGGTCAAAATATACTGTTATTTTTTTATTTGGGTATTCCTTTATTTGCCAATGGGAAAAGCAAACAGTAATAAGATTTAAATACGCAGGTTCAAAATTTTGGAAATTTTCAAATCAAAGGCCTTCTGCCAGATGTAGTTAAAAAGATTAAAACTTACTTTTTTTATAATTTTTTAAAAATAAATAATATATATATATATATATATATATATATTATATATATATATTTTATATATATTATTTATTTTATTTTTAAAAATATATAATCTTACTTATTATAAAACGCAGATTGTGTGTGTGTCTGTACGTTTATATATTGGATCGGATTTCCTACATTTTTCAACCGATTTCAACTAAACTTCACAGGACTGCGTAAAATTACCTTGCGGTGGTTCTGACAGCGCCCAAAAATTGGAAAAACACAATTGTTTTTGCACGAAATCTATTTGAAAACACGATAAAACACGATTCTGTCGCCAGAATGAAAGGGGGACAACTCATATCGAGTTATACTTATTATAAAACCCAGGTTGTTTGTGTGTGTGTGTTGTTTATATATGGGATCGGATTTCCTACATTTTTCAACCGATTTCAACAAAACTTTTTTTTTTGGCAGGTAGTGTTTCTTATTGTCTTGCACACTTTTTTCTTTATTTTTACATTCAGAATGCTTTAAAATTCCATTTACAAGACAATTGTTTATAATAAAATTCTATTCAATCGATAGACTCATAACGATTGAAAACAATGTTTTGTTTGAGTCTGGGTTTGACCAATTCGTAAAAAAAAAAAAAAAAAAAAACAAAAAACTAATTAAGACATGAGTGTCCATCAACCTTAAACAATAATCTTTGTCAATTTTATTTTTCAGTCTTTATGATGGTCGATACTTGATCTATCTCTTACTGTTACATCCCCGGGCAACGCCGGACTCTACTGCTAGTATGTCATAAAAAACTACAAAAATAGCCATTTTGTTTCATTACCTAGTGTCTTATTGTTGATGATGTCAATATATATATATATATAATATATATGTTTATATATATATATATATAATTATAAATAAATTTCAGACATTTTTAAATTATACGACTTAAGACCATCGTTATCTTATCAGCATTTACCTCTTTTTCTGTCTATATTTATATACCTTACATCTGGATAAAAATGGATATGCATAACTATCTTCTTTAGCAGACATACCACGATTGCTTTTCCTTTAGGCAAGCTTCTGGGAGAAAATGTAAAAAAATAATTTCTTTGGTAATCTTTAACCTTTGTGCCGACAAAAAAAGTCAAAATGATTTTTTTTTCATTGACACCGCGATTATTTTAACTACCTTCACTACTCGACAATGTTTGTTTTTTAAAATGCGAAGATTAGAATTGTAATAAAACCTAAACGTATGAATGTGAATCTGTACATTTTGTTTGTACTTGAGAATCTGACTGCAAAAATAATAAAAAGAATTGGATTGTTTATTTACACTATTTATTCATTATATTGTTTAAAATGATCGGCAAAAGATCATAATTTGTCAATCGATTCGAACTTTATAAAATGGTAAAAAAGGATTTCATTATCGTTCTCACATATTTCAATAAGTTAGTAAATGTTTATAAAGTTATAGCAAAATTGTTTTCATATTGATTTCTTTATAAAGTAATAAATGATAAATATTGCATTAGTTTTAATTGTATTTGTTTTTAGAATGTTGTAAATAAACAATCGATAAATAAAGAAACAATGCTTAATCTTTTTGTGGTAACTTATCAAAAACGAAAAATCTATAAATTCCCTTCCATCGTGTGATTGTTTCATTACAATTTCATTGTAGTCATTGTTTTATAAAACAACAAACGTTACCAATGAGTGAAGATAGAATAATAGCCGTGTCAAAGGAAAAAATCGTCCTTTTAATGCTCATTTTTTTATAGATAACGCTGGTCCAAGCCACAAATATTTATTTTTGACACATTTTGAAAAAAGTAGACATTGATTAATGCCAATATCCGATTTTTGCTTTTTTTTTTTTTAACGGCGAATAATTAAAAATGACGTTAAAGCAAACCTTTCCGTGCGCTAATAACTGATTTAAAGATTTTGGCTGAATCTTTTCAGGCGTTGAATTCCAAGAAATTCCAGATACCAACGGGGTTCCAATCGTCTGTGATATGTCTTCAAACCTATTATCAAGAACTTTTGATGTCTCCAAGGTGAGCCCTGTTTATATCTGCTTTATTAATGGAAGTGTGTGTTCAAGAAAAAAATATTTTCATTTAAAATTTAAAAAAAAAAAAGAAAAATTCACATATATAAAAAAATAGAATATTTTGGAATATTGTTTGCGTTGTTTCTTGAAGATATTAGTATAGTATTTATTTAATTTTTGATCTGATACTTGACTCTTTATGACAATGAGAGAAAAATGTGTGCGACGAGACTCTCTCTCTCTTGACACACACACACACGTGTGCGTATATATATATATATATATATATATATATATATATATATATATATACACTTTACAATTACCTCTTTTAAGATACCGTTAATTCTAGAATTTTCACCTTCAATTTTAATTTTAAAATTTGCAGGTGTTTCTTTTCATTAAGTAACAAATCAGATTTGAATTCGTTGAGCACTTAAGAAAATTTCCTCTGTTTAATGAAAATAAACAGGCGCTATTTTCAAGTCAGTTTTAACATATTTCAAATTTTTTTGTTGTTTTAATAGGACCCGATTGGATTATACCAACGGATTCTAATATATATATATATATATATATAATTTTTAAATTTCAAATTTTTCTCTTTGAACTGTGGATTTTTACTCCATTTGTTCTTTATCTCATTTACAGATATATACGTGTGTGTGTGAGCGCGCGTATATATATATATGACTTCAAAAAAGTTTAGGTTAATTGAGACTTTATTCGCCTGTAGTACTTCAAGGCTTGGCAGTCTAAATGCACACTGCGGCGCGTATGGAGTGTTTCTCCTATGTAAGGATGAGGGTGAAGATACGAACCCTGCCGATGGGCACATTCACTTTATCAAAGACTCTGGAAAAACCTTGATCGGTAGTCAATTCTTCTGCTTAAAAATATAAATATCTATTCAAACATTTGCGTCCACTAAATATAGCGTTTATAGTAAGGGTATATAATGAATTTCTTTTATAGTTTTGCAAGCATTCTAAAAGACGTTGTACAGGATAAAATTTTACGACAAATCATTAAAGCCTAAATTAATGAATCCCCAAAACTGCTTAACACCTTGACCTCCAGAGGTCAATTAAGAAATCTGACCTCAAACAATAATGTTATAATAGCAAACTTCTATATGAATAAATGCAAAATTGGAGATCAATTCTCCCATAGAATTTTCTACCTTATAGTAATTTGTATTTACTCAAATCCTACAAAATCAGGTTTTGACATAATTTCAATTTAATGTGGGAAGCCCGGGCTAGGAACAAAAATTGACCGCAACCGTCGATTGTGCTAGCCTCGGTGCGAGTACCGATCACTCTCGCTGGTGCAATGAGAGGTCGCAGCCTCGGGCAGCTGTTCCCCAGGGTTGGGCACCTCTCAGTATAATTTTCCTCAGTTGCGTCTCTGTCCTTTTGACGGAGCCCCCCCCCCCCAGTGTACTCTGACCAAACACAGAAGCGCAACTGAGAGAAGATAAGCCATGTGAAATCTCTTCACGGAGGAATTTACGCAGTGTTTACTCATTCTCCCACCAGAACGAGATGTGATACAAGGTCGGATTAATGTGGGGACCCGAGCGCGTAGACTCGGGCAGGGACAAAAATTCCCCTCAGCCCCCGCTGGCCTCGGTTCGAGCATAGATTCCTCCCTCTTGTGCAATGGGAGGGCGCGACCTCGGGCAGCTGTTTCCCAGGGCTGGGCATCACTTCAGTATAATTTTCCTCAGTTGCCCCTCTGTCCAAGGACAGAAACGCAACTGAGAGATGATAAATCATGCGAAATCGCTTCAAGGAGGGATTTACGTGCAGTATTTACTTGACCCTCCACTGAGTCAGGTTGTGACACAAGGTCAGTTTTTAACGTGGGGACCCGAGTGTTTTCACTCAGGCCGCTGGTCTTAGCTGGTCGTATGCTTGTCCATGCTGGTCAGAGCTAGTCATAGCTGGTCAGAGCTGGTCCAGACCCGAGCCGGTCCAAGTTAGTCGTAGCCATGATACTACCAGTAACAGGGCCGAAGCACAAGTGCCGGGTAAGTATCCGAGCGCGTACATCCCTCCAAGGAGGGATTTACGCGCTAAAGGTTAAATGTCTGTATTATATGTTATCGATTTCTTGGCCGTATCAGTTTTCAGGCTTAACTGATTAGCATATTGATTTTAAAAAAGTATATTTCACTGTACTTCATTACTGTTCTTTTACTCGAAGATTGTTTTGATTTTCATATAAAAAAATTGTTCTGTTTAGGAATATTGTCTGATATAGTGCAGCAAAGTGTTTGCAATTTGCATTTTACTTGGCCTTCAACAAGTTGGCATATATTTGTAAAACTTTCCTTAACTATAGTGATTTTCCAAGCGTAGCTTAAATGTGGCACAAGATCGAAAGTAAGGGACACCCAGCAAGGATCGAAGTCACTACACAGTCGTAATTGTTCTAGCAAGACAAGCTTGGTAACCATTACACCGCTTCGAGGTGCCCAACTTTCCTTAACAATAGCAAGCCTACCCCCCCATCCAACTAATTAATTTCTTCCGTCTTTACAGTCATATTCTTTGAACAAATTTATTAAACGTTCACAACCCCTTCAACATTTCATAAATAGTAAACATTAATCCCATAGAATAACAACTCCTTTTTCCTAGAAAAATTACCAGGTTATGTTTTTCATTTATGCAAATACATGTATTTTATTTTTGTCATTTTTTTCAAAACATCAAGGAGAGATGCCAATAAAAATTATTTCAGATTCTTTCATACTCTGTAATTCCTCAGTTCACTTGTCTAATCATTTTATCTTTTTGTCTGTTAACATCTTAAAGTATTTTCTAGTTTCTCTTCAATCTTCCCTGTCTGTTGCGCGTCCTGGTTAAGACGATAAACTACGTCCGCGAAATGGGTAAGACGATAAACTACGTCCAACAGCAAGGCCTCTGATCAGGAGGTTTTCAGGAGCGTAGAACCACCTCTTAATTGCTGGTGTTCCCAGGTACACCCTGACCCAGGGTGGTAGCACCTGTTAGGGTCCCAGCTATGGGCAAACAGTTAGTCCCGAAACTGAGGTAAAAAGCATTATAAAAGTGTAAAAATAGGTCTTAATACCAGAAATAATTTGTAAAAAATTATTACCAGAAATAAATTAAAAAAAAAAACAACTATTACTAGCAATACGTTTTTGATAAATAATATTACCAGCTATACAATTTCGAGGAAAAAATATTTCCAGAAATAGATTTTTGACAAAACAAAAATATTACCAGGAAAAAAAAGTTGTCGGCATTAAATGACCTATTGAGGTTGATATACCGTAAAACAAACCAAACCTGTTCTGTTGCTATTTTTTTCTTTATTTTGGAAGCTTTCTGTGTTTCCATGACGTAACCATCATATTGATCACTGTTTACTATTTGAAATTAGTATTTACAATTCTTTAATATCATCTGGTGAACACTCCGTCCCGGTCCTTTTGAACAGGAACAGATGTTTATCCTTCGTTTCCTGTTTCTTTTGAATCCTACTCTAATTCTTTATTTCTAACTCCGCCTAAACTCTAAATTTTTTACGATTTATTTATCTTTCAAAATTTTTTCCTCCTACAGGAGTAGATAGGTTCAACTTTCGTCCGGTTCATACACGTCTCCGATATTTTGAACAGAAGATTATCCCTTGTTTCCTGTTTGGGATTGGGTTTCTGGTTCCTTCTAAATTCTACTTCAACTCTACACTTTTAACGTCTCCACCTAAAATCTGAAAATCATACTACTATTGGGTTTCCGGTTCCTTCGAAAATCTTTTTCTTCTCTTTTACTTCCAGTAGTCTCTCGTGTTTTAGTGGTTTTATCGCTTTGCTTGGGGTGAAATGATAAAAAAAAAATATCTGAAATTGTTGTTTTAATGTTATTCAACTAACAACTGCTAACGTGTTACTTTTCTATTGTTTTGGTAGTTTGGTGTGATTTACGCTGGGGCTCAGAAGAACCTTGGAATGGTTGGAGTTACTGTGGTTATTGTCCGTGATGATCTTTTGACCACTGTCCTCCCGAATTGTCCCAGCGTTTTAGATTACAACGTTATGGTTAATTATGATTCCTTATTGAACACAACACCTGTATTTAGGTAAGTTTATACTCTTGATCTTTGGTCGTTGTAATTAAGATAATTTTATGATTAGTCTGTCGTATGTCTTGTATGGTACGTCCTTGATTGTTAAGATTGAGACAATGGTCTCGTGCCCCTCCCCAACCTTTTACATATCCCTTGAATCTATGGTACGGCTTCTGCTCTATTAAATCTCAATTTTCATCAGGTAGTATATTCATATAAAATACAAATTTTATTGTAATCTAATTATGTACAATAAATGGATCATATGCAATATAGATGAACAATTAAACTAGAAAAGTTAAAAATAAATACAATGTGTCTAAATACGAATTAGAGACATGTCATAATAGATTATTCCATCTTAAATGAATCAGTTTTGCGGCAATTTTTAACATCAACTTTCAATTTTTCTTGCATAATTTGAATCAATTCAAAATTGTGGATAAAAAAAATAGTGAATTTTATATAAAACTAGACCCCAGAATTAGGTCAAAATCCGTGAAAATTTTTTATCATTTAATAGTCAGTTGTGTTTACTTTAATTTATAACGTAAATAAATATAGATAAAAGAAAAGGAAAATGCTGA
This sequence comes from Acanthosepion pharaonis, assembly GCA_903632075.3. NCBI lineage: Eukaryota > Metazoa > Mollusca > Cephalopoda > Sepiida > Sepiidae > Acanthosepion > Acanthosepion pharaonis. The sequence continues at coordinate 21,405 of CAHIKZ030002216.1, forward strand.
TAAGGTAGCGCGGGTCACAAAGCATTACCTGTGACCCTCCAATCTGGTTTGAAGTGGTAGTAAGCATCAGCCCTGCGGCTTCTGACTATCTGCCTCTTGGTTATTTGGACTTCTGTTATCCAGAAGTGAATGAACAGAAATATTTTTTTAAATTATCTGATTCAAACCCATTCTAATTTTAACATTTCAGACGAGCGTTTTTACAGTTTAGAAAACTACAAAATCGGTTCTTGTTAATTTATTTATTCCTTCTTCGTCTTCTTCCTTCTTCGTCTTCTTCCTTCTTCGTCTTCTTCCTTCTTCGTCTTCTTCCTTCTTCGTCGTCTTTCTTTCTTTCTTTCTTGTTTGTTTGTTTGTTTCATGTTTGTTTGTTTCTTTCTTTCTTTCTTGTTTGTTTGTTTCTTTCTTTCTTGTTTGTTTGTTTCTTTCTTTCTTGTTTGTTTGTTTCTTTCTTTCTTGTTTGTTTCTTTCTTTCTTTCTTTCTTGTTTCTTTCTTTCTTTCTTGTTTCTTTCTTTCTTTCTTGTTTGTTTCTTTCTTTCTTGTTTGTTTGTTTCTTTCTTTCTTGTTTGTTTGTTTGTTTCTTTCTTTCTTGTTTGTTTGTTTCTTGTTTTTTAAAAACGACAAAAAATATACATTTGAATTATTACAGCTTGGTCATTCCGAAGATTACGGTTTCTGCAAGTCTCAGATGCACGTGACACGCGTGAATTATGCTTCAATGGGAAATAAAAGATAATTTTTTTTTCTTTTTGTGCCATGTTCGAGAAATTTTATTAAAGAAAAATTACGCACGCTGGCAGGATTCAAACCTGCGCTCGCCCTGACCAGAGGGAGGTATCGTTTAAATCCACTATGTTCTGATCAACTTTCTCGAACTTTCAGGCCGGTAGATGAAAATAAATAAATAAATAAATATACTGTTTAATAAATAAATGGAGCGTCTACTCAAATATAGGTATCCACTAAAGATAAGGTTTAAAGTGACAATCTGTCGGATTAATAAAAAAAACATTACATTCTTTAGAAAAATTTACTTTATTTAGTTTTGTATATGAAACTTTAGATTTGTTACTCCTTATTTATTTAATTTTATGAAATTTCGAGAAATTCATTTTTGTGGGGTTTAATGTTTGTATTAGTTTTATGCACAAGTTCTCAGGGATTTTTTGTAAAACAGGACCCCTCCCCCAACATTCCCAGAAAAATATCCTCTGAATCGTAAAATAAAAAATGCAATGAAATTAAAACGTTATTAAATTAGAAAAAAATTCAATTGCTTTTATGAATAAGAGATATTACGGATACTATTGTCTAAAGAAAAAAAAATGTTGATGAATAATGAATTTTTACTATAATTATTTTTTCTTTGATTTTGAAAATGAAAACAATTCAAGTAATTTACAAGCTTTTGAATTTCTGTATTAATATATAGCAGATAGGTGATGTTATCAAGTAAAACTATATTTACTAATCATAAATAGAAACGATTACTACAATTCAGCGGTATTTTAAAGGAATTTTGATTTTTTTGGTGGGGGGGGGTGTATAAACGTGCAAGTTTTTGTAAATACGAGAGACCATTTACGTAATTACCAGAAAACAAGAAGGGAAACTATAGAAAATGTATAGCCAAATTATCTAAAAGTCAGTAAAATATTAGATTCGTTAGAATATTTACCTAAATATTAAAAAAAAGGTTACTATGTAGTTATATAAAAAAGGTTCTCGCATTATAGTATAGTAATTTTTACATATATTTCCCTACTTCGACAAAATTCCCAAACAAAAGTCTATCGAGATTGTTATCAACACTTCATAAAAACACCCAAGTCCGTGTTTAAAATGCTTTTCTGGGATATTTTAAACTAAAAAATATTTTTCAAATAAGATTAATTAAACTTTAAATTGGCTAATTTTCCTCAAATTGAGGAAAATTTAAAGTTTGTCCGACCAATGTCGCCTTTCTATCTTAAGTACCTAAGATTATTTACTTTTGTTTGAAGTTTGTAAACTAACGATCTGTGTTGTAATAATAAGCTGAAGTAAAAAATATCTTGGTCATTTTATTATAAAAAATATACTGTTGATTTCTTTTTGGGGGCGTGTTCACTATTGGCCTATAACTGGGACCCGAACAGGTGCTACCATCCCAGTTCAGGGTGGAGCTGGGAACAACGGCATTTAAGAGGTGGGCCAACGATCGTCAAAATCTCCAATTTCCCGATCAAAGGTCATGTTGCCAGGTGTAGTTTATTGTCGATTAACTGTACTTTCATTTTAGAGGTACCTTGCATATATATTTATATACGGCCGGCACGTACCACTCCTGAATCTTCCGACTTTAAGCCTCGGTTGGGGACACTGGACAGTGCTTTGTGACCATCAATATCTTACCAGATTTGCCTCTTTTTTTCTATCGATATTTATATACATTACAAATTAAACTAGGCATAACTAATTTGACACTAAGTGGCAACAAATGAGTAGAACTCTGTCTCAAAAAGATACAACTAGGAACCTTAAGGCGTGGATTTTTCAGTGTACCCACATCATTAGCGAATGTGGCACAAGATTAGTTTAAAGTAGGAACCTTGAGTGGGAACCCCCGCATCATTGACTAGGAGGGACATAAGTCCCTTGCACAGTCCCTGCGTTCATATGTGTCTATTTAGAACTGAAGGTATAAATCCTTTTTTCTTTTTATTTCATTAGTATCTATGTCGTTGGTCTCATGATGAAATACATAAAAGAAAATGGTGGATTGGAAAAAATGGAAGAGAATTCCAGGGTCAAGTCCGAGGCTGTGTATTCAGTGATTGACCAATCGGACGGATTTTACAGGTAAGTTTTATATTCAATCGTGAGTGCTTTTGTATTCTTCCTTTTTTACTAAATAATTTTTATTTTTTACAGAGATGTTTACACAGTTGAAAGCCCGGGAGCCTCTCGAGCTAGAGGGTTACAGAGCAAATGGAACAGTTTATGCGGATAGGAGGGGAAAATAACGGTTAACCCTAGACTTGAACAGGTTAAGGTTGTAGTGATCGGAGAATTATTTGCTTGGGAATCGGTTCCACAGAGCAGTGGCTGGAGGGATGGAACTCACTAATGGAATACGAAGGGCATGTGGATAGTTTGGTACAGTGTAAGTGGACATGGCGGGTTCTGGTCGTGAAGGTAAGAACTGGCAAAACAAAGGAATGTTGTTCATCCTAGCACTTTCTATCGCACTTTTAGCCATAGAGCAGTGAGAGGCTTGCCATATCCTGTCTGTGTGAGAGAGCGGTTGGAGGGTGGAAAATAATTCATCACCCACAAGGACTCTGAGACACTTTTGGACACTATCGAAATTGGAACATGGAGTATTTGAGTAGATGTATGAATTAATACGTATAAATTAAATAGTAGATTTATTTATTTTCGGCTTGGGTATTTGAGAAAAATATATGCTTTCCGGCAGAATTCGAACCTGAGTCCCTCTGAGCAGAACCAAAACTGTTGTTAGATCCGACGTGACTCGGCCATGGAACAGCCTTGTCGATCAAGCAAAGTGTGAAACGTACCTTTAAGCGAAATAAATAAATGCAGCGTCTTTGGAATATAAAGGTATAGAAATTGCTGTTATCACGAAGTGAGGGATCAGTTTAGATATTAGCTGTAATATAGAATTGATTACCCAGTTTATAATTTCTTGTTTCTCAAATTCTGATTGGATATGAATCCACCTCTTCTTCCCCAGCTATGGATTAATTAGTAAAACGTATATTTTTCTTTGTGTGCCGTGTCTGTGTAGAATGTGTTCTTTGTGGTCAGATGCACGAGCGTACATAGTTTGTGGTGCCAGGGATCCTGTCTCAGCAAAGCGACAATAAACAGAGGTTGGATGACTTTTGGTTGGAAACGCAATCTGATACAGCCGTGCAGCCTAGTCGTCCATTGTCATTCGCGCGACCATATGTAAAAAATCATATCTGCCTGCTCACGATATGAATATCTTGCCATTGTTGAATGGAACACTTCTCAGTTAACTCGCTACTACACACGCTGAAGACTGACTAGCTACAGGCGCACACGAATTATAAATGTAACCTAGTCTACATGTCAACACAGCGCCATCTAGCGTAAACTTTCTTTAAACTTAATTCAAGAGCGAAGGATTTGCAGACATGTTTATGGGGACTTTTTTGATGTGAGGAACCTGCTCCCAAAGTTTGTAAAATTATTTTTGATACACCTCTCTTATATATATATATATATATATATATATATATATATATATATATATATATATATATATATCTTAATGAAATATTTTTATGCTTTGATCATATTTATACGGTATTTCTTTGTAGATCCATAGTAGATCCCAAGTTTCGGAGCCGCACAAATGTCGTTATGAGGATTGGAAAAGGCCATGAAAACGAGGCTCTTGAAAAAAAGTTCGTGGAGGAAGCTGCCAAACATAACTTGATTTCATTGAAAGGCCACAGGTGAGTGTTTCAGATCTGTTTACAAATGAAATGTTCTTCAAAATACCACCAAATTGTAATGGTTGGCGCGGAATGTTGGCTTTTAAAAAAAATGAACGCTGAGTGAACATCATTTTGAAAGGTTTTTCTTTTTTTTTTTTTTTAATGAATTGTATCCTGTATGGCAGTGAGAAAAAGAGACTTAAAGCAAAAGAAATGTGATTCTGCAGAAGGATGCTGAGGATAAAAAGGACCGAACATGGGAGCAACGACAAAGATTTGAAGAAGAAACTGATATTTAACATCAGGAAGAGACAGATGCGGTTTCAGGGACACATAAAGAGGGCTTCGAAAATCTGATATTCACAGGACAGATAGAAGGAAAAAAGGAGGGGGAAAACGTTGCATGGCATACTTAATGAGCTTGAGTAAGTAGATTGTAGAACAGGGCTTATGAGAAATAACAAAGTTTATTAAGAGCTACAAGGGACGAGTAGTTGTGGAGAGCCATGATCGCTTATGTCCTGAGGAAACGTGGCAGATGAAGATGATCCTTCTAAGATAGTTCGTAGCTCGAGGTACGTTGAAACTGAGAGGTCCTCCTTCATTGCAGCAGGCAATCGAGATGATTAGTTTTTTGGTGGTCAAAGGTGTAGACTAGTTTCCGGCGAAAGGGTTACGAACTAAGAATTAAGCTCAATTACTTAACGATGCAATATGAAAAATTCTACGGGCTTTTTATTGTTGTAGAACTTGCTATAAGCTTATTCAATCATTAACGTAAGAATTAAGATTCATCAAAAATTAAATTGGGAAAACTGACATTTTCACAGATTTCTAGTGAATTCATAATAGAGTATTCGATGTAGTGTAATGGTTAGCAAGCTTGTCTCACTAAATCAGTTAGGACTGAATAGTGAGTTCAATCCTCACTGGGTGCTCCAGTTTCGGTCTTGTGCCACATCTAAGCTAGACTTGACCTTGAGCACGTCGACATGGTTAGCAAGCTAATCTCTTCAGAACAATTACAACAGAGTAATGAGTTCGAGTCCCACCGGGTGCCCTATACTACCATGTGGGCACCTCGGCGTGGTGTAATGGTTAGCAAGCTTGTCTTGTTCGATCAGTTACGACTAAAAAGTGAGTCCAATCCTCACTAGGTGCCCCGTACTTTCGGCCTTGTACCACACCTAAGCCACGCTTATAAAATAAACTTAACAGTGTAAAAATATACAGTGTAGGGACATTTAACACGTGGTAAAGTGATGCATATGGGGAAATATTACTAGCAAAATAAATGCACAAAAAGTGGTTGTATAATCCGACTCCTCCTGTCCGTGTGGCCACCAGACTTGACCTATATATCAAAATAAACACTCTTGTCCAGGAGTTTAGAATACCACACGATGGGGGGGGGTAGGATACACTTCCGTGGAGGTGTCTTCTTTCCTTCATGGTCTTGGGTATGACGATAAACTACATCTGGTAGTAAGGCGATAGGGAGATTGGACGTTTTGAGGAGCGTGGAACCACCTCTTAATTGGTGTTGGTGCCAGGCCCACCCTGACCCGGGTTGGTAGCACCTGTTAGGGCACCAGCTATGGGCAAATAATGAACCTCCCAAACAGAAATCAAAACACTAGCAAAATGACCAAAAAACATTTTATCTCTAGTTGAAGGCATACAGTTGCGTTCAAGATATTTAGATATTTTCATTAAATAACCGATAGAGGTTGTGGTTGATATGCCGCTAAATAAAATCAACCAACCAAACAATCAACATGTAAAAACTCTTTCATGACATTAATCCATATAATATCCTCTAATTTCTTAAACTGTATTCCAAAATATAACTTAAAATAACTACATCATAAAACATATCACCGCCTCTAGTAATCATGTATATGCAGAATAATTATATTTTTCTAAAAAAAAAAAAAAAAATTCAATTTTATTCATAGACTTTAAAAAATTGTTATTAATGTCTACGGTTTCCAAGATTGGGGGAGTGGACATTAATAGACAAATACAATCTTTTAATGTCGACATTTCAAATACAAGAGCTGAAAGCGTGTACGTAAATTACTGTTGGTACATTTTTTTTTTATTTTACATCTTCTTTATCGTCCTGGGTATGACAGTAAACTACATCCGGCAGCAAGGTTTCTGATCAGAAGATTTGAGATGTGGGACCACCTCTTAATTGTTGTTGTTCCTAGGTCCGCCTTCACCTGAGGTGGTAGCAACTGTTGGGGTCCCAGCTATGGGTAAACAGTGAACACTCAAGCCAAAATCGACAGTATATATTTTATAATAAAATGACCAACAATACATTCTTATAACAAAATGACAATCAACGCAATACTAAAAAACATAAAAATATATTTTGTAGTAAAATTAACAATATATTTTATGATCTACAGAATATATATTTAAAAAAAATCCTTTATACTGGAAGTATTATGTACAAAGTATCTGTAGTTGAAAGCATAAAATCACGTTCAAAATATTTAGATTTCGGCATTAAATAATCTAGAGGTTGATATGCCACCAAACAAAACCCAAAAACCAACATGAAAGAACTTTCATAACATTAGTCCATATAATATCCTAGAATGTCTTGAAGAAATTAATCCGTATTCCAAAATACAACTTCAACATAAAACACACACATCACCGTCTCTAGTAATTCTGTCCACACAAATATCTGTATGCACAAAAACTGAGTATCATTTACCATGTATTCAATTATGAAATCAGAATAACATACATTTTTATTATTCCAAAGTTCCCAAGAAAATTAAATTTCAGCATCAAATGACCCATAAGGAGTTAATATGCCGTCAAGCAAACAAATCAATCTGGGAAGTGTTCTAATAGAAGAAAGAAAGTGTAACTCTGGAATCGAGATAGACCTAAACGATAAGCAAAGTATCAAGAGAAATATTTCATTAGAAACAAAGAAAAGAACTCTTTTGTGACATTATTATTAATAATTATGCCTACACAAACATGTACATATGCGCAAAAGCTGAGTCTCATCTACCATGTATGCAATTGTGAAAGCAGAATAACATATATCAGTTTTTTATTACTTCAAAGCTCCCAAGAAAATTAAATTTTGGCATTAAATTGTCGATAAGGAGTTGATATGCTGTTAAACAAACAAATCAATCTGGGAAGTGTTTTAACAGAAGACAGTGCAACTCCGAAATCTGAAGGCGCATTGGGATAGCGAAAGATGCCTTCCAAAAGCTAAGCAAAGTATTAAGAGAAATATTTAATTAGAAACAAAGAAAATAACTCTTTTGTGACATTAATTCATATAATATCCTACAATTTCTAACTATATTTCAAAATGTAATCTCAACAAAGCTACAGCATAAAACACACATCACCGCTTCTAGTAATTATGTCTACACAAACATGTATATACACAAAAGCGGAGTATCGTCTAGCATGTATTCAATTGTGAAAGCAGAATAACGTATATTTTTATTACTCCAAAGCTCCCAAGAAAATTAAATTTCAGCATTAATTGACTCATAAGGAGTTGATATGCCGTTAAGCAAACAAATAAATCAATCTTTCCGGGATGTGTCGTCTAGTGAATTTAGTTCGTTGCGTCTAATCGCGAGAAATTCACGAGGCCTGGATTTTGTGGGTCGGACGATAATTTGATTGTATTGCATCGTCAATGGCGGGTGATCCTTCTGAAAGAGGTGCAACATTTCCACAAATTAAGCTTTTGAGAAATTATCAACAATATAATTACAGAAGAAATATATAAAAAAAAATCTTACAGCAGCTAAATCGTTCCAATGTGTGTTTTGCTAAAGTTTGAGGCACCGTGATACGTCTGTTCTGAGAGATGTGTGGGTGTTAACGTCTTTGCAGTAATTGACTTTTACGGCGAATGAAGAACTTGGTCGGGGGGGGGGGAACCATCTGAAGTCGTCTTCTTTGGGAGGCACTCGCTTCGACGGTTCTGGGAAATTGGCCTCTCTCGCCGCATATGCGTATTTCTATAGTTAGAAGGTTCTTTGTTTGAAAAGCTGTTAGAAAAGCCAGATGGGCAACCATAAAGCGTTTTTTTTTTTTATTCTGGCGCAGACTTTTAAGTTTCCAACATTACATCGAAATAAAAGCAAACACGAAGTATGGGTCTGTCACATGTGCAACAAAAGAAAAATAAGATAAACAGAAGATAAAGAGAAAGACAGAAGATCAACTAAGTTTTATAGTAAACAAAAATTGTCTTATTTTAATTTTAGTGATTTGGTCAGTGGGCTAAAAAGGTAAGAAAATTGGCTTACCAGCAAGAAGTTAGATACCTCAAAATAATTTTAGTCAGAGTTGTTAGGTTCCTGTGGCATAATTTACATGTCAGGTCAGAGAATAGTAGTAAACAGCTTTGAAGCAGATTTCTGCAACAACTGACTTCGCCAGACAACTCACTTAATTTTAGCGCTAACCAACGAATACGAATACACGGATAAAAGACCTGCACTTGTAAGGTCATCCGATCACATCAAAGTGTTCATTGATTTCTTTTATCTAAATAAATGCCTTAGAACTCTGTGAATCTTAATTCATAAAAACAGATTTCGCTTAACAAATGTATCTAAACAAATCCGAGAGCGATGAAAAACCCGTTGATTTTTTTTTTTTTTTTGCAATCTCTTACTCATGTCATTCTAACTTTCTCAGTGTTATAGTGTTGGGCTGGGGGTGTCAGATATACTGAATCTTACTTAGTTTAGTTTGAGTCCAAACTCTTCCGAGGTCCTCCTTAAAAGGTATTTTATGAGTTTAAATGAATATTTTTAAATACAATGCTATCATTCGGAAGTATAATTTGGAGGATAAATAAAATACGAAATGTGGGCTTTAAGCTTATCGCTTATTCTTCCGGTTCTGGTACATTCTAAGAGCTAAAGCGGAAGTGGTTAAAGCAGTGACTGGTCCCAAAAGTATCTGAAGTAAAACAAAGATACTGCCATATGGTAACCAAATGCGTAGGGAAAATTTGGATATGTTTTGAGAGTTGTGTAGTCTGAAAAGTCGGCTTAACCGAGCGGACTGTAAATCTCCACCCATCGCAATGAACGTGCCTTGAGCGCTTTTTGGGAGTTAAGCTCGGCTCAAACCCTCAAGTGGAACTTGTACATGATATCCACCTGTAAATATGCTGAAAAATGGTCGGTTTCCTGTATCTCACTCTTGCTATCCTCTACCTTTTACAAGAGCCAGATTAGTCCGAAAATGGGTGACTGCAGTCATATATGGACAGGAGTTGCCCGATCTTTACTTGCTAGTGTCGATAGAGTTCAAAAGTGTCTCTGCGTACTTGTAGGTAATTTTTTTCCATTCTACAACCCCTTTTCTCACATACGAAATCTTGCCAGCCACTCTGTGTTCTATCGCTATTTCTATGGAAAGTGCTCAGACGAACTACATTCCATAGTTCCACCAGTTCTAACCTTCACGGCTAAGATCCGCCATGCCACGCTTATTGTAACGAACGACCCTCATTCTTTTTTTCAAACTTCACCGGTGAGAAGTAAGTTCGACTCGAGCAGCTTCTTTCCATGAACTTCTGCTTTGTGGAACCTAATTTCAAGAGGATGCTTATCTGATCGTTACAATTTTAACCTGTTCAAATCTAGGGTTAACCGTTATCTTCCACACATATCCTCATAAACCGTGCTTCTTACTCTGTAGCCATCTACCTCGATTGGCTCCCGGGTCTTGTACAGGGGGAACGTCAATATAAAAAATGGGAAAAACACGATTCAATATAAAACTTAACCTATGAAATCCTTTCGATTCGTCAATCAATGAATACTCCGACTTGATTCTGGAATTTTTTTATTTTTTCCAATTCACCATTTTCTTTGATGCATTTCAACTGCATAGATGCTAATGAAATAAAAAGAAAAAAGGTTTGATACCTTCAGTTCTAAACAAACTGGGTCTTGTACAGGGTAAACATTATTATTGTAGTAGTAATAAAACCTTAAATGTGAAATTTCTCTGTAAAGATTTTTATAGTCTTTTTAAATTTTCTTTTTTTTCTCCTACAGATCTGTTGGTGGTATCCGGGTTGCTCTCTATAATGGAATCTCCGTAAAAGACACCGAAAAACTTGTGGAATTTATGAAGGAATTTCAAAAGCAAAATAGTTGATAGTCTTTCTCCTTTTTCTGTTTCTTGTTTTTCTTTTATAGCATTAAAAATCTTTTTTTTTAATTAGACAAAAACACCATCTAAATCTTGGCATCAACCTCTACGAAAAGGTACTATAAGTATATAGACAGTAAATGTAACACTGCGATTCAGCGTTTACGTAACACACAATTCTAATTGCAGCTTTATAAGCTGTTTTCAAACTTACTATTATGCTTTGTTATTTGGTACAGATTTGAATTGATTTCTATTTGAAAATCACTGTACATTTTGTATCGTCTTGCTTACATCTACTAAATCATTGGATGATAATTAAGAATTAGCTGTAATGCTTTTTTATAACTCATACAATCATCTTACTAAAGATAAAAATTCTTCATATCTTTACACTTAATTTCGTCAATAAACAACTATTATTTTCATGTATTTTCTAAATAAACAGTGGACAATCTTAAACGCTTTCACATCTTACCTGATAACACCAAACTCATGAACTTTGGTGCTTATCTATGTTCACTTATGTACAAGTTTATATAACACAGCTGATGTGGTAAACTTAAACAATGGCTCACCAAAATAGTACTAAACATGTTTTCATGCCATCAGTATTATATTCCAAGAAATTCTCTTTCAATCCAGCACCAGGTACACTTGAGCAATTTCTATACACAGTTTTTTTTTTACACACGTACAGTCTTGTATTCTCTCTCTTTACATGTATCTCTCTTTTGAATTAATAATTGTGGTTAAATAATTTGGCAATTGCTGAAAGCATAGAAAATTATGGAACCTATCTGCTGTAGAATTGTTCTACCTTATCTGCCAGGAAGTCCGCTAGTTGGCGTTGTATTTAGGACTATATGAGGAAGGGTTATACTTTCTCTTTTTGATTTTTCTCCCTGATGATTAGATAATTAGAGGGTGTTGTTCAGTTTTCCCTTCTACAGTAGCCGGCAAAAAGACTACTTAATTGGCAACAGATTACGTGGCGTGTGCAGAAACATACATGCACACATAATCCCATAAATGTTTTCTCTCCTTTTTTGCTGGGCTGCTAATCTGTACACACAAATGTACTGTTTGTTTTTTTTTTTTTTCTAAATCATGTTGTTCTCTCTATGTGCATAAAAACATATGTAAAATACTGCACGCGTTGAATTCAGTTATTTTGAAAGTTTTCAATCTCTACGTCATAATAGTTAAAGAACCGCATCCATTAAAATATTTAACAACTGGTTACCAACAACATGATACAAAAAGACAACTACAACACACACACACACACACACTAAAAAAAAAAACACCCGACGGAACAACATTTGGTAAATTTGCAAATTAAGCCCCGTAGTTGTGCGCGGAAGCTTGCTTAGGAAGTTCAGTAAAAAGACCGTTAACTATCTTCTTACTCGTCTCAATTACTGCGCAAAACAAAAAGAAGTCTTTAGACACTTTTGAAAGTGAAGTTTTTATTAAATTTTTTAAATAAATTTAAGTAATTTAGAAAATCAATGACAAGTGTTTTATTTTTGTTTTTTTTAGTAAAGCTGTAATAATAATGAACTCTTGTTTAAATAATAAAACACATTTTAAAAGGTAGCCTTTCCACAATTGTAATTGCTATTTTGTAAATAATCATGCTTAAATAATATTGCTTAAAATTGATTATTATTTAGTCCATTTTAGAATTGTTTTGTAAATAATCATGCTTCCTAAAACCCCAAATTAAAAAAAAAAAAAAATAAAAACCTTAAAATTGTTAATGTTATTATTAAGTCCTTTCTAGCACTTTTTTATTTTGTAAATAATCATGCTTTTTAAACCCTCAAATTTAATAACCCAAAATGCAAACTTTAAAATGAATGCGCGAAATTTAAAAAGTAACCCAATACTTTTTAAATTTTGCGCATTCATTTTAAAGTTTGCGCATTGCGTGCGTAATAATCAAGACAAGTGAAGCTTCCGCGCATGACTTCTCGAGGCAAACGTATGCAAACAACGCCAGTAGTAGCTGCCGGGATGTAGCCGCGAGGTGAATAAAGCCGAACTTACATTGTCGATAACTCCTAGACGGTAGATTTCCGCAAACTCTTACTGTTATTTTCGAAATAAGCATGCAAATTTACACCAAAATGAAAATTTTCATTACAATTGGTTTCCTAGGCTTAATCTGCAAATTTACCCATCATTTTCTATCTACTGCATTTGGAACAACATTTTGTACCTTCTGCATCATATGGGTGAGAAAGCAAAAGAAATAAGAGTTTGACTTTTCCTTTTTATAGTTCTGAATACAACACCAACGAACACATCGTAGCAGTCAAATTGGTGTAATCGCACAATGCAAGGTTTGTTATTTACACTATTTACATTGTTCGGACTATTATACTCACTTGGATGAATCGAGAAAAAGTTATATGCGACGATGTCGCACTTCGTTTCTGGCGTTTTCTTTAAATATTTAGGGCGGCCAAAAATCTGGGGATTAGTTATATTTCTCTTGTTTTTACAATTTTTTCCATTGATTTTTTTTCAAATTGATATTAAATGCTGGCAAATTTCTTCATTGATCCATGGTGAAAATGATTATAAAGTTATACGAGTAATATTGTCATATTCACAACGTTTCAGCCGTTTTACGCTTAGGCTTTCAAGTGTTAGACTTTGGAATTTCGAACCGAACTCTTTATTTATTCACACAATAGTCCGAACAATGTAAATAGTTATAATACCTCATCTCAGAAATATAGCCAGATATGCAAGTTTTTTTTTATGGCTCCTGCAATCATTTAACTAAATGCAGAAATCTTTAATTTCTTTACACTGAGTTTGATCCATCGACTGTTATTATTTTTATGTATATTCAAAACAAATATTGAGCAATTTGAAACGCTTTCTCCTCTTGTCTGTTCAAGTGAAAATAAGCTTCTAAGTATAAGAAATTTTCAACTTTGGTTATGGACAAAATATGACCACACAACCACAACTAAAATGGCCGGATGTTGCATATCTGGAATAATCAGGCCGATAGATGGAAATAAATAAAAATACTCTTTAAAAAATAACTAAAGACAGAGCATCTACTCAAATATGAGTATCCATTAAAAATATTTAAACAAATAAATATATAGGGTTAATAAATGAAACATCCATTCTTAAAAATTTACAACAGTCTAAAAACTGTCTATATTTCTGAGATGAGGTATTATGTACACTATGTATATTATTCGGACTATTGTCCTCATCTTTGTCGCCATATTTATTACAACGTTCTTGCCGTTGTACGCTCCGGCCTTCTTCAGGTGGTTGTAATGTCGAACTTATTTCGCTCACTGGGGTAGACTGTTCTAGTTCCACGTGCTCAAGGACACATGGCACAGTGGATAAAGGCGTTGGTTAGATCTAGTGACAGGACCCAAAGAGTGTCAGTTCAATACCCGGTTAAGGCAGTGGAGAACTTGGAGAGGGGAATTAACAGTAGATAACTGATAACTGACGTCCATTAGCATAGTAATTTTAGGCGCGGGAAGCGGAATTTGCGTGACGTGTTCAAATCCCAGTCAAGGCCGTTACGTTCTCTTTTTCACAAAACACTCTTGAATGTATGATTTTTATCTTTTCTCCCTCCTAACTAAGGGTTAAAGAGCAAGAAAGAATTACTCTGTAGCTTTGTTTGTCAACTTGTCTAGGAGAAAGCTAATTCGGACTTGAAAGGCGATTGGTCATAAAGGCTAACAACTCCATGCCATAAAAAATTCCCCAAAACAATACTTTTAATTTGATGAAAAAAAAAACTTATTTTACTTTTTACTAATAAATAAGTTTAGGAGTTGTATTATAGAAATAGTTAATGTATATGTCTTATTTTGAAATAAAAGTAATTTATTTACATTATTCGGACTATTGTCCTCATCTTTTTCGCCATATTTATCACAACGTTTCGGCCGTTGTACGCTCCGGCCTTCTTCAGGTGGTTGGAATGTCGAACTGAACCCTTTATTTCGCTCACTGGGGTAGACTGTCCTAGTTCCACGTGCCATGTTTAATGGATGTCAGTTATCAGTTATCTCCTGTTAATTTTCCTCTGAAAGTTCTCCACTACCTTAACTGGGTATTGAACTCATACCCCACTGTGCCATGTGTCCTCAAGGACACATGGCACAGTGGATAAGGCGTTGGTTAGATCCAGTGACAGCACCTAAATCTTACCGGAGAACCCCTCAGTAATGTTACATAGCCCCTGGTTGAGAAGACGCTGTGTTAATTGTGATGCGTCAGTTCGGTCAAGCAGACTTTCAGAATTCAACTGATTTTATGGGTCATCTCTAAAATGTATAGTTTCTATTACCACGCAACAGGCCTATTTTGCAAATAAACCGTTCACTGATGAGTTACTTACATTTTTTTTTATCATTTCACTTCAAGCAAGGCGGGAATGCTACTAATGCGCAGGGGGTTACAAAAGACAGAAGATGGCGATTGACGTTGCATTTAAATTTTTAAAGTTTGTAGTTATCAGGGAGTCAAGGAAGGAAGTTCCACAAGCAGGAAGTACGAGAAAAGAAACTAGGAGTGGTGGTTGCATTTAGCTATTTCAACAGTGGGGCCTAGATGCCAATTCATGTAGTCGGGTCACCAGGGGTGGGGGAAGGTCATTCAGAGTAGTTGCTATGAAAATATTTGTAGAAAAGACATAGGGAAGCCATATCGGTGAGAAAGTGACTGAAGTCAAGTCAGGATCGATTACATTGCAGATCCTTCAATATTGCAGGTGAGCACCAATAACATTGCAGATTCTTTCTTGGATTTTATCAAGAATCTCTAAATGTATAGCATGAACACCAGACCAGATGTGACAGCAATAGTCAAAGTTGACTGGAAAGCATGGAGGCGAAAAAGAGTTCCACAAACTAGAGTGGCGAGAGAAGAAACTGTTACCATAGAACTTACGGTTACATCTAGCCATTTCAAATGACGAAACTTTACCGCCAATCTAGTAGTACGCTTAAATTCATATTATTTTTTTTTATATTTATTTATAATCCAAATTTTGTAGATAAAATATAGCCATATATAAGCAATATTTCAGTTGATAAAGTTTTTTTTAATCATTTCACCCCAAGCAAGGTGATATTGCCACTAAGATGCAAAGGGCTACCGGGAAGGAAAGAGAAACGAAAATACTTTACAAAGAACCGGAAACCCAATCCTAAACAGGAATCAATGGAGAAGCCTCTACTCCTGTCCAAAAGACCGGAAAATATTTCTAATTGTTTATTCGAGAAAGATTTTAAAGTACATAAAAATAAAAATCATTTCAATTATGGTCCAATTAAGTATAGTTAAATTAATAAAGTTGACAAATAAAGCAGTGAAATGATTCATTTTAATAGATATTCTCGCTTAGATTGAATCGTCTTAACATGACGTGGCATCACTGATTATAATTCCGCTTTAGCTATATCAGCATCAAAGGTCAGAAGAAGAAAAAAAATATAGCGAAACAGATGTTATTTTGGGCTCGTTGTTAAAATTTGAGATCAGTAAGAGATCAAAATACTCTGTAGCAGATGGACTGTTACTTATATTTTACTATATACATTCTATTATATCGAAATGTCAGAAAATCTAAAATAATTCACCAATAAATGAAAAAAAAAACCAATAACACAAACGAAGATTTGGTTACAGATGAGAATGACGTGGTTCATTTTATGTAGTATTTTGTTCAAACTCAAAACAATGTCTCAGGATCGATGTCTTCGCTAAATGCGTATTTCAATGAACAGCTTCAATTTTTGTCATAAATATTGTATGAAACTGCCATCGTAAAGATAATGAATATATTTATTGTATTTGTGAATGATTTAGATAGATGTTTCATAATTTTCAAGTGTGACTTTAACAGTTGATATTTGAAACCAGATAAAGCCTTACTTTATATTCTGAATTTCATGACAATAGTACACGCATTTTTGATAGATGCTACTCTTCCTTTTTTTTTTTTTTTTTTTTTAAAAAAAAAACGAAGTCCTTGCGTCAAAACCTAGTTGAGACAGACGTATTAAATTATTGACGGATATACGGGAAGGATTACTTACAATTATTTTAATTAATCTTTTCAATTTAGAAATAGAATGACAAGTTGGTCGACGACTACTCGTTTCCAAGGATATCCGTCTGCCAAACCCTATTAAAGAAGCCTGCTCCAGCCACAGATCCCATCAGCATCATCAAAACTTTTTCGATTGGAGGTCATGAATTAACATGTTCTCTCATCTTCAGTGATATTGTATATTGATTTGTCAATATTTTGCCAGTCTTCTATGTCCTCTGAGATTTTGCGGATTTGTTGTAAATCTTCCTTGGTTGCAAACAATTCCAAAGAAAAAGTGAGATCTTTCTGCTTTGTTCTTTGAATGTCTCGGTTCAGCGTTGTAACTATGTTGGTTCTTGGATGACCTCTGAACTTTTTGAAGTCAGTCTTTTCAAAATAAAACTATGTTTTTTTTTATCTGGGCATTTTGGATCCATTCACAAAATAATCCGAATATTGTCTTCCTCAGTATGCAACGTCTTAAATAAGTAGTTACTGCTATGCAGTAACTAGAGCAGTCATTACCTACTCCGCCATATTAACAGATCCCACCTGCAATCTATTGAGAGTAAGCACTCAACCGACTCGACTTGTTCTCATCGCGGGACGACGCGCCGACAATGTCGGTCATGGTATTAAGAGTCTGACCGTAAAAAATAGCTCACTTTTATTGTATTTAGTTTAGATGTTTCAGTCGGAGCGACGATGTGGCCGTCTCGAAGTCGGCATGTTAACACTGTTTTTTTATTTATTTTCATTTATTGCTTTCTAGGTATTGCTGCAAGCCAAGGTGTCTGTTTTTGGCGATCAGCCCGCCGACGCCGGCAGCGAAATTGAACCTCATCAATGTGCCGAGCGCTTTCCATTTTGACTTCGTTAAAATTAATCAAAGTACAGTCTGGAGGCGAACTGAGAAAAGTGTCGGCAGGGCGCGTGACACGTACGCAGCCACGACTTTGGCGTGGTGGTCGATTTACATATACGCTGCTCTTGCTCGTCGGGCGAACTGACGACGGGGTCAAGCCAGCTGGTGAGCCTCTGTCTTTCTCTGAACAAGCATGTTTTTTTTAAAAATTTCACTCCTAGCAAGGCGGGAAGCCACTAGCATGCAAGGGGTTGCAGAGGATTTGGAGCGAGAGCAGGTAGGAAAGGATGAGGAGAGGGATAGTGGATAGATCAAGACAACTGGAGATGTCGATTGACATTACATTTGAATAGTTGGAGATTAAAGCTATCAGGAAAACAGTAGTAGGGAAGGGAGTTCCACAGGCGAGAGGTGTGAGACATGAAGCTATTGGAGTAGAAGAGGCGGCTACATTTAACAGTTTCAACAGTCAAATGTTGAGAACGGGATGCCAGCCTCGTAGGACGCTTGAATTCGCGAAATCTTGGAACCAGCAAAAGCAGCTCATCGGAGCAATTACCATGAAAATATTTGTAAAAAAGACAGAGAGAGGCGACGGCACGTCTGTGAGAGAGCGACTGCAGACGAGATGCCAGACCAGACTATTTCGATTTAACGGACTTACAAAAGCAAATTCTAACAGTAGCTGTCGTGGCTAGCGTATCGAGCGCGTCGGGCTAGCTGAAAGTAGCAACATGCCCCTATTTGCGACTCTGGGTGAAAAAAATTACCTGAATTCCGATTCGAAAGCGAACTCAAGCCATTCTATTTGAACAGAATTAACGTGACGAACGCTTGCGAACTTTTTTTTTTTTCGTAAAGACCTTAATCAGCTTACCTCGATCCCAGAATTCCAAAACAAGGTCCTTCCTCTTTTCAATAGGCGTTATTATTGGCATCAGACGTCCTCAAGAATGACCCCGTTAACCTGAAACCAGATATGGAATTAAGATAAAAGTGACCACAGTTTCTTACGGTTCTTTCACTTAAAACATGCCGCCCATCTCTAATAATATTATAAAGTTGTCAAAGAAGAACCTGACTTCGTCTTGTGAATTTCTGCTGCAGTAGGGCAGGTCTATATTGGAATCCTGGTATTGCAAAGTTGGGGTTTGACATGATAAATAATGACACAAAATAATTATTTTCCAAATCCTTACCGTTTTTTTTTAGGAAACGTGTTTAAAGTTTAGAATTCTGGTTTGAATATATTTTCCATTGAATGTATCTAATACAAAAAATATCAACTCTTGGAGTCAGTTTTTAAGTAAAAACATGCGGAAATTAGGTGTTTCTGTACATTTTTCAGATGCTCAAAAATTGGTAAAATCTAAGCATCTAATATTTGGTGTCAGTACTTAACACATCAGACCCCAGGTTTCGCATTGCAATGTTGATTTTCCAAAAGAATGAAAAATCAATCTACTCTGCTGCGGTGAAGATCTACCGTTTGTAGGGGTTAGGAGATTTACCGAAACCCCAGGCCCCGTCAGATTCCACGACTGTTTTGGACTGAGGTCCATGTAAACAGAAAGTGGAAGCGACCAGCACTAGAGTTTTTCGAGGCGCCGGGTGAGAGACGACCGCTTCACCGAACTCATGGGATTTCCTGCCGCTGAAGAATTCTTCTGACTTTGAGCTGTGTTCTAGAAGCCTTGTCTCGACTTAGTTACGATAAACACACCACATGAGTCAGCGAAGTAGTTTAGAGTTGCCACCAGTTCTTAGTATCCATAAAACTTTCATATTGCTTCCATGTTTTATCTATAGTTTTCTCAATGTTCTTCGGTAGAATCATACGAGGTGCATTCTAGAAGTTTTTGAGACTTTTTCCGGGAGAGACATTTATTAATTTAAATAATGTACAAATTCCTCTGATTTGTTGCAGTATTCCCACCACTTTGTGAAAACGACATGGAAATCATCCAAAGTGAATGTGTGCATGACCCTTATCACAGCCTCCTTCATCTTCTCAAAGTTTTCAAAACGACCGTACCTGAGGTTCACACACACACACACACACACACAGAGAGAGAGAGAGAGAGAAAGAGAGAGAGAGGTCTGGACTGTAAGGGAAGTTAGGGATAATTTTGATGCTCAGCAATAACTTCCCTGCTGTCACCAACGTGTCTTTCCATCTGTTCGTCACTGATCACACTGAGAACAAATTTTGCCCAATTTTTACGTATGTTCAGGTCTTCATGAATAATTCTGTGTAGATTTGGTACACAAAAAAAACTCCAAACTCTATTCTTAATGTCGTTATAGATACATGATCTTTATTCAGAAAACTGCGAAATTTTCTCAACCAGTTGTGAGATCCTGATATGACGTCCACCCCGACCCAAGACTTGCCTTGTCGCATGTTGTGTTTCATTTAGATTACAAGCCTGACGAGGATCAATTGTCGACAGGAATCGCTGAATTGGTCGGGTCCGGACAAAGTGAAGCCATAAGTCACAGGATAAATTGTAATAATGAAAATGTTTTATATAACGTTTCTTCTTTCTGGTAGCACAATATCAGTTCTTCAGTTAGGAATATATGTTTTTCATGCTGGAATATATTTGTCATGCAAAGTTATTCGATATTTCCTTTCGAATATTTCGTGAATATTTTGTTCGTCGTAACTAAGTCTAGACAAGGCTTTTGGAACACAGCTCAAAGTCGGAGGTCTTCTTCAGCGGCAGGAGTTCGGTGAAGCGGCTGTCTCTCGCCCTGTGCCTCGAAAAACTCTAGTGCTGGTCGCTTCCACTTTCTGTTTACATGGACCTCAGTCCAAAACCGGCGTGGAGTCTGATGGATTTCGGTAAATCTCCTTAACCCCTACAATGAGTCCTTTATAGTGTGACTCCAGAAAAATAATTTCTTGCCCAATTTTGGAGAGATCCCGCCGCCTAAGAGTAGTGGTAGCAGGATATCGATCCACCTTAACACTTAATACTACCAAAGGGTCGTAGGCAATTCCTCCGTCCACTTGATATTTCACCTGAGCCCTTCACCACGGTTGTCATTTTGACTAACTCGATTTTTAGACTGCGTAGGCGAGCAGGCTGGGCTTACTTATAACCATTAGCTTTATCGCTCAAAATTTTTGTCAACGAGATTCCTCGACCCAAATCTCATACACTCAGTCGGAAATTCACCAGGTGTCTCCATGACAGTTTTCTTAATAGTTTCGACCAGTGACACTCGGGTGTCGGCTCTTATCGAAAAAAATTTAATTCAGCGATTTATTCTTTCTCTCTTTTTTATTGCCAAAGGATATAAATCATTTCTATAATTGCGCTTTTGTTCCCAGAAACCTTAAAAATGTTATCAGTTCACATATCGTCGGCAAAATCGCTCGACCTAGCTTCGTCCATAAAATCCAGAAGTTTACCAGATGTATTTCATGTATACAAAGAATCAGAGGCCATCATTTTCTTTATTTTTTTGACCCGACTTCTCTTCTTGGGTTATGGTCTGCGGTAAATTCCATATCCCGTATTTTAAATAGCAATTATCAATCAGTGTCTCCATTTCGGTCTTGTCTTCGTAAAATCCTCCACTGACTTGAATGTTCTTACACCATATCTCCCCATCTCTCGTGGGTTTAACTTATCCAGATAGCTTTCTCGGCTACATTTCTCAAAATAATAAAGCCGTTTTACTTCAAGTCAGCCCTATTCACTCTTTTATGGCTTATTCATGGAAGAAAACAAACTTTCTGAATTTTAATAAAATCTTGCCACGTCTCTTGGTATGTTTATCGGGCTATCTCTTAACTCTTCCAGCGTCTCATAGTGTTACATCTCTCACAGTATAGCTATTGAACTATCCTTTAAACCTTCTAGCGTCTTATAGTGCCACATCTCTACCTTACACTTCCTCTCATTTACTTGTAAATGACACACAAATCCTCATAAATTAACAAAGCTGTTTATCATGCATCGTTTTACTTCTACTATTTCATGCAGTACAAAAGTCATTCCTCTTTTTTCTGTTATATCAAGCAATGTTTTTAAGAGTCCTGCCTTTTTACTGTTATATCATGCAATGTTTTTTCATTCAATAAAAGAATAAAAAACATTGCATGATATAACAAGGGAATGTTTAATTATCATGCAATGTTTAATTATGGTGTTCGCACCACCCCTTACCAATTATTCCATTATATAGGGAGTCTCAACATCACTTACTTCGTTCCAACCAACACCCCTATTTCTATTTGTTTTATGGTTTGCCCTTTTTGTCACTCTCTTCTATCCATAATAGGAATTTTTGGTTTCTCTTTAATGGATGTCGGCTCTACTTCCAATTTTTCTATCGAACTCAACTTGGTTTTCTCTTTGTCTTGCTTCGATCTGTTTGGGTAAAGAACACTGCATAGCATTCCTTTCTCGAGCTGTTGCATACTCGCCAAAATATCATTAAGTGATTTCTTCTTATCTCTTTTTAACTTCCACATCGCTGTTACTATAGCATCATAAATAAGTACTTACTAATGCTGACCAGTTTATTATGATCTTATTATTTTCTTTCCAAACTGTACTCTCCTCTCCCAAAGTAATTAATCTGTCTTTCAATTGGCCCAGACTAATTCTCTCCACAGGATTTAATAACTTCGGCATCTCCTTTAAGGTAACTTCAGGGAATGTGTTTCATACTGATTCCCATAATTCCGTGCAATTACTTAAACTCTTTTCAGTTATCTTTATAATTGAATCTTTTTCCTCATATTTTTCTTTAGC
Organism: Acanthosepion pharaonis; assembly: GCA_903632075.3. NCBI lineage: Eukaryota > Metazoa > Mollusca > Cephalopoda > Sepiida > Sepiidae > Acanthosepion > Acanthosepion pharaonis. The sequence goes on from CAHIKZ030002216.1 coordinate 43,795, forward strand.
CTGGTAATTTGGGGCTAAGGGGATAGATATTCCAAATGCCGAACGTCCCAGGGGTAGTTCTATTAAGGACAATGGGGTGAGGGTTTCTACCCTCAACATTTTAGTGGATTTTCTCCCACATAACCTGGACAGACCAATCTGCTTCTGGGCGGCAACTGCCCAGACTCCATCAGATATATTGATAGCTTGTGGTAGCACTGCATTTGTAATATTTCTACTTGGCAATTTTACTTAATCTCCTCTCGCCTTTAAACAGTTCAAGCACACATAACCAAAGTGCATTATAGTATTTCCCTAACACTTCAGTTGTGTCCACCGGTAACATGATGGGGTCACTCAGCCTGTATCCTCAATAATAATCCTTTCAAGTGACCAGGAGTATATTGTGTTTGGCGATAAATTCCCTAATGATCACAAATCCAGTTGAGATCTCACACGCTCTAACAAAATCGTCAGGGACTGACTAGTCTGTCGCACCTTATTAGTAATAGTCATTAATTGTAAATGCTACTGTATAAAACCACTTAAATCTTGTAATTCAGCTGTCACATCTACTTCCTGTGTTAACTCTCTCGCAGGTTATTTATTAACCAACTGATATTTGCCTTATTCTTCGCCGGTTCTAATCTTGTCACATTCAGTATTGATACACTTTCTTTTGTCACCTGGGTTAGAACTCTCTGATCCTTTTTCACTTCTCCCAGTTTTTTTCTTATAATCTTGACGTCATCTTCAGTCACTGTTCCAAACAGGACACTCAGCACTTTTCCAACCATGGACACTACTGCTCTATTTCGTCTCATTTGCAACAGTTCAATTCCTTTCAGATAACTCTTCATATCTTTCCACAGGGCTCCCTCTAAAGCCGTTTCTTATTCCAAGGAATACAACAGCCTAAGGTACGTACCTCTCTGGCCCGGCATACTTTTGTGCTACCTTCACCCTGGCTATAATCAGCTTATTTATTCCCCACCCCCATTCCAATTTGTTCAATAGTAACTCGCACGGATTTAAAAACTATCACAAATGTTACCAACCATTTTGAGTTTGTAATTATCACTTCACTCGATTTCTTGAAAATCGTGTTCCGGTTCCTATCATCGCCATCATCATCATCGCCATCGTCATCATCATCATCGCCATCAACACCATCATCATCATCATCGCCATCATCAGCATCATCGCCACCACCACCACCATCATCATCATCATCACCACCATCATCATCATCGCCATCATCAGCAGCATCATCGCCATCATCATCATCATCGCCATCATCGCCATCATCATCATCGCCATCATCTGTATCATCGCTATCATAATCATCATTGCCATCATCATCATCATCATCATCATCGCCACCATCGCCATCATCGCCATAATCATCATCATCAGTAGTTTACATTCCCTTCATACCAGCCATTCTTGCAAGGGTAACAAGATTTCCTTGTTTTACTTATCTGACTGCTAATCTTTTGCTTAGTTTCGTACTTAATTATTTTGGAGTGCTTTCATTATTTCTTTCTGTTAGTTTCCTAATTTCAAATTTTTCTTCTTTTAACCACCTTTTAGTAGATCGATTGGCCTCAGACAGGTGCGCGGTGCTTTCACCCCAAAGGTCGTGCCTCATCGATACTACTGCCGAACAGACAGGGGCCCATGTACAACCCAACGACAGCCCCAACAAGTAATTTCTTCCGCCCTCCGTGACTCGCGATTCACACCTCTGTCCTTTCCAACCGATTTCTACCATTATGTTACTGGATGGGTTATTTTAATGAACCCGGTGTCGTTGCACACCGAATCCACCCTTACCCATCCTCCTTACTTTTAAATTTCAATTAGCACCGTTAACTATCAATATGATTCCGGAAAATCTTCCTTTCAATGTGAGCTGTGATCGCTTCTGTGACACTCGGTCACTTTAAATGTTGTGGCTCATAAATCAGATCCAAATAATACACTTCATTAGTAATAAGCCACTATTACTAAAATATTCATCATTTTAAATCCACAATATAAAACCGATATTTCCCTTCTTGTGTCTCAAAAACGCTTCACATGTAAAGTCGTTACAACGGGGTGGTCCACGTTTAAAACTGATCTCACCAGCAACATTGAGTTTGAATCTATCCAATAATCAATCGGCAGTCGATATCTAACCCTCTTAAGACAATAAAGTAATTCTCCGAACACCACTTTTTCATTCAAGTCACGAAAGAAAAAAATAATCACTAATGCCTTCTTTCCTTTTAAAATGCCCAAATAAGTTTTTACTTCAACAGGTAGCTTCTAAAATCTGATTTTAATTTAATTCCCCCACCATAACTCATTTTGGTCGTTCCTCTCGACAATAACAAAGGCTTTATACGATAAAACATTTTTCGTCGTTAAGTTAAGCCTGCCTCTTTCTTTTTCATCATACCAAACTTTGGTGAGTTAAAGAGTGAGATGATTTGTCTTAATCATGTGCGACTTTTTTTGGGAGCGTTAAGTTTAGCGTCCCCGCAAACCCGGCAAGGTATGAAAGAGGGCTAGCCTCATGGGATTCGTACTATGAAAGATTTCAAGTTTTCGTTTTTTATCTTTTTTTTTAACGCATGCCCAAAAGCTGTAAAAGGACCGCTGTTGTTCTCAACGTATGTATGTCCATCAAAAGAAGGCTTAGCGTCTGCTACAACATGTGTGTTGGTATTGGTCTATGAGAGATGTCTTTTTTGTTTTCTTACAGTGGTGTTCACCCTGTACAAGGCCCGGTGGCCACTCGAGGTAGAGGTTTACAGAGTAAGAGGACCAACTTACGCGGATATGCGTGTAAGATAATGGTTAACCTTTGACTTGAACAGATTAAAATTGTAGTGATCGGGGAAGCAACATCTTGGGAACCGGTTCCACAAAGTAGTTTCTGAGGAGCAGCAGCTTGAGTGGAACAGGAGAATATGAAGAGAATGAGGGCGGTGAACTACAATGTGCGCTACAATGGGCCGGTCTTAGTCGTGTTAGAACTGGTGGAACTGCGTGTAGTTCATCTGAACACTCTCCATAGAAACAGCAATAGAGCAATGGGAGTCCTGTGATGTCCGTGAAAAGGAGTTGCAAAAATAATTCGTCACCTTAAAAGAACGCGAAGATATCTTTGAATTCTATCGAGAGTGGGATGTAAGTACTGGGTTTTTACCGCCCATATATGACAGTAGTTCACCATTTTCGACATGATCTAGCTCTCGTAAGGGTAGACGATAGCAGGTGGGGTCAGATACTTGCCGGAGCGGTACAAGGAAACGGACCATTTTCACAGCACCTTTAGCGATAGATCGTATGTACGAGTTCCACTTGAGGTTCGAATTGTGAGTTTAACTCCCTACAGGCGATCAAGGCACGGGGCCTGATTGGTGAATGTTCTAAGTCTGATTGACCATGGTGGAAGGTCACTAGTTTTGTTTTTTGAGGCATTGAATGTAACAAGTCAATTTTTCCTCTAATGAGCCGCTAGTGCTTGGTCAGAGGAGAGATCAGCTGACAGGTTCTGGTCATGGAGGATTTTGCAGATGCACCCATATGCCGTTATATCATCAGCAGTGATATTCACAAATGATCAGAGTATACTCTTAGGCAGATCCTTTATGTAGAGGAGGGAGAGGGTTGGACCGAAAAGCGAACCTTGGGGGACGTCCGTGTTGTTCAACTGGGACTTGGAGAACTTGCCGTTAACAACTACCTTCAGGGACCTACCCGTTAGGAAGGACTTTATAACTGAGAAGATTCCTCCAGTGATTCCATAACTAGAGAGCTTGAGCAGTAACCCCCTTATGTCGCACCATGCCAAAAGTCTTTGAAATATCTAAAATGAACGTCCTTGAGATGTATTTATTGTCAAGCGCCTCACTTATTATTCTGTAATTTGTTGCAGTTAGGATATCAGCAGTAGATCGGGTAGATTGAAATCCGTACTGTTTGTCGCTGTTGAGGCGATCCTCACCCTCTTTGTTGATTATAACTTCAAAAAGTTTGCTAAGACATTGAGGGGATTGATGGGTCTATATTGTGAGGGAGATGAAGGCTCATCGACAGGCTTGAAAACTGGGCATAGACTTGACACCTTTCACCCAATTTGAAATGGTTTCTCTTTCAAGCAGCGGTTAAATAATTTCGCTAGGGTTGGGGATAACTTCGGGTAAATATTTTAAAGGACAACTGTCGGGATTTTGTATGGAGCAGTAGCTTTCTTAGAATCAAGAGTTTATAAGTCTTGAGAATTCTCGAGCTGTAATGAAAATATTACTCGTGTTTAGTGAGACGCGGGAATTCGGGAAAGGGGATGACCTTTGTCATCTAACGTTGAGCTAGAGGCAAAGATCCAGCATCGTCAGATGAGCTCAGGGTCATTTATAAAGGTGGCACTGATTCTTTGTCTCTATTCAAAGTTTGGTTTGAGATCTTCCGGAACTCTCGGGATCCAATTTGTTTGTTTTCAACCTTGGTCTGTACTGCTCGAGCATAGCTACACTTTGCATTTTCTAGAACTCTCTTGCAACGATTGTGGGCAGCTCTGAAATGTCCTACTGCACCGCTCCCTGTGAAGGCTATTGTAGTAGTGGTTACGATGAGCTACGGCTACAGAACATTTAGGGCGAAACAGGGCTGGTTGTTCGGTTTCTGCTGGAATTTTTCCTGGTATAAAATTCTTCATTCCAGTAAGAATCCATTCTGATAAGAGGGCAACAGTTTTGGGTGCAGTGTGTTTGAAGAAGTCCGAGAGAGGACTTTTCCTCCATTTAAAGATCTTAAGTCGTCACAGTCTGCTTTTACGTAAGTCGTTCTATAGAACATTCTATGTCTGGCGCTAAAATATCTTTCTACAAAATTCCCTAAATAAGTAAGTCAAAATTCTTCCAGTTTTATCTAAATTGATATATATGTTTATTTCATTTTATTTTGTTTTTTTTAGTAATTAGTTTCCCAGAAAATGATATAAATAAAACAATTAAAACAGATTCTGACTTTATTTTTTTAATTTCAAATTTATATTTAAAAACTATTTTCCAACAGATTACTACTGTTAAAAGTCAAAGGGAGATAACTCCTTTAGTAAAGAAACAAAAATCACAGTTGTCTTTTCATTGCTTGAAAGTTACGCCATAACTCCTTATTTAAAAAAAAAATAAACTTCACTCTCTATAAGACTCCAAAACTACAGTATAATAGGTAAGAGGCACCATTTATGTAAATATATGGAGAAGATAACGGTTAACCTTAGACTTAAGTTAAGATTGTAGTGATCGGGGAAACATCCTCTTGGGAATCGGTTCCACAAAGAAGAGTTTCGTCGGAAGAAGCAGTTCGTGTGGTATTTACATGGCACCAATATAGTTAAATTCCCAGGTGAATTCTGTGGACAAGACAGATTGGTATCAAATGACAATTGGAAAAAAATCTTACATTTTGCCGACGCGTTTCGTCTTTTTTTCTGGTTAAAAAAAAAAAAAATCCCTTACTATAAAAGTAATTTACATTAACCAGAAAAAAAGGCTTAGACAGAAGCGTCTATCTTTTTAAATTTGGATTTTTAATGTAACTATAACAACAAAAAGATTTCGATTTCATTTTTGCCTTGAAAAAGTCGGAAGACGAAACGCATCGGCAAAATGTAAGATTTTTTTCCAATTGTCATTTGATGCCATGGCACCAATAGTAGAAATGAATGCAGTAATTACCCAAATATACAATCTCTACAGTTAACAATAATCTTGCAATATATTTTTTCACAGTTTTAGATCATTTTGTGTAATACACCTGAAAAAAATTTGTGGAATACACCTGGAAATAAACAAAGGAAATATAACCTTTTTATTCTGGATGTCCTTAATTTTTTCTTTCTTATCTGTATCTGGAGTTATATTTAACAAATTGAATCTCGTCAAACATGGACCGTCATGTCCGTCCGGTTTTTCCATTGACACCACCATTATTTTGACTACCTTAATTTCTTAACAATGTTTACTCTTTAAAAAAACAAAAGGCTGATTTGAATTGGAAAAAAAACAAACCTAAATACATGAAAATAAATTTATACATTTTCTTTTTGTTCTTGAGAATTTAAAACAAAAATATTAAACACTATTTATTACAATTCTAATCATCGCTTCTAAAACACTAAACATTGCTGAGGAGCAAAGGTAGTTAAAATAATAGCAGTGTCAATGGAAAGACCGTCTTTTTGACACTCCATTTTTTTGCACCCACGAAGATCCGAGTTTGTCAATCTCTGTCTGTCTGTCTCTCTCTTTTATATTTTTTATCGTAGTTCACGTGGTAAACATAATATATAGATACCGTGTATCCATCCTCTACTCGAGTGAGTCATCCAGTGAACACAGACCGCCACGTACAGGTCTTGTACACTAACCAGTGGAGGAGGTTTCACACTGGCGTCATTTTGACATCGCAAAATACATACCCTATGATTGTTATAATTTTAAATAATATAACAGGTTGAAGCTTTTATTAAATAATCAAGTTTTTTCTAACAATATGCTATACGTGTATAGTAAAGTTACAAATCGAAAATTAACAAAAGTTGTTAAAAAATAACGACCTCTTCCGTAACAATAGGGTTTCGGGGAACACCGGTTGAGATACAAGGAGATAAACAATATCACATTTTTTGGATGCAAACACTTTTTTGGAGTAGTGGCTATTTTTTTTTTTTTTTACAGAACGTTTCTCTTTTATTTACGTTGTTGTAAATGTTCAATATTTCATCGTCTTTGATCATTCTTTTAAAATAAAAGGGGAAGTTTTTGTTGTATTTGCGCAGATGGAGACGGTGTCCATTAAATTTATTCTCGTTAAATCGTGATGCATACAAACATCGGAGAGATTCAAGTATCCAATTGTTTTCAAATGCCTTACAGAACTCATATGAGATTCACTGGGTACCCCATAATTTAGGCACTGTGTCACATCTAAGTTACGCTTAGTAAATCACCATATGATATATCTGGAGTATCTTTATGATGTCCCATGTCAAAATTTCCACTTTTTGAACCATGTACGAACAGTTCTTCCAGATATGACACCATCTCGATAAACGGCACATATACGTTTGTACGGGAGTGAAAGAGAATGATATGACTTTAGGAGTAACCGGAAACGAAAACTTAAACAGGAAACAGCCCTTACGCCTCTTCAAAAGACCGGAGAGGAGTGTGAACCGGACGATAGGCGAACATATCTACTCCTACTGAGGAAAAAATAGCAAATAAAATTTTACACTTTAGACGGAGACGTTAGAAGTTCAGGTAGACTTTAGAAGGAACCGGAAACCTTAAACAAGAAACAAGGAATAAACCTCTACTCCTATTCAAAACAAAGGGGAGGTCTGTGAATCGGACGATAGGCGAACCTATCTATTTCCATTGAGGAGAAAAAATCGCAGTTTAGGCGGAGACGTTAGAAGCATAGATTTGAGGTAGACTTTAGAAGGAACCGAAAACCCAATCCTAAACAGGAAACTGGGGATAATAACTATGCCCTAATTTGGTTTTCAAACGTAATGCATTGACAAACGCTACGGCCTTTTGTTCCAACCTCATTGCCCTTTATCCCATGGAGTTTTGTGCTCTTTGGTGGATTCTTGAGTACACTGATTGCATCCATTGCACAGGGTACCCCGCAAAAAGGTACTGATGCAGTACAAACGAATAAAAATAACTTTGGTCGCACGGAGTTTATACATTTATTATTACTTTAATATCAGTAAATATGAAAACATTGGATAAAAATGTACCCATATTTCCAGTATAGTAAAAAATCCACCCTATAATTACCTATGTAGTATTTACCGAGTCTCCACCACTGAGACACGATGTGAGACAAGAGAGATGATAACCCTACCCGGCATAGGTATTTTACCTAGGTACTTTTAAAAATGTTTGAGGATTTAATAGCTTACCGTATTGGTAAATCCAAGTTGTCGGGCGGCATTTAAGCTAGATCTTGGGGGGCTCTTGAGCGGGCCATCATCACAATAGCTAGGGAGGAGTAGATGCGATAGGTAACAATAAATTACAGAAGAACTCAAAATTGATCGCTGCATTTAAGTATTGCATTAATATTTAAGCTCAGCTTTTAAAAGTTCAATGATAATTCTTCTGTCGTCACTTAATTTAAAGACATTTTGATGTATGTAGGTCCTTACTTTCCGTACAAACAATTGGTTTTATTGCGTGGGTGATTTCGCAATTAATTTCGACTATTTTCAAATTTATTTCAAGTTATCAAAAAATTGTTAAAAAAAAAAAAAAAAACTCACAAAAAAAAAAATCGCCGTAAACAATCACAGTAGTGAAAACTTGGGAATCAAAAATTTCAGGATTGCAGTTCCGGATCCGGTCCGGAATAATTTTAATTTACTCACGGAGTCGGTCTGATTCCAAAATGGCATGATATGTTGGGGTACGGACTCCAGGAGTAAAGTTGAAAAAGTGTCACACACAGACATTCGCATTTATTATATAGATTTGTGGTTATTATTAATTACATTTTGAATAGTTTAGCACAATTTTATACTTATTTACATTAGAAACAACTTGTATTTGCCACCACAAGCCACAAGACATCTCAACTCTAAGTTGATGTTTCAGGGCTACGTTCAAAAGCGGAAATGGCGTGGCCACTATTACACCGTCCGCTATTTAACTCCAAGCCAGGCGGTAGTACCACTAGCATGCAAGAGGTTAAAGAGAGTAAAAGTACGAGAAAAGAGGGGTGTTTGAGGAAAGGATAAAGAGAAGGACGAAGATCAGAAGATGTCGAGCGACATTACATTTATATTTTGGAAGATTATGATTATTAGGGAAGCAAGTAAAAAACAATAATCTTGCAATATATTTTTTCACAGTTTTAGATCATTTTGTGTAATACACCTGAAAAAAATTTGTGGAATACACCTGGAAATAAACAAAGGAAATATAACCTTTTTATTCTGGATGTGCGAGAGAAAAAGCTGTTGGAGTAGAAGAGGCGGCGACATTTAACTGTTTCGGCAGTAAAAGGGTGGGACCGAGATGCCAACCTAGTAGGACGCTTATGCAATTGGGGCACCAGTCAAAGTAGTTCGGCAGAGCAGTTGCCATGAAAATATCTGTAGAAAAGACAGAGAGAAGCCACATCACATCTGTGAAAAAGTGACTAGTGGAGATGCCAATTCAGGGTTCTATCACACTTCAGATCCGTCTTTGGATGAATATATTATCGACTACCTATTGGTATTATTACAGTAAATAACATTATCTATTTTTCAGGGCCGGTGCGTACTCTCCCTGATTGAGGGACCTCGCTATCTTATCAACATTTGCTTTTTTTCTACCTACAATTGTATAAGTTACAAAGCATGAAGTTAAAAGATTATTAAAATTAAAAGATGAAAAAATTTGTGGATTTTGACGTCGTTCTCAGGCCTTTTTTTGTTTTTTTCGTCCAATTCGCAAAAAAAATACTATATAAAATTCACTATTTTTTATCCATACTTTTTAATGCATTAAAATTATTCATCATTTTAACAAGAAAAATTCTCAATTTGATGTTAGAAAGTGTCACAAAATGTTGACTTATTTAAGATGGAAAGATCTATATTATGACGTCTCGAATTTGTATTTTTAGGTACACTAGAAGTTTTTTCTTGTAACACGCCGACGCGTGTTGAAATCTTTACAATATTTAGTATTGTTAAAGTTATCGTTAACATTTTTTGTCGAGATTTACAAACTCTACGTTTCGTTCAATTTCGCAAACCAATCGAGAAAATTTGAATAAGCTGATTTATTTGGAAAAAAATACTTAGACAAACACCCTACTACGCGGTTCAATAATTTCTTTAATTTAATTTTATAGGGCTTCATGGTAAAAATATATTTTTTAAGGAAATTTCTTTTTTTCCATTTTAACCGTGAAGAATAAATTATTAGAATTTCTTACTCTTGAGCATGCAACGTACAGCTGGCTATGCGTAAATATTACTTTGTGGAGGCAAATTCCAGCTTTTTGATGCGTTTGGCCTTGTGATTTATATAAAGTTCTCGTAAACGCAGGGCGAAGTGCAGACTGGATTCTTGTTAAAAAATAGTGTTTGCAAAGTTATGAAAAACCTTAAATGTAAATAAAACAAATGATTTCAACTAGTTTAGGCAGCTTACATAAAGTTATATTTAAAACAAATTAATACTGTACTTTATATCCCCTTACCTGTTTGCACTTCTCCCTAAAATTTGGTTTCGATCGGTCAAGATATGACTATTTTAGAGGGTGTGAAGGACGGACTAACGGAAGTCCCAGAATCTGATGTTGAGATTGTATTTATCTTCAATTTTTCTAGTTGAATCGTTCGCCTACATTGTATGTTCATTATTGTTCTTCATTAAGTTACAATAAAATTTTTATTTTATATGAAATTTGAGATGAAATTATGAAACTTATGAATTTATGAAATTTATTATGAAATTATGAAATTTATGAATTATGATACTTATGAAATTTGAGATGTAGTAGTAGAATGTGGGGATCCCATAGATCGGAGAGGGGTATATCATAGATTAGGGGGCGCATAATCGATTAGGAGAGTGCATCATAGATTAGGCCGGTGTATCATAGATTCGAGGTGGCGTATAATAGATTCGTGGGAGGGGACGGTACCCTTGCATTGGCCCTGCCTAATTTAGTAAAACAGGGAATACAATAAATACAGTTTTTTTATTTACTTTCTCGTTTTGATTAATTCTTCTTCCAGGATTTTTCCATTTCCGAATCATTTCTTCGGTGGGTGGTGATCCATACTTGCTCTCAGCTGCCCTACTGACGTTTTCTCTGCTTTGACGCCATTCTGTTCATTCATCGAAGGTTATCCTCCGCTGAATGATAAAATTGGTTGACGTCGTCTGCTTCGATGAGGATAGTTGGTTTGGTTTGGTTTGGTTTGGTTTGGTTTATTTTGTTTTACGGCATATCAACCTCAATGGGTTATTTAATGCCGCCAAGATTTTTATTGCTGGTAATGTTTTTCTTCAAAAATCTATTTCTGGGAATATATTTTTCCTTGAAGAAATCTATATCTGGTCATATTTTTTCCAAAAAAATGTATAGCTGTTTGTATTGCTGGTATTTTTTTTAAGTATTGCTGATAATAATTTTTCCTTCAAAAATTATTGCTGGTAATGATTTTTTTTATTACAAAGTATTTCTGGTATTAAAACCTATTTTTACACAAGTTTGGGTGTTAACTATTTTCCCATAGATGGGACCCTAACAGGTGCTACCACCCCGGGTCAGGGTGGACCTGGGAACACCAGCAATTAAGAGGTGGTTCCACGCTCCTCAAAACCTCCTGATCAGAGGCCTTGCTAATGGACGTAGTTTATCGTCTTACCCAGGACGCGGATGTAGTTTATCGTCATACCCAAGACGGGTTGACGATAGTTACCTTATTTGTCTGCAGATGGCATCGGTGAAGCATCATCACCATAGACAAACATGGCGGATAGTAAGTACCAGAAATTGACAGTACATTTGGTCTACTGAGCTAAATAGTTTGTATCAGTGGTACACAAAGTTGGGTAATAAGGCCGATATACTTTATGTACACCCTTGAGCAAATTAATTGAAACAAAACGAATAATTCCGTTATTATTTACTGTTTTTTCTCTCCGTATTTTCCCTATAAAACATAACCCAGTGCACATGTTAGTACTTCGTATGTCCATTCCACAAAGTCGTTCCTGGCAGATTGACCACAGATTCGCAATTGGAATTAAATCAGGAAAGTTTTCGGCCCAGTCTATAGTACTTTGATTCGCTCACTGGTAAGGCCTGCCAGTGTGTTCGTATAGCGCTACAAATTTTCGTACGCTTCCTTGGAGCAACGTCCATCGCAGACAATGGCCGTAGGACAACTAAACGACAGTCGAGACAACAATGCCTGGGTGTGATAAAAATCTGATGCAATCACAGATGACGCAATATTTTTCAAAGCCAAACAAATTTCATCATACACTCCGAAAATAGATTCATACTACAGGAGACCACTGCAAATCATCTAATCTGAGGAAAAAATAGAAATCGATTACACCCTGTTACTCCAGTGAGTCTAAAACTGACCGTATGGTGAAAGAAAGGAAACTAAAGCATTTGTTTCGATTAATTTGCACAAGGGAGTATATATGAAACTGTTATGGTAATTTCCCCATGCACGAATGGACCCTCGCTAAATAAGAGCAGGTACTGCCTTGTAGGAGAGGGTAGATTCCAACAGTCAGCTCTGATAGTCGGGCCGAATATTCTTGATGTAACACTTTTCGTTTGTATTATTGTTTAACTCAGTTTCTCTCTTGTGTCTTTATTTTTGGCCCTAACAAGGCCACAACAGAAACATAACTGCCAGCCTATATTACGTGGTTGAGGATGGGGTTACAGTATCACCAATACTCGAAAACAACGATATATATATATATATATATATATATATATATAGTTGTACTCGCTTGGAAAAAACTTAGGTTTTCGTCGGCTTGAACAAACCAATACCCAAGGAAAAATGAGGAAAAAAAAAAGAAAGAATTAAGAACATGAAATTGATTGAAAAACAATCGTCCAGAATTCAAGCTCAGAGTCGAAAGAAAAAAAAACCTTCCAAATTTGCACAAAAAAGTAATTAAGTAAAGTGCTCAAAAAATATATGTAGAGCATATGTAAACCTACGGATCGTCAGGGTACAACTGTCCCGGTTTTATACCCTGACGATCCGATTTATTTTTGAAACCTAGGTAGGTAAATTTGCCTCTGCTCTTTTGGCTTATATATATATATATATAATATATATATATATATATATATATATATATATCATCTTTAAAGACATTTTATGTTTATACATTCTTTTATATTTAATATTAATAAATTTAATACTGTTTATTATAAAAACAGAGCATTTACTTAAATATTTGTATCTATAAAAAGAATGTATAAACATAAAAATGTCTTTATATATATATATATATATATGGTATGATACTAACGGGATATACGGTATTTACTACATATAAATGATAAATGTAGGCTTAAATGTCTGGGTTTTGTGATTGTATCTCGTGACTTGGTAAACTCCTCTCTACACCTTGACCTTTCAGAAGCGGTGTCAGCTGTTTTTATTTTCGATAGACGGAACGAAATACTATGTCTTTATCTGTGTTCCATCAAATCACCAACAGAATTCCTAAAACAAATTCATTATCGTAATATTACTTTATTCTACAGTACCAATATATCAGGATATATATATATATATATATATTGTCCGTCTATATTTTATCATACCATACAACTAATCACAAGTTGCCGTAAGTAGTATTATATTTATTGTAATAAAAATGTAAATTGTGAAGATACAGTACGGTATACCAAGACGAACAAATGACTTACAGTACGGGTAGGAAGCTGCCTACTAGTTATCACTAATGCTCGAAAATAACAATATATATGGTATGATAATAACGGGATATACGATATTTATTACATATGAATGATTAATGTAGGCTTACATGTGGGAAGTTTACGTGTGTGTTTGCGCTCGGCAGTGTGAGTGAAATAAATAAAACCCAAGTTTTAAAATAACTGTTCAACAATTTTTATTTCTTGTTGAAAGAGAGTGCAAAAATAGTAGCATTTTTCTGGCGGGGAGGTATTTCCCAGTTAAGTAAATATTTGAGTATAGTAGTTGTTTTTGTTGAGAGATTTCTCCGCTAGTTCCCACGGGCGAAACGAAAAATCTGAGTGTAAAACTGCTAGGACAGGTCTCGTCTTCTACAGAAAGGGTTGTGTGTTTATGTTTTCCTTTGATATATGAAAACAACATCAAATCCCGAGTTGACATCTGCTCTTCTCTCCATTCTCGCCAACTTGTTTCATATTTTTTTGGATAGACTTGTGACTGGCGACAAAAAAATGGATCTTTATCGAAATGTTAAGCGTCGTAGACAGTAATAGATTTTATTGGGAAAGGACCCCAGCCACAGCCGAGAAGGGAACTTCATGGGCAAAAGGTTCTTTCAATCTGGTGGGATCACCTGTGACGTCGTCCCCCGGTCGCAGCGTCGACTGTGTCGTTCGATCCCGGTCGCGGCGCCAATTGTGACGTCACGTGCTCCCCAGGCTCTGATATCCTGGTCACGGACAGCACCAACTGTGACGTCTTCGCCGCGGCGTCAGCTGTTGTTCGCTCCTCGCTGCTCCAAACGTGACGTTCTAACCCTTTGGTTAGATTGATACCAGCCTCGCCGTTCCCAACCCGCTTCCAACGCCTGGTTACCAGGGTAACTGCACTGATCTCCAGTCTGCCTACCCACGTTGTGAATTGATCTTAGACAGACGAGATCAAACAGGGGTTGGGGCCGTAATGCAAGTTGAGTTCAACGGGGTGATAACACACAATTATGTATAAAAAAAATAAAATAAAAAAAACTCACAAGGTCCAACGTATCAAGAAAAAAAGGTAACAAACTTTTTATGTCTATTTGTTCGGTACATAGGACTATGTCTACTTCCCGACCCGTTCTGTGGATTGTGGCACGACGCTTTTTTACTAGGCAACTTTAAGGCTTCAAGTTGTCTGCTCTCTAAGAAATTTGTGTTTCGGTGTGTCTTTGGACGAAAGTCGAAAAAAACTTATTTCTGTGGTCTGATTCTAAGTCGCTCTTCAAACTACTTGTTCTTGGTTGAAGAAGAGTCCAGAAGTGTGCGTGAATCTTGGTCAGCTATCTTGACGCGGTTTCAACACTGGGCGCTCATCTCTGCTTGTCGTCCACGGCTGAACTCTTTCGCCAGGGTCGCGGGGCTGAACTGATTTCTGTCGGTTGGGGTTTCGTTTTTATTGACGCCAGTCAAAACTGGGGTGGGTCTCTCGGCGCCAGGGGTTCTTCGATAATTCTAAATACGTATCCACCCTTCTTATTTCTGGTTAGGGATTTTTCGTTTCTTTTCCATTTTCTGGTTGGAACTATCTTTCTTTCTCTCTCCCCCACTCCCTTACTGTGCCTCTGAGGGGCGTGTACCCCTTCCCCGCTTCTTCGTATCGGCTCCTCACACTTACACTTCTGACAGGGCGTCGACCGATTCCCCTTCGTGCGTCACGTGACCGCTCTCGGCCAATGAGGTCCTGGTCGGGTATCTTTCCTCCTCCTTCGTGTGTCATGTGATCTTATTGAGCCAATGACGTCTTTAGTCGGGCGTGGACAATCCGTGGCTTTGTTTTGGGAAAAAGAAATACCTTGCTTAAAAAAAAAAAATATTAATTTAAATCGCCCTTATCATGATTTGCGACTGAGGTGACACTCTCGGCTTTTTTAACACGTGGTATTTGTCAAGCAGTTTATCGCTAATTGGATATGATCTAAGAAAGGAATTTTCTCAGACTCGTTGGCGTTTTTGAAAAACGAATAAAAATATTTCATTTTCTTTTCCGCTCGAAGGTCTGATAATAAAAATCTTTATTATCTCAAAAAAAAATTTTCAGCAAAACATCATCTTGTGTGGCTTTTTTCTAATTCTGGAGACTGTCTGTGTTTTCGTATTAATGGTTTGTCTTCATATCCTTAGATACACTTCCCCTGTGTTTAGACCTTTACTATCATTCCAATGACATACTTCCCTCTTGTTACTTATCAATATTTTCATTGTCCCTAAACTTCATTTTCTTTTTCTCGCGGAAATTTTTCCTTGGGTGACAACCAATTGATAACAAACTTCCATTTTTCGCGGATCCGGAAATCGGTCAGATGCTTGACCTGAATATTTTTCGACACCTGTTATCTGTAAGCCGTGCGTGTGTGTGCTCGCCTATGACCTGTTTTCGTATTATTTTTTCTTTCTTTCTTCTTCGTTTTCTCTTTCTTTCTCCCAGATCGCTTGAATGTAAAGAAAGAATTATTCTTAAAACCAAAAAATATTTTTTGGCCTTAAATAATTATTAAATGGTTGATAAACCGTAAAAAAACAAATCATATATCTATGAATATTTCTTTCAGCTCGTCAGGTATGCATGGTGCCACAATCAAAGAATAACCCACTTTGAATTCTTACCACCTAATGCAACAATTAATGCTCAAATATACTGTCAGCAATTAGAGCGTTTGAACCAAGCTTTGAGGAAAAAAAGACCTGCTCTAGTGAATCGAAAAGGGGTGATGTTTCATCAGGACAATGCGCGACCCGACAGAGCAAGAATCACGTCACAAAAGATCGAAGAACTTGGTTGGGAGAAAATTCCTCATCCACTTTATTCTCCCGATCTTGCTCCTACAGACTACCATTTGCTTCGTAACTCCCAGAATCATTTGGAAGAAACAGCTTTTGTAACACAGGAAGAGGTTAAAACTGACATTTGTGAGTTTTTCGAATCAAAGCCAAAAAGAATTTTACAGTAATGGAATTAAATAATATCACTTGTTAATAGATGGAAGGAAGTCATAGATAATCAGGGAAAATACATTGTTGATTGAATCTGTAATTAAATGTAACATTTGCTCACTTGTTTTCTTTATTCAAAATTTAGACAGAACTTATGGGATGACCTGATATATATATATATATATATATATATATATATATATATATATATATATATTTAGGCTTTATATCCTAAATATAAAGACTGCAAGAAAAAAAAGACATCAAATAAATCAAAGTTTCCCCCCAATTATAGGATACAGAACATGGGAAAACTAGAGACAAAATAAAACTTATTCAAGCAACATTGCACAAAGTTAAAAAAAACAAAAAAAAAAAAAAAAAAAATACAAGACCATGATTTTCTTTTTTTTGGGTGATGTTAGACATTAAAATGATTTAAATAGTTGGTAACCACTTTTAAATCTAAGACTAAACAAAGCAAAGCAGGGGAAAATGACTTCTTCCATTGCCGATTTGAAAGCGGAACTCTATTGATTATCAACGAATAAAAAAAACCTCGTCAAAATCATTTGATTGAAAAAAAATAAATTGTGTCGGATATTTAACTGATTTTAATATGAACCTTCTTCAAACTTGTTTCATTGAATATTAGTTCAGATATCGAAATATTATATCTATTGAAATATAAAATAATATTAAATTTTATTCATATATTGGGAAATTAAAATTATATTTAAGTTATGTCACTTATTATTTAATGGAACTATATATATATATATCGTTAAAATGAAAATTCATAAAAAAAACAAATATAAAATGTCAATGATTTAAATTGGGAATACATCGAATATATTCTTAAATTTAAATTAATAAAATTTTTTTAAATATGAATGAAAAGAATTTAAATTATAATTAACCTTTTATTTAAAAATATATATATATATATATATATATATATATTGTGTTGCGATAGGTAAATTACATAATTTTATATCTTTAATTTTGACATGCGTGTTGTTTTTATTTGTTTTATTTTGTCGATTGCAAAGTATATGCCAGTTAGACACCGTCTATGAAAAAATAAAGTACCATGTTGTAATTCACAGATACAGAAATTTGGCAATAAATTAATATTGTCTACTTAAATTGACATTATCGATATTACCTCAATACGAACATTTCAGAATATTTCGGAATATAAAAAAATCTGAAACAGTGCATAAGAAAATAAAAGCTGGTTGAGTATAAATTTGATTCTAAAAGGTGTTCCTAAATTTGAAAATTAGCGATGGCGAAATTACGGTTTATTATCTATTCATCTTCCCAAAGGGCCTCAAACTCAACAAAGGCTTACATCAATTTTATAAGGAGGTAGTACTATACCAGCTAAAGAGGGTAGCTACTGAAAGACCCTATGTCTGAAAACAGGGCTCTGCACCATAACAGACAAGCAGGAAAACTGGTTATAGCTGTCTGATAATTTCTTTGAAAATCGTATAATACATTCTAGCCATCTAAGAAAAAGACTGCAATTCATTTGATTATAATAATATGGGACGCAGTTGAGCGAGAGACCAACAAATATCCTTGTAACACCAAAAGATGAACTGTATGTAATTATTATGTTTTATATTCACCAATATAAAATTAAGACTGTTTCCAGAATTGGTGGTTGCAAGAGATTCCGAGGTCGCCTGGAAACCATGGTGGAAACCAATGGCGATTTTATTGAATAAATTTAGCCTTTAGTATTATTAAGATATTTTTGTGTAATTTTAGTAAAATGAGACGTCAGAGTTATTTTTATGTTTGCATAATTTTGACGACAATTTTTCCATCGCACATTTTTCTATACGAACACATACAGGCGTACTAGATTGGCGGAAAGGTCTCATCATTTTACAGTTGAAATTGCTAGATGTAACCGTATGTTCTATGCTAATTGTTTCCACTCTCGCACTTCTCATTTATGTAATTGTCTTCTAGCTTTTTGCTTTTCAGTCAAGTTTGATCTTCAGAAATGTAAATGCAATGTCAGTCCTTATCTTCTGTCTTCTTAATTTCTGTTCTTTTATTGTCCTCTCTTCTTAATAATGTTTTTCCCTTTCTTATATTCTTTCACACTAAGTAAGCCCCATCCAACATATATGTGTGTGTGTGTGTGTGTGTGTGTGTTATCTCTCACTGGCAGCAGAGTTTCTTGCACAATGCAATCTTCAGGTGTTAAGTATAGATTGACCGTTACGTATTATAAATTTTAATAAAAATATCTGGTTAATGCAATATTGGCATATTATATATATATATATATATATATATATATATATATATATATATGATAATTTTTTATATTTAAAGTTATGAATACTAATTTTATATTAGATATAAAGGGACAAATACTGTTTTTAAATAAAATTTTAAAAACTAAAAAAAAGAAAAATGTCATAATTTACATTAAAGATTAATATGGATCAACGTATTTCAACAGATATTTATTTTTATGCCTACATCCAACCATCAATTCATTTCTCTTCTTTAATAAGCTAGCGTTATTTAAGTGTTTTTTCAACAAGGCATAAATTACATTTATCAAATTTACTATTATAAGACTTGGCTTTTGCTACAATATCCCATGTAATAATGGGTTTATTAACGTCATTCTTTAATTTCCAAAAATGTTTGCAAAGAGCAGGTCAATCTATGCTCAGTACCTGAAGATTGTGTTGTACATAAAACTACGGGTCGTGCTGGCGGTGAGTGATAACATGTATATTTATTAATATATACTTATTAGCTATGTTCTATTACATCGAGCACTCTTTTATCGATAATAACACTATATGTATATATATATATATATATATATATATATATATATATATATATATATATATATATATATATAAATATTTATAAAGAAACGTTTCTTTTAAAAACTATGTCTTTTTTTTTTAAATATATATATATATATATATATATTGATAATATTAGTGGTAAATATACATATAAATATGCAATCATATATCTAAAATATATAAATATATATACATATATACATACACATACATATATATATATGTATAAAAAATAATTCAAGAGGATAGAATCCAGGTAGAACTCAATGTTCAGGACAGATATAAGGATATAATAAAAAGGCTTAAAGACTAATATTCCATGGTCATAATTTATTTGATTGGAATCGTAAATACGATCAATTCATCAGACCTACAAATTCAAATAAGTCTGGTGAATTGATCGTATTTATTCAATAAGATATAAACTATGACTATGGAAAATATATGTTATTTTTATTTATATATATATATATATATATATATATATATATATATATATATATATATATATATATAAAATATAAGGATATGGTGAACATTTCACTGCTCTGTCGCTATTTTGATGGAAAATATGTGGACAAAACACATTCCTTGATTCCAACAGGTCTAAACTTCACGAAATTGGACCCACCATGAAATATTTACATAGTAGCTAAACACCCCATTCCATTCGTATTTCATCGTTGAGAAGTAAATCTTCCTCGAGCAGCTTTTTCTTGCGAAATACTGCTCTGTGAAACAGACTCACAAGAGAAAGAACAAATAATAGCAGAGGTCGGCAACCTACAGCACGCGTGGCACATCAAGCAATTTGCAATGGCACGCAGCCGCAAATGACATCACGAAGTCCGAACCAATAACTACTACAACGCAATGAAGATATTTAGCTGTTTCAATTTTAATATATACAAAAGTATATATATTATATATTACTATATAAAATATATTGTAGAACAGGCATGTTGAGCTTGACTTGTATAAAAATACGTAGGCTGTTGGCACACTGGATGATTTTAAAAAACCAAGTCGGCACACAGTTAGCAAAAGGTTGCTGATCCCTGCTATACAGTATTTATATTTATTTGCATACTATCGCTCGTTTGTATACCTACCTATATTTACCCACTGTGCATTTATATATATATATATATATATATATATATATATATATATATATATATATATATATTTAATCAATTCACCCCAAAGGAACATAAAAAAGCCATTAAGATGCAAATGTGCGCGCGTGTGTGTGTGTGTCAGGGGGTACTGAGTAAAGAGAGAATATGAGAAAAAATGAAACATTAATAAGGAAATAAAAGAACAAGACATAAGAGGACGGAAGATAACAATTGACATTGAAATTCAAAAATTTAAAAGCAAAGATAACTGAAATGGCAAAATAGCAAGGAAGACTGGGATCTCAAGCCTTGCTTGACAACCAATCTAAGAGAACGGGCAATTCTGTGTTCAAAACCGGTTGGGCATAGAGCTAACATCTCCATCCCGTACAAAGAAACTTAAAAAAATGTTTTAATTATTCCAACCTCAGCAAGGAAATAAAGCCACTAAGACGCAAGGGGGTTATTGAGTGTGAGAGAACACGAGAAAAAAAACTATTAAGGATTGAAAACAATAAAAGAACAGGAAATAAGAAGACAGAAGTTAACGATTGACATTGCATTAAAATTTTTAGAATTCAAAGTTGACTGGAAAGCAAGAAGCTGGAAGAGGCTTCTACGAGCGAGAAGTGCGAGAGAAGAAACAGTTAGCATAGAACTTACGGTTTCATCTAGATATTTCAATTGTAAAATGATGAGACCTTGCCGCTAATCTAGTACTGCGATTAAATAAACATTGTAACCTTCTATAAATCTAACGCAACCAATGTATCTTCTAACCGAAAACAGATTCACAATCTGTGGCGATGAAGTTCATTTAAATTCACTGAACTTTTGCGGTATCGACTTGCCGAAATGTCAAAAACACCGTCCCAACATTTCTTTCAAATATTCATCAAGTTAACCTTTTGGTTCTTTTATCAGACCTAAAACGTGCGAAAAATTGAAAATCGTCCATAAACTGAACCTGACCTAAAGCTAAAAAAAAAGTCATTATCATTTTAGGTTGGATTTTCGTTCAAAAGAACAAAATCTCTTCCACCAAAATAGTTTCCTTCTTTTTCATTTGCAATACGATATACTGACAAAAAGTAATAACTGTTTGTTGATAATTACAATAAAATTTCATTATAGAAACACAAAAAACTTACCAAAATGAAGACAAAAAGCTCTGGATTACAAATCTAGTCCTCAACATAGTCACCTTCATTCTCATTTGCAATACGATATACTGTCAAAAAATAATAACCTTTCGTCTATAATTATAATATTGCTGTCACATATAGTCCAGTGCTTCCGCTATCTATATAGAACTCCTTGAAAAAAATCCAAAGAGGAATCAGCTATATTATTGGCTTCGATCTAGCGGTTCGGCTTCAGTCATTTTCCCACCGCCGTTAGGTGGCCTCCCTTTGCCTTTTCTATAAATACTTCTAATTTTTCGGATGAACTTTTCGTTATTGTAACTAGACACTTCGAATTACTAGACTGGCAGTACTAGACTGGCAACTAGGTCTCACCATTTTACAGTTGAGCTGGCTACATGTAACCGTAAAGTTTATGCTAACAATTTCTTTTCTCACTTGTGCCCCACCCTCCGGTTCTATCTTTTCCAACCAACTTTAATCTGCAAAAAATTAAATGCAATGTCAATCGCTATCTACTGTCCTCCTGATTACTCTTCTTTTGTTGTCCCTTAGTAATGTTTCTGCTTTCTAATTTTTTCACGCTTTGTGTCCTAGTGGCTTTACTGGCTTCACTGGAATGAATTCAATTAAATAAAAAATTAAAAAAAAAAAAAAACACAAATTAAAACAGAAATATTGATCGAATTGTTTTTTTACAGCTTATCAACCATTTGCAGGTTATTTAAAGCCATGAAATATTTTTGGATTGTAAGAATTATTTCATTTTTATTTATTTATTTTTTGAGCTAATAATGATTTAGAGATATAAGTCTTACTATTTAATCCGTATATGGGGACAAA
The DNA here is from genome assembly GCA_903632075.3 of Acanthosepion pharaonis. NCBI lineage: Eukaryota > Metazoa > Mollusca > Cephalopoda > Sepiida > Sepiidae > Acanthosepion > Acanthosepion pharaonis. Next base: position 66,214 of record CAHIKZ030002216.1, read on the forward strand.
GAGGTAGATTTGTCCCTTTTCCAAAGGTATTTATACATAAGGGAATATAACAAGCCTGACTGGAATTGAAACTTAGCTTTTCGATTTCCAACCATTAACCATTACACCAACCACACATCCATGCTACCTGGTATTCCTAAGCAGTCACCCATCTAGCGTCTGACCAAGCTCTACATTACTTAACCAGTGATATATCAAGAATCGGTGTTTCAATGTGATATGGCCATAAGCTATGTTCCTGTTTCTAACTTTTTCACATCCATTAACTCCTTGTGTCTCTGTGGCTTGTGGGGGGAACTCAATTAAAAAAAAAAACACACCTTTGTGTTGCTTGTCGCTTTCTCCCTTTAAATCAAGTAATATGATTTATTCACGCTACCCAACTAAGTTTTATGCTAGCAGTTTCTTTACTCGCACTTCTCGCCTGTTGAACTCCATTTTGGTTCCATGCTTTCCAGCCAACTTTAATCTGCAAAATTTTAAATGCAATGTCAATTGCTATCTACTGTCCATCTGATTACTCTTCTTCTGTTCTCACCCCTTTGTAATGTTTCTGTTTTCTAATTTTTCCACACTTTTACGTCTCAGTGGCTTTACTGCCTTGCTTGGGGTGAACTCGATTAAAAAAAAAGTAATAGAAACCAAAAAAAAAAAAAAAATAAAATAAAAATAAAAAAGAAGCTTACCAAAATGAACATAAAAGACTCCGGATTAAAAATTCAGTTCCTAAGATGGTCTCCTTTATCAATCGTTTTACAAGTGTCAGTCCAAAATTCTTGCCTCTTCTTTAATCTAATTACAACAAATTTAATTGTAGGAAACGCATAACAAAATAAGGAGAAAATGAATATGTATGAAGTCGTCCTTTTGTTTCTTTTCTGTGGCTTTATATATCTCGAAGGCCTTTGACAGGGATTGGTATGCTGGTCTTTTGCGTAGGATTCAGGGTTACGGTATTACAGAACGATTAGTCATTCCTATCAAATCGTGAAATTAAGTTCGTTCTGAACGGGTTTCTCTTCAAATCCCTTCATACGAACGTAGGAGTTCCCAATGGTTGGGTCCTACACGGGTTCTGATCTTCAACAATGATATTCCTGATGTTATCGGTGCTCAAGTTGGCATCTATGCAGATGACACTACCATTTACTCCAATAGTAAATCCACCAGCGTTGACGAAGTTAACCTGGCCGCTGCTCTTGAAAATGATCTCCAATCAGTGGTGAACTGGGCCAGTAAATGGCTTGTAAACTTTAACGCCCCCCCAACTAAACTGTTCTAATTTAACTGCCACAGAGAAACTTCCCTGCTCCCCATCAGCATGGTTGATGCATGACTCCGTGAGAGTGTCTCACTGTGCCTTCTTGGCTCACGTTAACAATAACTGGAGTTGGAACAATTATATTGAATCAATAGCTGCATCTTCTTCAAGGAAATTAGGTTTACTGTGTCGTGCAAGAAGTTTTTTCTCATCAGAGTCCATCGTACATATCTACAAATCTACCATTCGTCCATGCATTGAATATTGTTGCCATATCTGGTCTGGTGCCCTTGCTGATCATCTCGAGGTTCGCGAGAAAATCCAAAAAAGGATCTGCAATGTAATCGGTCTTGACTTGACATCTCGAATTCAGTCATTTTCTCATAAACGTGACGTGGATTCTCTCTGTATTTTTTACAAGTATTTTCATGGCAACTGTTCTGATGAGCTATCTTCTCTGATGTCCCGACTACATGAATTTAATCTTGCGACTAGATTGGCATCTAGGTCCCACACTTTTACTGTTGAAATAGTTAAATGCAAACGCCACTTCTATTTCAGCAGTTTGTTTTCTCGCGCTTTCCGACAGTGGAACTCCCTTCTTCTTAATTACCCCCTCGATAACTACAATCTTAAAAAATTTAAATGCAACGTCAATCGCCAGCTTCTGTTGCTTTGATCCTCGTTTTTCTTTTATCCTTTCCTCAATCCCATCTATACACAGTCTTTTCCCCGACTTTCACTCTCTGTAACCCCTGCGTGCGGGTTTTTACTATATCGGTGGACTCAATTATCAAGTTAAATGACTGTTAAACAATCAACTTATTGTTGACTACAATTGTGTGAAGTTTGTATTAGGTTGCTAGAAAATTGAGGGAGTTTTAAGTTTAAAATTGGTGTTGAAATCGATTTTTTGTTTTTCGCGGTTTTTCGCTAATCGCAGTGGCATAGAAATAAAAATGAGATATCGTTGAGCTCGTCACGTTGTAAGTAACCTACATATCGAGTTTGAACGAAATCGGAGGAAAAAAGTTGAATTTATCGATTTTTGATCGGCTTTATCGATTATTCATTTTTTAAAAAAAATTATCGATTTTCTACGCTAAGAATCTATCTCTTACATTGTACAATGTATGTGCCAAGTTTGGGCAAAATCGGCTGGATTGATCTCGAGTGAAAAGGTATCACACAGACAGACAGACAGACACACAGACATCCTCTGTTTTATATATATGGATAGTATTTTTTCTCATATATTTTCATACTTGCGGCTTAGTGGGTTTATTGCCTTGCTTTGGAGGAAATTATTAAAAAATTTTCTATAATAATCAACAAAACTTTTATTTTTTTATTTATTTATGTATTTTTTACACTAATTAACGGTAACAAGATAAAAAATTAAAGAGGCAAAAAAGAGAATTAAAAAAGTTCGTGGAAAATAGGAATCAAAAGCAAACATTTATATCTTCGAATAAACTCCAGAGCAGTGGTTCGCGAGAAGAAGCTGCTCGAGTGGGATATACTTCTCACCAATGGAATACGAATGGAATGAGGGAGGGGTGACCGTTTAAGAATACCAGGCGCTGTAAACTTGGATGTGCAGATGGTGTAATGGATAATGGCTCGAAATTGATAATCAGAGAGGTGAGTTCCAATTCTTGTTGGGTTCGTTATATTCACTTACGCGCAAATACCGTTGGGAAAGGTATGAATCCACCTCTTCTCCCACAGCTATGGGTTAATTAGCAAGACTTGTATCACTAAATAATTATTACCGAAAAAAAAATTCTTGCAATATATTTTCTGGTTTTAAATAACCCGTAACGGGCCGATAAGCCGTAAAAACGAATCAATCAATTAAAAAAACGTAATTTCTGTAAGCAGGGCCGGCGCGTACTATCCATAATCCAACAACGGGTGGGGGGTATCCTAGCCCCTTGTGACCCACGATATCTTACCAACATTTGATCACCCCCACCATACGTTACAAGTTAAAATAAACAACTATTAAAGGATGAAAAATTAATTTTGATGCCATTTTGTTTTTTTTCTTTTCGTCCAAATCTGTGAATTTATTTTGCTCATGTTAAATCTCGAATTAAAACACAATACAAAATTCACTATTTTTTTTTTATCCATAACGTTGAATGTGTTGAAATTATTTGGCTTTTTAATAAGAAAAATCTCAAGTTGATGTTAAAAATTGACACACATTATTGATTTATTCAATATGGAATTATTATGACATGTCTCAAATTTGTATTTAGATACATTGTATTTGTTTTCAGTTATTCTAGTTGAATTGTTCACCTATATTGCATATGTTCCGTTATTGTATATAATTAGGTTGCAATAAAATTTGTATTTATATGAAAATTCGGATGTAGTAGACTGTGGTCCCGTATGATAGATTTGGAAATAGGCACGAGACACTTGTCCCTGTAAGCCGTAATGATGATGGCAGAACATGAGAAAAGAGGGATTGTAAAGGGTCGAAAAAGACTTAGTGCAACAAAGGGAGAGCCACGTTTGTTCATGTCATGAAAAGAGACAGCACATAAAATTAGTTACCGTATATACTCGTGTATGTCGACTTCATGTATAGGGCGATTCCTGAAGTTTTTTGTGGAAAACCTGATTTTTTCACATAACCTCGTGTATAACGCGAACCCAACTTCTGAGCAATACTAGTGGGCCTACTGTAATCAAATATTTCAGTACTGGGCATCATCCTGGGCATATTCTATAGCAAATAAATGGCCTTCATTCTTTTTTTTTGCACAAAGCTACTCCCCACTCAAAAAAACAAAAAACAAAAAAAAAACAGTTACCGAACTTTTTTATATTAAAAAAATACATTGCAAAAAATAATGCAATCAGGCAACAAATGAATGGCTCGACGAGAACTGTATCGAGATGCAAACACTATGGGATATAGACATAGCAGATATGCATAAAAAATAAAATAACTAACCAGATAGAAAATATGCTCTTCAACGTGATGTATCAAATTTAAAAAGGGAACGCAAATAAGAGCGAAAACATTTATTACAAAGATACAACGAATTCATCGGAGAACTCTTCCACGGCAATAGAGGTGATAGACCTATAATATATGCAATGACCAGTAATATTAAAATCTGAAGTAAGAGAGACATGAGCCAAGAGTAATAAAGCAGTAAAAACAGATAGGAATGCAATAAATTTGCTGTCAGCCTTAGACGATTTCGAGATCAATAAGTTTACCGAGATAATAAAGAAAATATACGACAGCGGTGAAATACCGGAAACCTATAGCAATGATATAAAGCCAATACATACGAACATCGGACAATTAGCTTAATGAGCCACATGACTAAACATATCAATTTGATTCTAATGAGTAGAGATCGTTGGATAATTAAACTTGAAATAGGACAAAACCAGTGTGGCTTTGTTTAAGACATGAGGACAAGAAATACTATTTTTATGATTAGAATGATAACTGAGCAAGCAATTCTTATTTTTTTTCTTTTGTGACAATAAAAATGAGAACTATAGTCATATTCACGGCATTTCTGCCGTCGTAAGCTCTGGCCTTCCGAAATTTCAACGTATATCACCTGAAGGCCGGAACGTACAACGTCGTGAATATGAAAATAAAGATGAGGATATTAGTCTGACCAATGTAAATAGTGTATAAAATCTTCTCATTCTCTTTCACTCCCTTGTAACATCCTGTGTCCCAGTGGCATTATCGCCTTGCTTGTGGTGAAATAATTGAAAAAAAAGGTCATTGTACAGGTGCACATAAATAAGTTGTTTCGGGCTAAAAGTCACACGTCGCAACCTTTAATGAACCGATTAATTATTTGGATACGGAAATAATCGCCAATAATATTTGAACCAGCTGGTTGATCATGTTCTTAAACAACAGAGAATACGTGTCCCAAAAGCTATTAATCAAGCGCATTGCCGTTGTGTAATGTAACGTCGACGTCATCAGAATCCGAGAGTAGAGATTGCTATAAAAGCCAATAAGAAGTTGAAACCCTGCAGAAATCTTTCATCGGCCACGATGAAGATTTACATATTGGCGCTGACAATTCTCTGCGCGCTAGCTTTATCAGCAAACGCAGGACGTAAGTAAATGAATCCGCTTTTCCACTATTGATAGGAGATAATTTCAGTCATTACAACTAGCCTGGTTATTATACAAGAGATTAAATTCGAAATACAATTAAGCGTTTAATTTTTTTTTTTCAATTTTTATTAAATAATCATCGGGATTCATTTCTTAAATTATTATTTATGAATCTATTTTGTTAATTGACTTATATTTGACATTGCAGATATTTGTCGAAAGAAGCCTTGCAAACATGGCACGTGTTCTGAATTTTTAATCTTTTACAAATGTAAATGCTTCAAAGGATACACAGGCCGACGTTGCGAAAAAAAAAGTAAGTATATTCAATATCATTAACAGGATCTTAACAGAAATTGTCATTTTCAACGGTTATTCAAAATTCTAAAAATAATCATTTTTTGGGGCATCCAAGACAAATTTTCATTTTTTATAAAAATTATTTCCCAACAACTAAGGCAACAACGCTATTAACAAGATCACCACGAGTAAATTATAAAGACAAAATTTGTAACGGCGATATACAATGTTAGTATTTTTCAAAACACTAACTGACGGCGAAGAGCTATTGTGCATGATTAATTTGTTTGTTTTAATTTTAGTATAATATTACACCTAAAGATAATCTTGGAAAAGATCGAAAGTATTTGGATTAGAAAAAACTACAATGACTTCCATGATGAATTTCATCTTAACATCAAGAACTTGATTAAAGAACTAGAAAGAATCAGTATAAAATAGACAAAATATGCTTATCTTATTCAATGATATATATATATATATATATATATATATATATATATATATATATATATATATATATATATATATATAAGTTATGAAAAACTTGGTAATCCATATGGGTAATCCCAAGGAGGATAAAATCCTGAGAGCTCAATGTAAATCCAGATCTAATATTTTAAAAAAAAGCAGACCACTTTAAGATACCATTAAAGTGGTCTGTTTTTTTTTTTTATATATATATATATATATATATATATATATATATATATATATATATATATATATATATATACATAAACAATCGTCCAAGCTCAAAGCCCAAAGAAAAAACCTCCAAAACGAGCAAATCTAAGATAAACCTAATGAGCCAGGCAAACCTGGTTTGTCGGGATAATTAGGTTTATGTTATATATATATATATATATATATATATATATATATATATATATGGTACGTATTCTCCTGACAGATGTAGTCGCGTCAATAGTATAATGATAGTGCCTTTTATACAGTATCTCATTGACATATCGCTAGATCAACTAAATGTATAAAGCTTCTTAGGGTCAGGGAGGACCCTAAGAAGCTTTATACATTTAGTTGATCTTTGACTTCTACGAATAACACGAGGAGACAAATGAGATGATAACCAGTGCTCTTACTTGTCATCCTATCAATGCGGATGTTCTTTGTCTTCTGCCTCCATGCGAAATAGCTCTATAACTTAGCTGTAGTCTTGGTAAATACCTCTCTAGATCACAATACATTGGAAAGAATGCTTTTAATCCCATTTTTATTGTTTGGACCATTCTCTCCGCAGTTGCATTTGAATGTGTGTGGTAAGGTGGTGTTTTATATACGTTTTAACCATGCATTTTCTTCACAAAACTCAGACGCATTGTCGAAGACTAAGGTTTTGGGACTTCATTTCCCGAAAACATTATCCTCAACACCCGCTTCACAGTAGTGGTTTTTCTATTTGCAACTTTAATAACTTCAGGCCAACCGGAATACGAGTCGACTAATATCACAAATAACTCCTATACCTGTATCTCAAAATACTTCAGTATTTTCAATTGGAGTATCTATATTTTCCACTTTTTCCACTTGTTTTTCATATGTGCGTATTGTCTGGAAATGATTCCTATTTTAACACTTAAAACACCAAAGGCCGTACACTTATTTTTGATCTGTTCGTGTTCCATATTGCAATATCTGCAGATAAGTAAGCTTTTAGCAGCACTATAAGTCTCCATACTCCCTTCTGAGTCATTACATTTTTCAATCAATTCTAATTCCACAAATGTTTCCAGATTCATATTATAAGCTTGAAGCTACACTAGAATTTTACGCTAGTGTGAGATGTCAAACATTCTTTAAATCAGTCTTAACAAAATTAGCTTTGATAGGCATTTGTTCTGAACCCATGCTTTCAAACACAAAATATCTCGACGCTTCTTTCAATAGCTGGACATATTACATAATAGTTTCATCCGCTCTCTGTATACTTTCGAATAATTTAGTTCTTTCAGCTATGACGAATCTTTTTTTTTGGTCGTATATTTGCTTTTATGATGGCAGCAATTTCTTCATAGGTTAAATCTTTCGACACATAGACCATGACAGATTTTTTTTATGGCCCCACAACCAGATGAGGTCAAAAACAAATCCGTAACATTTTCTCCTCTATTAGTTTTGGTGTCCAGTAGGTTTTTCACTCACGCCGACGCTGCGAAACACCTAAGCCAGGTTTCAACCTATTCCGGATGGTCCATCGTGGTTAAGTAACCGACCGTTGACGCCATATTATTATGATAAGTATTCTCTCTGACAGATGCACTCTTGTCAAGAGAAGATAACTCTCTGCCTTTTTATTTAGTATCTCATTTACATATCACTATACCCTGAGGATCCATCTTTCTCATAAGTACCGCGTACCGCGTGAGCACTGTTGAGTGATAAGCTAACTCTATAAATAACACCTGCGTTAATGCAAAGCTCTTCAGTAAAATGAATTGGAGCACTCCGGCTGATTGGCATTTGTTTACATTCGTAAAAATAATACGCTAGATTTAGTTGCTTCTCTCTGTCGAATGAAGATAGCTCAGTGGTAGAAACTTTGACTAATCGGTTGGGTTTCGATCCGGGCTTGAAGTATTCGGATGTCTAGTCGCTCTGAGGAGCTGTGAGAACGGCGAAACAGTAGTCTGCGAATGACATAATATATATATATATATATATATATATATATATATATATATGTGTGTTGTGTTGTGTGTGTGTGTGTGTGTGTGTGTGCGTGCGTGTGTGTGTGGATCGCACATATAGCGCTGGTGTTAATAAAACAGTGCTCGATGTAATACAACAGAGCCATTAAGCATATATTATTAAATATATGCAGCATCCCTCACCGATAGCCTGACTCGGGGTTTCATGCACAACGCAATCTCCAGGTACTGAGTATAAACTGACCGTTACGTAATGTAAATTTTAATAAAATATCTGGTTATCGCAATGTTGGCAGAGTTATATATTATACTGGGATTACAGATTTTTCATTTAAAAATATATATATTTGGCATTTAAAATAAGTTGGACACACACACACACACACACACACACACACACACACACACACATATATATATATATATATATATATCAGTCGTGCTATCGAAAATACAATAAAAATACAATTATTCAACGAATAAATAATTTTTAAAATGTTTATAGGTGCCTCCAAGGAAACGCGATTCCTAAGGTTTAAAATGAATTTTTTAAATGAAAAAATCTTTCTTGAAGCTTTTTATTTTAGTTTTAATTTCAAGCCAATAGATTAAATTCAATGTATCCAATAAACGAAACACTTTGTTGTATTTAAAAATTAATTCAAAATGACTGAAAGATGTTCACGTTTTGATATCCTTAAATATCGTTTATTTTTGTACTAATTTTTAGTAATCTGTCATCACAATGTCATTGTCGTTGTTAAAAAATTTTCAAAAATAAAATATACATTTCTAAAACTTTATTATAGGAATATTGACTGATTTAAAGTTTAATTAATCTGGTTTGAAACAAATATTTCTTTTACTTTAAAATATGGCAGAAATGTATTTTTTTAATACAAAGGTAGGTGTTTTGATTCGCTGTTGACAGACTGACTGCCAAAATTTATCTACTTTTTATACGGGGGAGATATCTGTGAAAATTACTTGAAGAATATAACGTGGCCGCCTTTTTTAATATAAGTTTTAGCTACCGAGTAATCTTAAAAATTAGGACAATATTCTCCGTAATCTAATGTTTTATTGAATTTCAGGTACTTTGGCTTTAAATTTACTATAGTTACCGTTCTTATTTTCTGAAAATGCCAGGTATAGACGTCCACATTTATAAAAATCGGCACATTTATTACACACACAAAATTCGAAATTCTTATGAAAATACTGGTGGTCACTGAATTGTAGTAATCTTTTACATTTATGATTAGTACGTATAGTTTTTACTTAATAATATATCACCTAACCAGCATAAATTAATACAGATTTTAAAAAAATTAAATTTTATAAATTATTTAAAGAAATGAAAACAGTTCTTGTAAAAATTCATTCTTCACCAAAAAGTGTTTTTAAGACAGTAGTGTCCATAATATATCTTATTCAGCAATATATATATATATATATATATATATATATATATATATATATATATATATATATACTCTTAAGGTGTGCTATATTTATGGGATAAAGTGCTCAATATCAGAGATAGAGCGTGTGTAAATATAAAAGTGAAAATTGAAGTCAACACTTAGAGGCAACAGGCTGTTTCATGCTAGACGCAATCATCAGGTCACGTATATATATACATAATGTATAACTAATATATTCATTAAGCAGTACAAAAATTAATCTCGAAATTTCATAAAATTAAATAATTTGTGGGGTGGTAACAGCTACAAAAACAAATATTTTTACGACGATTTTCTCAAATAGAAACATTTATAAAAATAATTTCATTCATTTGTGAATAAGCCCTAAAAGTTTCATGAACATCTTTCAAATATTTGATTTTTGCAAGAATTTCCAAATCAATGTGTTCTTCACCGCAAAAAGGATTTCCTATTACTAATTTAAAACTTGGGGTAGCGCTTTTCTTTGGAGGGACATAATTTAGCATTTTTTTTTTTATCATTTCTCCTTTTTAACCTAAAATTGAACATAAGATTTTTATCTGGTCCGGTTCGAAATTCCAACCACCTGAAGAAGGCCGGAGCGTACAACTACTGAAACGTTGTAAATATGGCGATGAGGATAAAGATAATGCAAGTAATAAAATTTTTAGGGGAAATATGCAATAGCTCTCAGTGCACCGACCTTTTCAGTTATTACAATATTTTATTTTATTTTAATCTTTTATTTTAATGAGATTATTTTAATTATTTTTAATGCAAAATAATATTTAACACGTAAGACAAACATTTTCTTAAAGTAAATGGCTTTCTTTATTTTGGTTTAGTCCCAAAAAATCCATGTAAACCAAACCCTTGCAAGAATGGAGGCACCTGTAAAACAGTGTCAAGACGGAAGTGGGTCTACGCCAAATGCTTCTGTACCAAACAGTTTGGCGGCAGGTTTTGCAATAAAGGTAAGTATTTTCACTTTTTATTCCTTGTAAACAACTAAAGAAAGGAAAACACGTAAGTGAATGTAATGCATTCCAGTCGAATTCATTACATTCACTTACGTGCTAATACCCTTGGGTAAGGTATGAATCCTCTTCTTTTCCCCTCCTGCTATGGGTAAGTAGCAAGACAGACCGGGTTCTATAGCCTTGGATGGCCACTCGTCTACCGCAGAAAAAAATGCAACCTACTGCGGGGAAAAAATCTGCCTCATCAGTCATGTATCGAAAGATACATGATCGCCTAAGTATGTATCACGTATGGAACACAACTGACTGATCTCATTACAATAATATCAAAATATTGCTTTCAGAGCAGTGCTTCGGTTTTTAAGTAACAGAACAATATTTAAGTTTATGTGGAGGAGTCACGGTGGAGTAATGGATAGCGACTCGGATTGAGTGCCGAGTTCGAATTCCAGTCGAATCCATTATATTCACTTATGTGCTAATAACCTTCGGAAAGGTAAGAATCC
>CAHIKZ030002216.1:82500-177500 GCA_903632075.3 Acanthosepion pharaonis
TTTTTTTTCGCCAGAATCCGTCTTGCACGTCTATAAGTCTATCATTCGAACGTGCATTGGATATTGTTGCTACATATAATCTGTTGCATCTGCTATCTGGAAATTCAGGACAAAATCCAAAGAAATGTCTGTAATGTTATCGGCCCTAACCTGGCATCTCAACTCCAGTCACTTTCCGAGCTCCGTAACTTGGTTTCACTGTCTTTTCTATAAATATTTCCATTGCAATTATTCTGATAAAATTGCCTATTTGGTACCTCGGGCGCATGAATTTAAGTTCACGACTAGATTGGCAATTAGGTCTCATCATTTTACTGTTGGAATAACTATATATAACCGTAAGTTTCTTTTCTCGTACTTGTCACCCGTAGAACTCTCGCGGCCTTTTGCCTTCCTGTCAGCTACGATCCTCAAAAGTTTAAATGCAACCTCAATCGCTATCTTCTGTCTTATTGAAACCTGTTCTTTTATTGTCCTTTCTCTTCATTCACGTCTTTCTCATTTTTTCACCCTCAATAATCCCTGCTTAGAAACATTATCATTTTCCTTTTGGTGAAATGATTAAAAATATATATGTATAAAAGATTAAGCCCACTGCTACATAACTGTTTAATTGTAAAAATAAAAAATAAAAAAAAAATAAACAAACAAAAAAAAAACAACAACAAAAAACAAACAAACACACACGCATACATATGCAGGTTACGATGGGTAAATTGTCACCGTTTTATATTTTTAATTTCGCTCATGTGCGTTGTTCGTTTTTGATTTTGTCAGTATAGTAGGATCAGTTGGGCACCGTCTGTGAGAAAAAGAGAACCATGACGCAATTTATTTCACCAGAAATTTGGAAACGTCAGTGTGTACTGCTTGGCATTCGCGCCGGAAACTTCAATACGAACATTTCAGAGAGTTTGGGTGTCACTCTAAGTACAGTGCAGAGTATACGAAAAGAGTTGGATGAGTCTAATGGTGTTTATGAAGATATTTGAAATGCTCACAAGCGATGGCGACGTTATGCCTTCATTCATCCTACCACAGGCCCTCAATCTCAACACAGGGGCCTACATCAACTGGAGGTAATACTGCACTGGTTCAAGAGGGTAGCTGCTGGAAGACACTATTTCTGGTAAAAGGACTCTACACCATGCTACACAAGCTGGAGAACCCAGTCATGGCTGTTAGTCAATTTCTGCGACCATATCACACCTCATATCTGACCACCTAACTCCCCAGACTGCAACTCCTTTGATGATTATGTGTGCATTTGAGCGAGAGACCAAAGAAAAAAATCATTGTAACACCAAAGATGAACTGAAGGTAAGGATTATGGCAGCATTCAGAAAATTAAACAAGGAGACCGTCCAGAAGAGATGCAGGAGATTCCGAAGTTGTATAGAGACCGTGGTTGAACCCAATGGCGATTTTATTTAGTAAATTTACTCTTTAGTACTTTAAGATATTTTTTGTGTAATTTCAGTAAATATATCTGTTAAAATAAGATGTCAGTATTATTTTCCTTTTTGCGTAATTTTGACCACAGTTTTTCCATCGCACTCTTTCTCTCTCTCTCTCTCTCTATATATATATATATATATATATATATATATATATATGTGTGTGTGTGTATGGTTTTGAGTGTGTGTGTTTACGTATTATTAGCGTCATGTACTACATTAAGTCAAAAACTTGCTGCACTTTCGCCGTGACATAAGTTGTCACATTGCCTTTGTTTCACTCGTACTTATAGTTGGTACTATTGTGGTCACGTGATCGAAGTTTGCTCTTGATCCCGCCAATTTTCTTGCTGCTGTTACAGTGTAAACATTTCTGCGACTCGAGCAGTGTGCACCAAAGAGGATCAAAAACTTTGTTTTCTCTTTTTTTTTGTATGGAATTGAAAATCATAATATGTTAAATGCTAAAATTCGTTACCGCTACTATTATTTAAATGGAAAGGCATTTAATAGGATATCAATTTGTAATTCTATTCTAAAAAAGGAAAGTTGTTTTTTATTAATTTGCTATTATGTATTGTTGTATAATGTGACTAATAATAATTATCACAATAATTTGTATTACAAATACAAATTAAAATGTGTTGTGAAGTGAGTAGCTATGGTCAAATGCAACATAAAGAACAGAACTGCCCAACAATCAAAATTAACAATGTTTGGTCTAAAAAGAAAAAAGAACAGAGCTAAAATGAAATAATATCAAGCAAGCAAGCAAACGATATAGGCTTGGCAAATTAACAGTAATAAGGCCACAAACTAATAAAGTCACATACTAAGAATGGACGTCAACACACAAAAGTAAGTTCGGAGAAGCGAACGAAGCGGTCTCACTTGTAGACAAGGTAGATCGGGACTGAGTCATATCAAACTGCAAACCGACCTATTTTATTGGATAAGGAAAAAATCCCAGCATGCATTTGTGTGATTTTCTGCCTATAAAATGGGAGGAACAAATGTTTTGTAGTCATTCTCATTATGATTTCAAGGTACTTGCATTGTAGGTTTGAGAAGTGATGGTAAAATAGATACTAAATATAAAGTGTTTTAGAACTAAGAATTTATTATATCTGAGATCATCAGCGCAGTGGTTGTGTGAGCTGGGTAGGCAGGACTTGAACAACATGAATTCTATGGTCTGTAATTGTTGTCTTCAGTGAATGCTCCTGAAGTGCATTGGCAAGAGAACCAAGCCCAAGGGAAAGTTTTTGAAGTGCTTAAAATATTCAGACACTTCTAAATTTCTTTTAATAATTGATAATGAATAAATGATTTTAACTTGTGTTTTAATAACTGATATTGGAAAAGATTAAATTATCTTAACAACTGATGGTAAAAATAAACTTCTGTATTAAATCTGTGTTGTTATTTTTAACATTACCCGCCTTCATAATAATAAAAATATTTACCGCCAAAATAACCTGGGTGGTTATTTGATAGACACCGGTAAAATAGCTTAAAAGCATGTTTTTCTATTTCATCGGGAGCGGTAAAATAGCCTCCTCTGTCATATGTATCTTCAAATGTTATGAAGGCTGATTTCTTTTAATATAGGTGAACGGAGCAAAGAGAAATTCTCCAATCAATGTCCCTTCACTGTATTCTATCATTTTATCCGGTCGCTGGGTAACTGTGACGACGCCCTGGGGTCTCATAGTTCGATTTGACGGAAGTAGCAGAGTTACTGTTATTGTACCAAAACGATTCAGCAACAAACTGACCGGAATCTGCGGCGACTGTAACGGAATTAAAGACGATTTCCGAACTAAAAATGGCAAAGATGTATCGAAAGCTCGAAACAAATATTCATTGATTGGTACAAGCTACATCGTACCTGATGACAGTGACAAACCTGAAAAGAAGTAAGTACATGGAACCCCTGTGAGCCTTTGTTTTTCTATGAAAATTTATTTTATACTTTCATGGTGTTTTGACTCTAGTCTTCTGGTTCTCTATTTGCCCACAGCTGGGACCCTAACAAACGCTACCACGGATGGTTAGGGTGGATCTGGAACAAAGTAAACGTATTTTTTAGATATATAGATTATAGATGATAAAATGTATCGCTGGTATTTTTTTTACTCTGTGTTACTGGTAATATTATTATAACAATGTATTTTAATACCTTTTTAGTTTCGTATTGACTGTGATTTTGTATTAAAATATGTGTTGCTGGTCATTTCACTATAAACATGTATTGGTCATTTTATTATGAAATGTGTTGTTGATTATTTTACTATAAACATGTATTGGTCATTTTATTATAAAATGTGTTGGTCATTTTATTATGAAACTAGCAGCATTACCCGGCGTTGCCTGGGTTTATTTAAAAAAAGATCACGAACCTCATCCAATCTGTAAAGTTAAAATAAAGATTTTTCTTTAGTGCCTCTTATGTATATGGCAAAGAATTATAATGACATGAAGTGTGAGAACATTTATAACAGGAAAATGTTGTTTATTACAGAAGCGCAGAACATACAAAAAGTTTGTCAGCAAATGAAGAGTACATTAATCGAAATCGATCTTCGAAAATTGTTGAGGAGAAATGCTTTGTTGATAGCTTTTGCTCAAACTACATCGAGTGAACAACATGCATTGGAAGTAGAAGAAATTCAACAAAGACTTCTCCTAGCAGCCGTGCCAAGGCTGAAAACCAACGTTCACAAAGACTGTATAGAATTGTTCTTTGCCCCTCAGTTTCGACAGCTCGAGTAGCAGAGTTCGGGCAGCGTTCCTTCCTTGTCTAGTTAATCGCTGCTCATTAATTTCTGCTGACCTTGCATTAGCTGTACGAATAGCATTTTGTGTCAGTCTAATTTCAGTTTCTTGTTGCAAAGCGTTTCTTCTCCGTGCTTTCATGCGCTTGGCTGTAGTAGTAGCACGTCCAAGTGAAGGATTTCGCTTTCTTGGCATTACTGTCAGGCAGTAGTTGGAGGATTTTGGCTAAACTTTTTGAATAACAATGAAGTAATCAATTAAAAAGCAAAAATATTATACACATTACTGGAAATATAGCCACAATAAATTAAATGCAATAAATATATAGCCACAATAAATTAAATGCGAGTTTATAAGGGAGACCACGGGAATTATAAGCAAGCTCGTAAAGTTAGGATTTATGTAAAAATAGACTACCAAAAAACGTTCTAGTGATAAAAATAAAAATTAACGTGCTGCTAGAAACCTACTCACTATGTACGCTAAAACGTACACGCTAAGTTTAGCATAATTATAAATGAATCGAAAGAGGGTCTTTTCATTATTATAAGTGCATTTTTTAGAATAAAACTGTCAAAATTTTAAGTTTCAAGTTTCCAAATATATAAGTTAGTAAGCATTATTTAAACGCTGATTAGAAGATGATAAATGCATAATTAAAAATTGGCATTTACGCTTAAACTTTGTTAATAATATGATTTTCACAAATTTAAATTTAAAGTATCAAAAATTCAAAATATACATGCATAAAGGCAGCCTACCTTTTTACTGGATGACAACTTTGATGCGAATGAGATTTTTTGCATTTATTTCATCACATAGCACTAATGAACACTACACGTGAAGCAAAATCGATAGTACGCACTACATAACTCGATCGATCATTGCATGTGGAGCAAAATCAATTGTACACACTACACATCTTGATCGATCTTGCACACGCGTCTTATACCTACGTGCACTTCTCTCATCGGGGCACACTTTCGTTTGCACTTATTCTTTTTTTCTTAAGGAAGGATATAATTTTTGCCCTCAAGTTAATGCAAACTAAACTATTTCAGTACTAAAACGGGAAATCCGTGGAAAAAACTGATATTTTTCATAATGTATTTATGACACATGGGATGTCAGTTTGGATTTTGAGTTGATTGATCTAAACACAAATTATGTGCAAATTTTCATCGGAATGCTGCTAACCACTACAACTGAAAGACTAATGGGCCAGCAAGGTGTTCATGGGTCATCTTGGGGGCCCCTTACGTAGTTTTCAAAATCTGACAATCGTTTTTGATTCATTTTAAGATTGTAACATACATGTAAACTTCCGTCGAAATAGAAGCAATTTGAAAATTTGGAGGTCCCGTTGGTTCACCATAGGGGTCCAAAATTTCAAGCCAAAGGATAGGTTTAAGGTCAATAGTAATTGAAATAATAAAGCACATCTTTTTTAAGTTTACTATTCAATTGACTTTATGGTCAAGGCTGTAGACTTAATTGAAAATTTCGGGGTTCCCTGCTGGTCCACTAACTCGTGGGTGTCTCAGTGTTGATTTCCAGTGAATTCCAAGTGATTACTTCAGTTACTCGATATAATCTCAATATGTACTGAAATTTTCGTTGAAATTGGGGAATACTGCTACAAAATACACTTGAAAAGCAATTGAGACATCAAGGGGTTTATAGGGTCATCCTGGCCCCTCATACATTTTTAACAATCTGACAACCGATTTCTATCTCATTGTAAGAGCGTAACATGCAAAATTTCATCAAAATCGAAGTAATTTGAATGTTTGGAGACCCCTTTGGGGCACCCTGGGTGTCCAAGTGACGAGAGAAACGAAAAGCAATATAGCGTATAATAAGCGTGACAGTAAGTTGCATACACTTATCAAGTTTCATTAAAATCAGCCTTAGGGTTTAGACTTCAAGTTTGAAAGTTTAAAAACAACCAAACTAATGGAAATTCTCATTAAAACATTATATTTATCGATTATCGGTTATTGACTTTTGAAAAATGACTAATTTTTTGCCCAGACACACCCAGTATCGAGTACAATCTATGTTCCAAATTTGGTGGAAATATGCCTTATGGTTCTCGAGTAGTTCGCGAACACACACACACACACACAGACACACATACACATACACACACACATAGTTTTATATATATAGAAGATGTATGTTGCTTATTATTTCACTATAAACATGTATTGGTCATTTTATTATAAAATATGTTGTTGATCATTTTATTATAAAAATGTATTGTTGGCAATTTTACTATAAAAATCTGTTGTTGATTTTTGTTTGGGTGTTCACTACTTGCCTATGACTGGGACCCTAACAGGTGCTACCACCCCGGTAAAAATAAAGGGTGCATAATTCGGCACGGTGGGGTAATAGATTTTGTCTCAGGTTAAGGAAGGGGAGAGTCGAGTTCAAATTCCAGTCGAGTACATTACATTCACTTACATGCTGATGTTCTTGGGAAAGGTATGAATCCATCTCTTCTCCCCAGCTAGGGTAAAATAGGAGGACAAGTGGATCCTATAACTTTGGGTAAAGAAAGATAACTCTGAATTCAAAACCGTATGTAGCTCTGGCGAAACACCTACTATGCAGTTGATGAAAGGATCGTGGATATTTTAATCATTCGGTGATCCCGACCGCGCGTGTGTGTGTATGTGTGTGTGTGGTGTGCGTGTGTATAAAAGTGTCGATTAAAAAAGAGGTAGAAAGAAAAGGGAAAGAGAGAGAGAGAGAGAGAGAGAGAGAGAGAGAGAGAGAGAGAGAGGATGTGTTTTAAAATTTACTCCGACCCTCTCTTGGTCACTACTGACAATCCGACATTAAAACAAAAATTTCCACTGAACGTAATGTAAATTGCTTGTGATGCATCTTTTCGTCTCAATTTTCGTATTTACAGCTGCAAAGTTACTGACGTCAAGACCGACTGCACACCTGCACAAGTCAAAAAATGCCAATTTATGTTTAATCCAATTTTTAAAGAATGCATAGAACGACTGGGAAGCGATAAATTAAAGGAAATGCTTAAATCGTGTGAAATAGATGTATGTGCCTATTTGAATGATCCCTTATCACAGACCGTTTATTGCCAAGCCATCGAAGCTTTGACTCAGTTATGTGAGGATATTGGAATTTTCATCGACTGGAGAGTGAAAGGAAAATGCCGTGCGTATCATTTTTAATTCTATTTTCCTTCATAGTTAAAACACTTATAATTTAAAAGAAATTGCGCATTTTCGATGTTTTTCTGATAAAGTGAGAAAAAAAAAAGATAATGCTTCAAGACAATTCTAAAAGATTTTAGTAGGTTTTTCTTTCTTCATAGTAGCTGATATCTTCTACACTTATTCGAATAATGTGTCCTTAATCTGTAACCTTTTATCTCGAGTGTCATCCGGGTCTTGAACAGAATGAAAATCATTGTAAAAAAAATAAAATAAAATAAGATAAAAAATAAATCGTTTCTAGGTGTATTTTTCCAAAATATATTCAGGTGGTGAGATGATTGTCTATTAAGATTAATTCTTTTCACCCAAAGAAAGGCAACAAAGCCACTAACACTCAGGGGTTTATTGAGTGGGAATATAAGAAAAACATTATTAAGGAGCAAGAACAAGAAACGAACAGAAATGAAGAAGACAGAAGTTAACGATTGACATTGCATTTAAATTTTTGAAGATCAAGCTTCACTGGACATCACGAAGCAGGAAGAGTGTACTACCAAAAGAGAAGTGCGAGGAAAGAAACTGTTAGCATAGGATTTACGGCTACATCTACCCATTTCCAATAATGAGACCTTGCCGCCAATCTAGTACTACGCTCATATTCCTAGTAGAGATTTTCCAAGCGTAGCTCAGATGTGGCACAAGGCCGAAAGAATGAGGCATCCAGTGAGGATCGAACTCACTACTCAGTCGTAATATTTCTAACGAGACAAGCTTGCTAACCATTACATCACCTCGAGGTGCCCAACTCTATATTTGATGTAGAGATTTTCCAAGCGTAGCTCAGATGTGGCACAAGGCCGAAAGAATGAGGCATCCAGTGAGGATCGAACTCACTACTCAGTCGTAATATTTCTAACGAGACAAGCTTGCTAACCATTACATCACCTCGAGGTGCCCAACTCCATATTTGATGTATGTTGGACTCTCCTGTCTTGTAAAGACGGGAGAGTCCATCATACATCAAATATGGAGTTATTTTTCAATCACCCTGTATATGTTGTGATAAGAGACAGTTACCTTCCTTACTATCATGAATGGACTGATCCATTCATGACAAGTAGTCCCGGGTAATTGTCTGGAGGAAAAGAAAGAAGATAGTACTGTTGCAGTGATTTGTCTAGCTCAGTACTGAATACTACTATCACGACTTTTAATATTCAAATAATGTTATTTCTCTGTTGAATTTCTTTTTATGATTTGATTGTTACAGCTTTGAAATGTGGAGAAAATGAAGAATACAAATACGACGCCTCCGTATGTCAACCAAACTGTATGAATCCAGCACCAAACTGCGTGGAGAAGGAAGAAGCCTGCGTGTGTAAAGACGGTTTCATTTTGAGTGGCAACAAATGTGTTAATACAAGCGAATGCGGATGCAAATACAATAATATATACTTGCAAGTAAGTCGTTACTGCACTATTAACTTACTCCCTCCCCATAAAAAAAAAACGCATTATCATATTCATAGAATTCAATTTCGCAATAGGTTTTTATTGCTTACCAATTGTTACAAGAAGTGGGACTCACGATGAACATTTTCAATACAGAAACTTTGATTTGGGCTGATTGATTAATTCGTATTCTAGGGCTTATTGACACTTTGCAGGTTATTTAAAGCCGGAAAATATTTTTTTAGAATGTCGGAACTTATGTTTGTTTTAGATAATAAAGATTTATTGATACGAGTTTTACTAATTAACCCATAGCTAGAAGGGGAAGAGGCGAATTCATGCCTTTCCCCAAGGAAATTTGTGCGTAAGTAAATATAAAGGATCTGACTGGAATTAAAATTTGGCTTTCCGATTAATAATTCCGAGCTATTATCCATTACATCAACCGTACTTCCAAGCTTAACTCCCAAATTGGGACCAACGCACTGTGTAAGTGTAAATATAGGTTTTAATACTAGCAATGAATTTTTTGAGGAAAAATTATTACCAGCAATATATTTTGGAACAAAAAATATGTTAGCAAAAATGCATTTTTGAAGGGAAAAATATTACCGGCAATACATAATTGGAAAAAATATTACCAGCATTAATGTTGGCATTAAGTAATCCACTGAGGTTGATATGTCGTAAAACAAACCAAACCAAACCACGATATTCTCAAGATGTTGAACTTCCGCCCTACCAGAAACAAAAGGTTTGGAAGGAAACTCTAATCAGTAATAGAAGAGTAATAACAGTGAACCCGAGAGAGCTATTTCCCTGATAAACTATTTCAGAAAAAAAAAAAAAAAAAATGCATAAATTTCAACCGATGTAGTCCTACAAAAGGATGCTGATAATATCATGGCCCAAACATGTGAGCAACGACGAATTTCTAGAGGCAATGTCAACAAAAAGGATACTTATGCTTTGCAGGAAGAAACAACTGACATTTCTGAGGAGCATAATGCGGAAAGAGGACTTGGAAAATCTGATACCCACAGGACAGATTGAAGACAAGAGAAAAAGAGGGAACAACGTATAACATATTGAGTGAGCTTGTGTAAACTGATGGCAGAACAGGGTTTAGGAGAAATAACAAAATTTAAGAGCTACGAAGGACAGGAAATTGTGGAGAGCCATGATCGCCTACAACTTGAAGGAATACTGTATATAAGAAAGAATAAACACCAGAAAAAAATCAAGATAATATCTAACAAGAAAATTAAAAACTATATGATATATCTATCTTTTTCTGTTTCTTCAATATGTAGTTGATAATGGCCATCCACAATTTCCTTTCTTTTGTAGCTCTTATTAAATTTTGCATTTTTGTTATCTCAACTAAAGTTTTTTCTGTTATCCATTTACTCAAGCTCACTAAGTTGGTTATGCATTGTTTTCCTCTGTCCCTCTTGCCTTCAATAGGTCCTGTGAGTATCAGATGTCGTTCTACAGGAGGATGCTGAGAATATGAAGCAAGCATATGGGAAACGACGAAGCTCTACAGACAATGGCAACAAAATGGAGACTTATGATTAACATCAAGAAAAGACAGTTGAAATTTCTGAGGTACATAATGAGGAAAAATGGCTTGTAAAATTTGATACTCACTAGACAGATTGAAAGCGAGGCTGAGGAAAAGGACCGCAAAACATACTTAGTGAGCCTGAGCGAGTGGGGTCTGGGAAAGATGGCAAAAAGACACAATTTATTAAGAGCTACAAAGGACAGAAAATTGTGGAGAGTCATAATCGCCAACGTCCTGCCGGGAAACGACACTTAAAAGACGAATAATGCTAATTGTTAAGTCAATGAACGCCGAATGTTTTCATATAGGGGAAAGGCAAATTTCGCCATTGCCATTCCAACTGGAGGTGAAAATATGTGCTTGCCTAGAAAATAAGCATTTCAAATTTTGATTTTTACTGGACTTGAACACCAACTTCTATTACTGTGGATGGGAATACCGTTGGCAATTGAATGACAAACAAACCTCTTCTCTATATTCTTCACCCTCATTACCTTCTCAACACCCCTCTATAACTACTTCCGGTGATAAAGAAAGGCCCTGAAATCCCCACCTCTCAAAATACTTTAACGACGCTCAGATCATTTAACCTATGTACGTACGGTAATAATTATGTCGCCTGTCATATCACCGTTCAAAAAATTAGGATCCAGAATTTGAATTTATTAAGGGCTACAACAGACAGGTATTTGGGGATTGCCTTGATCACTAACGTCCTGAATGGACACAGTACACGGGAGAAGAAGAAGAAGAAGAAGAAGAAGAACTTATGATAGACTTTTTCAAAACGAAATTACGATCTGGAATTGGAATGAGAGTTCAGAGGAATTTCTCTTAACAATTAAGAATAATCGATTAGCAAATACGAAACACTTAAAATACATTACTGGTTTACACATTTAGCTTCGGAAATAAAGATTTGATTAAGTTGTGTGAAAGATAATTTCATCCAACCTCGTAAGATACTAGAAGAAACAAAAATGTGCCTGATTACACGTGTTATTTGTTTAAATAGTATGATCCGTTCTCGATATGGATGCTATGTACGATACAGAACTCGTTTATAGAATATCTAAACTATCATCTATTTATTAAAGATTAATGATAAGGAAATGTGAATCCGAGTAACCTGAGGCATCATTTGCATATCTGCGATCGCGTCTTGCCACACACGACGTAAAATTATTTTATTATTCAATGTCTTGTCAATCATTCATTATCGTAAATAAGCAACAACCAAAAAACGAGCGTTATTCCTAGTTTAGTTAAGTTTTTCCTTCCGCTTATGCTGTTTGGGCGTCGCGGGGAAACACAGTCGTCTGTCAGCGGCAAGGCGAGTGACCTGGATAAGAGATACCTCATGGACTCTTAGAGTATCTGCCACTGAGTCGCTCTAGCGTCATCTTGGTCTGCATCTTGCTCTCCAGCCAGAGTACCTAAGGGTACGTGCTCGTAGGGATGGTTGGTTGATAGGCATATGAATGAGGTTTCCGAACCACTTGATTATCTGTCATTCGATGTGTTGTATGATTGGTATTGCTCCTACCATATATCTTATATTCCTGATCTTGTTTCGCCTGATCTTGTTCATTGCTTTCTTCCTCTCAAGGGTTTTTGTTAGGGGCCATGTTTGGCACTGGTATATCAGCGTTGGTAGGAAAATGGCGTTGATGAGATTTGCCTTGGTGCTCATGGAAATGCTAGGATGTTTTAGAACATAGATATAACTGTCATCACCCTTAAATTTTCTAATAGTTGGAAATTTGAGTAAAGTGAAGATGAAGTGAAGATTTGGTTTAACGGTTTCAGTAAACCCAATTTTAGGGGCAAATGACAGTCGTCCTATATTGTGGTTTAATTCTTGCATATATTTTAACAAAATACAAGGATTACCTAATCTTCCAGGACAGTGAATAAAAATAAATGCAAATTTTAAATTTGTTTACAGATGTCTAATAAGAATTAAATAAGTATTATCACAGCAGCTTAATAAATAAATGATAAAGGGTTTTCAATCTTGTCCAAAATAAATTTCTCACAACTGAAAAATTTGATAATTTCTTAAAAGAATCAAAAAGTGTTTTATTTTTGTTAAAAGAAAAAAAAGTGTAAAAGTGAAACAACACAATAAAAACATATCCTTTGATTTTTTAAAGAGATATAAGCAATTTTAGCAAACGTTACAAAAATCCAGGGATTTCCGAAAGTAACTTAATAAAAAATAGTTGGAAAGCCTTTGGAATTTTCATTAATCTTTTAAAGGTATTTTATATTTAATACTCTATCATTTACAACTTTCGGAGTTTTCTTCTAAGCGCCGTGTCCCTTTAGGACATAGGTGATCATGGCTCTCCACAATTTTCTGTCTTTTGTAGCTCTTAGTAAATTTTAAATTTCTGCTACGTCTTCTCAACCCTGGACTATCGTCCATTTACACAAGCTCTTTCCTTTTCTATGTTCGGCGTCCCTTCAAAAAAGGTTGGTGATGATGGCTCTTCATATTTTCCTGTATAAGTTTGGTTTAATTAATGTTGTATTTGAAATAGACAAAAATTGAGCGGCGGGCATGAAACTATTAAATGATTCATTTGAAGTAAGCGTAATCGTTGTTTTCTTTATATTCAGTACATTTTTTACTTTGATATGTTGAGATTGTTAAAAAAAATGCTCAATATTATTTGCAGCCAAATGAAATCTACGTTACCGAGGATTGCCGTAAAAATATTACTTGCCTGCCTGGAGGGAACATTTCAGTAATAAATTATAGGCCCTGTCCAGAAAATTCCGCATGTAGAAGTGTATACGGAAAATATCATTGTGTGTGTAACAAAGGATTTATAATTAAGAATAATAAATGTGTTCCGAAAGGTAAGTTGCTAATTTTTATTTCTTGTTTTGCTGTTTTTTACAGTACTAAAGGGAGCTCTAATAACCTGGACCGATTTTAAATATGAATTAAATTAAAGCATCTAATGATTTTTTCTTTTTCTTTCAGATTTAACAACTTAAGTCTTTAGCAATTTCAACCATGGAAAGATTAACAATCAAACAACGTGTTAAAGTTCCAAGAGTGCAGTTGGAAAAATTGTTCGTAAATTCAAACAAACTGGGTCGGTGGCAGATGTGAAAACACCATTGCATGCTCGTTTACGCTGTTCAGCTGTAAACATTGCTGCAGTGCACGAGAATGTGGCCCAAAATCCAGACCCTTCTATTCGTCATCGCGCGCAACAACGTTACATCATTGAAAATTGCACTCTCGGTTGGTCGATTATGCTGATCCCAAAAATCGCGAAGTGCGCCAAATGCATTTCTGTTTGAACGTCCATTTTCGTAATAGGCTTCGATAACTTTAAGACATTGTTTAATTGTTAATCTTTCCATGGTTGAAATTGCCAAAGACTTAAGTTGTTAAATCTGAAAGAAAAAGAAAGAAATCATTAGACACTTAAAACTAATTCCCATTCAAAATCGGTCCAAGTTATTGGAACACCCTTTATATTACATTGTGTGTGTGTGTGTGTGTGTGTGTGTGTGTGTGTGTGTGTGTGTGTGCCTATATGCTCAGTGGATAAAAAGGGTTGGTTGAAGTAATCCAGTGACTTGACCCAAAGAGTTGTGAGTTCAATACCTGGCCACAGCAGAGGTGAACAAAAACTCGGAGAGTTGTGTTACTAAAGGAAAATAACTGAAACTGAGATATCCAGAAAAAGGAATGGCACGTGGAACTAGAACAATCAACACAAGTGGAAGAAATTAAGGGCTTGGTCTGAAATTCTAAAGTTTATCACCTGAAGAAGGCCGGAGCGTATAACGTCTGAAACATTGTGTATATGACAATAAAGATGTGGACAACTGTCCGAACAATGTAACGATATGGGTGAAGGAAGATATGCATATTTTTAAATGAAGCAGAGTGCTACTTAAAAGTTGGAGAAAGAAAGAGTATATATTTTTAAATGTATCCCTATTGTTTAGCCTTCTAAAGTCGACAGCGAGTTGCATAAAATGTCGAATTTCGACTCTGGGTATGTTAAGATGCCTGTAGAATTGTTGAATAAACAAAATTAATTCATCTCGTTAAATACATCTCTAGAGACCCGCTTCGAAAGTGCCGTCGTATTTATTTTCCAGTGGTCAATACTGTAGTAATACCTTACCAAGCATAAATGCCAGCACATTTAAAATATATCCTTCAATCTCACTCCACGGCACGATTTTTACTTAATAATTCTAAAATCATTTACTGGCTGTATCATCCGAACAGGCGCTTTTAATATTAAGTAAAACTTTCATCGGTAATTTTCTGTATATGCTTAATAAATTTGTCTCTGTGGCTTTAGATAAGAACACTGTGGCTCTGGTAAAGGATTTAGATATCTCAAAGGCGTTTGATAGGGTTTGTTATGCTGGCGTTCTCCGCAACCTCAACCACTATGGCGTCTGTGAACGGATATTGGATTTAATCCAGTTGTTCTTAACAAATCGGGTAATGAAAGTCATATTGAACGACCATACTTCTAGATCATTTCACATTAATGCGGGGCCACGCCAAGGCTGACTCCTTGGATTATTGTTGTTTGTTAACTTCATCAATGTCCTTTAAGATGTCACCAGTTTTCAACTAGGTATTTATGCTGGAGACATAATTATGTCTCAATAGTAAGACTTGCCGCTGCAAATGACCTCCAATCTGTTGTTCACTGGGGCAAGAAATGTCCTGTGAATTTTAGCCTCCCCAAACGGAACTGGTAATTTTTAATCATCATAGAGAACGTTTTTTGCCCTCCATCAATATGTCTGATGTTAGTTCCCAGGCGAGCAAGTCATTGCGCCTTCTTGGGCTCATGGTTTCTACTGACATGAAATGGAGCAAATATATTGAATCAACTGCTAGTTATGCTGCTAAGAAACGGTCTGTGATGTTATCTGTCCAAACCTGGCACCTCGAATTATTCATATTCACACCGCCGTGACTATGACTTCCCTCTGTTTTTTAAAATGCTTTCATGACAGTTGTTCTAATGAATTGTCCCCCTGGCATCCCGATGTAGGACTGTAAACATACTACTAGATTGGCTACTAGTTAGTCAAGATGCCAGGACATTGCCGATAACATCACAAACCCTTTTATTCGAGATATATAGCTGGAGCACTAGACCAGATAAGGCAGCAATATTCAATACATGGACGAATGGTAGATGTATAAATATGCCAGATAGATTCTGACAAGAAAAATTGTCTAGCACGATACAGTAAACCAAAATTAGCAGCAGAACTAGCAATTGATTCAATAGAGATAATCCACTACATTTTAGTAGTAGAAATCGCGTTCAGTTGTTCTCCTGGAGGTTAGCATCAGCCATACTGATGGAGGGTAGAATTTTATTTTATGATAATAGCAGTTTATGTTTTGGAGGCGTTAAAACTTTAGGTCAATTTTTTTGCGCTATTTAACAACTTATATAAAATGTATTATTTTTCATTGTCTCACAGGATTGACTAAATATATTAATGTGCTACCATATGTAGCAATTTTGGTTTTGTATATTGAAACGTGAATATTATTGTCAAATAATAATATCTGTTAATAATTCTTTTCTATAAATTACCACCAGTAACGTATTGCTTATGCACTTCTTCGGGTGATCCTCACTACAAAACATACGATGGACAAATGATTCACTTTATGGGTATTTGCAAGTATACCTTGTCGGAAAGTACCTCTGGAGAATATTTTACAGTTGAAGTTAAGAACGAACACCGAGGTCGAAGTAGGCGTGTTTCGTTTACTCGAATGGTTGACATCAAATTTGGCAATGTTACCATTCGACTATTAAAAGGAAATAAAGTATTCGTAAGTATCTTCATTATTGGTTCTTGTGTACTCTAAATTTATGAAATATATTAATGATAATGTATCTTATTATAATTCTGCTTGTCCCTCCTTTAGTTCCTTAGTTAGCACGAACATTACGCCCTGCCAATACCTTCAGAGAAAGACGTAAAAGGCGCTATTTGGCCGCAGTGAGAAAATTAAAGAATAAAGTAAAGGAATACGGAAGAGAAGATAGAAATGTATAATGTCTACTGCCAATACATCATAAATAAACGACAATTCCGTTTTGACCGAGTTGAAAGACAGATATCAGAGACGCTACTTGGTTTCAGTGAGAAAATGAAAAACAGAAAGAAAGATGAAAAAATAGATGAGGCGATGACACTCACATGTCTTTAACGTCTGTTTCAGCGAAATGGAGAAAATCTTTTCATTTGTATTTATTTCTTAAAATAACGACCGGAATTCATAGCAACCATTGTTATTCCAATATTTCGTTAGAGTCGTTAAGCGCAAACATTTAATGATGTGATCAGGGGAGTTCTACGGGTATTTTATTGTCATAGAAGTCGACATTATAACAGAAAGTTAAAATAGGAAAAGCATGATATTTTTCCAGGTAAGTCTACTGAAAATTATTTTTACTTAATATTCTAAAATCATAAATGCAATTTTAGCAACATTACGAAAATCGACTCTCTTTTTTTTAGCTACTAACTGTAGAACCAAATATTATGATTAGTCTTACTACCTTTCTTTCTTAACGTGGAATGTCGGACAAAGCTACCCCAGGTGTGACTGTTGTTACTTCTATGTGTTTCCAAATACTATATAATGTTACTATTCGACTAATAAAAGGATATAAAATATTCGTAAGTATCTGAATTATTGATTCTAGTGTTGATACGTACACCAAATTTAAGAAATAAGCCATGATTTTAACGTAAGTTCCTTGTTATGATCCTGATTGTCCTTCCTTTGCGTTTTAATCGCATGGAAATATGTAAAAGACATATCAGAGACGCCACTTGGTTTCGGTGAGAATAAGAAAGGAGAAGAAGAGAGAGGAAGGGGAGATCGAAGAGATTAATCGCTCCTACCAATATATCATAACTAATGGAAAAATTCCATTTTGATAGCCTGGAAAAATGTAAGAGATATATTAGAGATTTTACTAGGTTTCAGTGAAAGAAAGAAAGAAAGAAAGAAGTGTTTAACGGTTCCTGTCATTACCTCATAAATAATGGACTATTTTGTTTTGATCGCGTGGAAAGACGGAAAGGACATATCAGAGACGCTGCTTGGTTTCGGTAAGAGAATGAAAAACAAAAAAATGTAATTAACATCTCTTGACAATACGATATAAATAATGGACTATTCCATTTTGATCTCATGGAAGGAGGAGAAAAGACACTACTTGGTTACAGTAAGAAAAGGAAAGAAAGAAAGAAACAAAGAAGGGAAGAGAGAAATGTTTAAAGACTGTTTCAGTGAAATGGAAAAAAATATCAATTTCAAATGTTTTCATTTGTATCCCCTTACTTCTGAATAAATATATTAATAAAGATGTTATTTGTCCTGAGCTGGCATCTTCGGTCATTTTCATGAGGCAACAAGATTTCATCAATTTAATATCGAATTGGCTAACTAAATGTAACCGTAAGTTCTACACTAACAGTTTCTTTTCTCACACTTCTCGCTTGTGGAACTCTCTTTCGGCTTCTTTCTTTCAAGTCAACTTTGATTCTCAACAATTTAAATGCAATATAGAAAAGTAAAAGGAAGGAAAGATAAAAATGATTAACGTTTCCTGCCAATAGCTCACAAATAATAGACTATTCCATTTTGATCGCGTGGAACGACAGAAAATTCATACCAGAGACGCAAGGAAGGAAGGAAGGAAGGAAGGAAGGAAAGATAAAAATGATTAACGTTTCCTGCCAATAGCTCACAAATAATGGACTATGCCATTTTGATCGCTTGGAACGGCAGAAATGACATATCAGAGACACTACTTGGTTTCAGAGAAAGAAAGGAAAGAAAGGAGGAAGGAAGGTAGGAATGATGAAAGAGAGAGAGAGAGAGAGAGAGAGAGAGAGAGAGAGAGGGGGGAGATAGAAATGATTAACGTCTCCCGCCAATAGCTCATAAATAATGGTTTATTCCATTTTGATCGCGGGGAAAGATGGAAAAGACAACAGCGACGCTATTTGATTTCAGTGAGATAATCAAAGAAAGAAAGAAAGAAAGAAAGAAAGAAAGAAGGATGGATAGAATTGTTTAAGTTAGTGGTTTCTAAACTTTTTTCTCTGGGCCGCATTTTTGGAATGAAAATTTGTTCACGCCTCACCAAATATTATGTGTTAAAAAGTATATATAAAAATGTAAAAAAAACAAAACAAAAGAAAACAGAGTGAAAGTTAAAGGGAGATAATCGCACATTCGAAGTCAGAGCATTATCATTGATAACTCCTCCAATTTGAGCAGTCTAGTTACTATGTTCTTAATACTTGATATAATGCAAACATATCTCAATATCAATAATTATTTTTAAGTATTTATACTGGGACTCATTTATGCAATTACAAGTAATCCGTAATAATATTTTATATTTTGAAATCATATTTATTTTTGGCATATGAATTATTTGAAACTGTTTCTAAATCTTTGGTTGTCTTTCAATCATTTCGCCTCACCTGCTATCCTCTTTCACCGCACATATGAGGCGCGACTCACCGTTTGGCAACCACTGCTTTAAGATCTCCAGTCAGTAAATTATCAATAATGGACTGGGAAAGATGTTAATTTACCGCTTCTTCTCCTATCTATGGGTTAATTAGTAAGACTTGTATCTCTAAATCATTAATAACTCTTAAAAAAACTTACAATCTAAAATGAATATTTTCTTCAACGTTGAGCCTGGTCAGTATCTAGATGGGTGACCTCATGGGAATACCAGGGGCTGTAAGCTTGGATGTGCGGGTGGTGTAATTGATAATGGCTCGGAATTGTTGATCAAAGATCCAATTTCCAATTCCAGTTGGGTACGTTATATTCAATTACAATTATGCCCAATTAACCTTGGCTAAAGTATGAATCCACTTCTGATCCCCCATCTATGGGTTAAATAGTATGACCGGTATTACTAAATCATTATTATATTAAAAATTACAATCTGAAAAATATCATTTGTCTTTAAATAACCTGTAAAGGCTGATAACCCGTAGAAAATGCATCAATCAAACAATTATTGTCACAGAAAGAAAATTCCGTAAACACGCAATCAAATAAATGTCCTCATGCAAAATGCTTTCTTTTACTATAGGTGAACGGCGTGCTGCGAATTCCTCCAATCATTGTCATTTCTATGTATTCGGTTACTCTATCCGGTCGCTGGATAACTGTGACGACGTCCTGGGGTCTCATAGTTCGATTCGACGGTAATAGCAGAGTTACTGTTATTGTGCCAAAACGTTTCAGCAACAAACTGACCGGAATCTGCGGCGACTGCAACGGAATTAAAGATGATTTCCGAACTAAAGATGGCAAAGATGTATCGAAAGATCCAAACAAACATTCATTGGTTGGTACAAGCTACATCGTACCTGATGACAGTGACAAACCTGAAAAGAAGTAAGTATATTGAGTCCATGTGATTGCTTACAAGAGATAATTAGTTTAGAAGAGATGCGTTTCTGAAGCTCTTTTCTGGGTTGGATTGTTATACTATTTTCTATTGGCCTATGTAAAATTACATTAAAAAAAACCTCTTCAATAATAATCCTATGTTATAATTTTTGTCTGCAATGAATCGACTTCATGAGAAAAGGCTTGGCTCATAAAGTGACCCTCGAGTGATGTAAATGCGAAAGAGTCTTGGTGCTGCTTCAAGACTTTTGATCAAGTCATATTCTGATATGCCTCTCTTTTCTTTATGTTCGTGTGATTGCTTACAACTAAGTGCCCTACGAGGCTGGCATCCCGCTCTGACCCTTTCACTGTAGAAACTTTTAAATGTAGTCGTCTCTTCTACTCCAATAGCTTCATACCTCGCAACTCTCGCCTGTGGAATACCCTTCCCAATTACTGTTTCCCTGAGAGCTATAATCTCCAACTATTCAAATGTAATGTCAATCGACATCTCCAGTTACCTTGATCTATCCACTATCCCTCTCCTCATCCTTTCTTCTATCACTCATATCTGCGCTCGCTCTAAATCTTCTACAACCCCCTGCATCCTGGTAGCTTCATGCCTTGCTCGGGGCGTAATGCTTAAAAAAAAAAAAGATGCATTCCTGATGTTTGAATTGTTATACTCTTTTCTCTTGCCGTATACACAATTACAATTAAAAAATCTTTTTTTTTTTACTTTTAATTGAAGGCGAAATGATTAAATTTACTATTTCAAGTAAGCTGAATACTCTGGTTTGGAATCCCAACGTTTTGTTCGTTTTTAGTAAAATCATTGAAATCGGCCATTTTTGACACATTTTAATACATTTGTAAACAAAAGATAATTCTCAGTCTTTAAAATCTTCCAAAAATAAAATATACTTTATCTGAAACTTTATTTGAGGAATGTTAGCTGATTTAATGCATAATTAATCTGATTTGAAAAAAAATATTTACTTTAAGTTTAAAATAACAGAGAAATGTAGTTTTAAATCAAACAGTAGAATTGATTACGCTCTTGTCACCGATCGTCAAGTACTGATAAGATGCTGATAGGTTTATTGCTGTTCTACGGAGACTTTATCTGTTAAAACATCATTTAAGAAAATGACGGCTTACCGCTTTTTTATATAATTTTTAAGTACTTGATAATCTTAAAAATGTTGGAGCATATTCTCCATAATCTAATTTTAGGAATGTTGACTTTAAATTTACTATATACATCGCTCTTATTTTCCGCTAATGTCGTGTATGGTCGACCATACTTACAAATAGGGGCGTGTTTCTCAATGTTTTATATACATAAAAAAATTAAAAAAATATTTTAAAAATCTTTAAAATGCAAAATACTTTGTATTAAGCTTTACAAATTTTTACTAGTAAATATACTTTTTACTTAACAATATTACCTAACCGGATGAAAGTAATGCAAAATTTCAAAAGATTTACATATAATAAATTATTATAATGAAAATTTAAAAAAAAAATGAAGACAATACTTGTAAAAATCCATTATTCACCGAATTTTTTTTTAGGACAGTAGTGGCCTCTAATGTCGTTCCCTCATCCGAATATTCCTATATCAGCAGATTCTCCAATTCAGCAGATTAATCCTGGGTTCCTTGCTTGGTGGCCTTCAATGAACTCGGAGACCGGCTCTTCAGCCGCATCATATGCCAGAAGTGCCGTCTCTATATTTGTCATCTCCTAGATGAGCTGTTTCTTCTCTATTAACGTTATCCAGATTTTTTTAAAAAATTCACTCGGGTTCCCTTTATACACTTGTAAACTGGATCCTCCCAACAGGCCTCTAAATTTATCCGACACCTGAGGCCCGTTCGCCACACTTCCAATTATAGAACGATCGGCCCCATCATCTGATCCATACTCGCTCATTTCTCTAACTAACCGTCACACAGGAAAAGAGAAACAGTCCGACTAAATCCACTTGCCAAAGGAAAAAATGTTGGGAGAGTTATCAGAACCTTAGAGTAAAACTGACGAAAGTCCGTTAGTTTTACCCCCTCAAGAAATGTCCCCCTTCTTCACCTTTTTCGGTTTTGATCGAGATCTTCTGTGTCATTAGGTTGATCTCATTTTCTTTAGGCTTCTCTTGGGTCGCACCCTTAGACACGGAATTAACTATGACACGTATAATCCTGGTCACTAATTATAAAACAGTCGGGCCGGATCAATTCTGGATTGTTCCCACTTTGGTCAGTATTGGCGCCGGTCAACTGATGGATATCTGTTGACCACTTCGATCATTTATCTACTCTGTCCACGTCGAGTTCTTTGATCCCAGCTCGAATTTAAGATCGAATTTTCATCCACACTTAAGCGCTGAATGGAGTTGGCGGAACAAGTGCGATGAAAAAGACATTAATGCTTCCGCCGGTGAAAACAAAGTTATCCCTTCCTGCCGACTCTCTACCGTAACATTGTATCTTATGCTTCTAAAACTTGGAGTGGGTTAAACATTCACACGTGATATTAGCTCAGATAATCTCGGCGGCAGGTCACGTGGGTTCAACAGCTCCTTAGTTCGCTGTTGTTTCGTCTCAGCCTTCTCCAGTGGCAGCTCCTACTACTGGCTTAAACCAATCGTTCGTTTTATATTAATCTAGCCTAACCCTCACTACCCCTCAAAACTCACTACGTATTCATCAATTAATTAATTTCTCCAAATTTAAACACCGAACCTAAACAAAGCAGTTTGGTATTTCAAAATAATAAACTCCTTTTAAAAATTTCTTTCTTTCCCCAAAAAATAATTTCTCGTCAATAAATTTTATTTCGAATCAAAAATTTCTTTTGATCGTCGATTTACGAGATCCAACCCACATAATTCTTTGTCAATTTTCAAAAGACACTCCAAATTTACTTACGTTTCTCCAAACCATATTTTGGACTCTACGTTCTATTCGGTAATTTCTTTTGTTTACATTTTTGGTTTTACTTAATCCTAGAACACTAACCATCAATTCAAGTTACACAACTACTAATCATGGGTATATCATACCCGATTTCGAAAATATCAAAAAAAGGATTAAATATAAATCTTTTTTTGAAATATTTTACATGTAGGTACTTCAAACTTTGTACTTTGAATTAACATTAATAGGAACTGTAAAACATTATTTAGGTAAGAAAATCAGGTACTGAAAATTGTAATTAAAAATAGGAAAATTTGAGCTGGGTACTATATACTATGGGTTAGTGTTCAAGGGTTAAATTCGATCTTTGGTCAACAAATGACCTTCAAATACCAACACACTAGACTGCAAGACTTTCTCTTTGTCGAATTTCAGTACGACCTAAATAATCCCTGCGACAATCGGCCGGTTTGCATCCAAACAAAAGTATTTATTTCTAATCGGTACAAAGAACTCTACTCTTTTATATTCCATTTGTCGTATTCACTTCATATTTCATTTCCTGTTTTCCACTTAAACGTTTTCTTGTTTAACGGATACAACCCTTCCCATGTTGCAAGTCTATACGGGGTTTCCACGAGAATCCTTTTAATCCTATTTTCATACCACCAGTGACACGAGATTTTCACACTCATTCCACTACTACTCAGTCAGTCAGTTATGTGCCATGCGTGATACACGTTTAAGCGATCATCTATCTTTCGATACGTGACTGACAAAACAGATTTTTTACCGCAGTAGGTTGCCATTTCTTTCTGCGGTAGACCAGCTACCATCCAAGGCTATAAAATCCGGTTTGTCTTGCTATTTACACAAAGCTGGTGGGGAGAGAAGAAGAGGATTCTTACCTTTCCCAAGGGTATTAGTATGTAAGTCAATCTAATGGATTTAACTGAAATTCGAACGCAATCCGATCCGCTATCCATTACTCACCGTTAGTGTCACAGATTAGTCAAGTGAAATTGAAAAAAAGTAAATTAAATTTATTTAAACAAGAGAAACAATAGTAAGTTTACTGAACTTTTAATATTTTTATCAATACAGACATTACTTATTTTAAATTACAACAATAAAAACATTATTGAAATATAATGAATTCTAAGTTTATTTTAAAAGAAATATGTGTGAATAAAATTAATAAATTTTTCATGTTATATAGAAGAAAGAATTGTTTTATTAAGTGAAAACAATCTGTTATTTATTACTTTTATTATTAATAAAAAATATTAAGAGAATTTCTCTTCAATCTGATTTTTCTCTGTTGGAAAACTATTCAGCCATTTTGTAAGTAAATGAACTTGTGATTTAATTTTGTCAAACTTTTTGTACTTGCTTTATTGTAGTTGCAACGTTACTGACATCAAGACCGATTGCACACCTGGACAAGTCAGTCGATGCCAATTTCTGATTAATCCAATTTTTAAAGAATGCATAGACCGATTGGGAAGCGATAAAATAAAAGAAATCGTGGAATCGTGTGAAATAGATGTATGCGCCTATTTGGACGATCCCTTATTAGTGAGCGTTTATTGCCAAGCCATCGAAGCTTTGACTCAGTTATGTGAGGATATTGGAATTATCGTAAACTGGAGAGAGTTAGCAGGATGTCGTAAGTTTCATTTTCATATTCTAATTTTATTCACAGGCAAAACTCATAGAATTCAAAAGGAATTATATAGTTTGATGTTTTTTTCATAAATTAAAAATCAAGAAATATAATGGTACAAGACAATTAAGATTTTATAAGGGTTTTTTTTAAATATTAACTACTATCTTTCCATATATTTCGGTGAACATCAGTCTTCGGTGATTGTAACGAGCGTCACGACACGTGCTTAATCATTCTAACGTTACTGATGTTCCCGGTATTTTCAGTTGCTCAGTCACTTTCACAAATCCTGGATTTTCCTACCCGTTTCTCTAGAATACCCGAATAACAGACTTCTCCATTACGTTTATTTCTCTCTTCTTCGCCTCGCTCTTTCCGAGATTCACGGCTCTTTCTTCTTGAAAACTCGGATCACTCTCTAGTAGCTAGTGATATTTCGTTCCAATCATGTTTTAATAAGGAATTTCCTATTCATAAGACCTCATTCCGTTATTAGCATATTGACTGGGACTCACTTCGAGTTGCCAAATGGACTGTCATTATTAACCTTTAAATTGAGAATTGTGTTAGCTTGTCGGTAATGTAACTTACTGGCATAGATCATCATTATCATTATCATCAATCTATTAAATTCATATCAATAGGAGTCATAATTCACAGTGGAGAAATACGCCTTTACTTTCCGAACACATTAATAATTCCAGAGACAGTAAAAACGGTACTCTCTCTCTCTCTCTCACTCTCTCTTTCTCTCTCACTGTCTCCCCATCCATCTATGAACATTTTTGTCTTCAGTGATTTTAACACGCACCACGACACGTGACTTAAACATTCTAATGATACTGATGTTACCCGTATTCAGACATTAGATTTTTCAATTGCTCAATCATTTTCACAAATCCTGGATTTTCCTAACCATTTCTGTAGCAGAAAAACAAACTTCTCCATTAGATTTATTTATCACCTTCTCGCCTCGCTCTTGCCGAGCATCGCAAATCTGTCCCCTTGAAAACTCGAATCATTCTGTTGTATCTATTGATATTTTCTTATAATCATGTGTTAATCAGGAATCTCCTGTTCATAAGACCTCATTTTGTTACCAGAATGTTGACTGGAACTAACTCTGTGAATTCTTCGAGACGACAAATGGACTGTCATTACTAACCTTGAAATTGAGAATTGTGCCACCATGGTCTTGTTTTGTTTGGTTGACTCATAGTTCATAGCAGTGAAATACTTTTTTGTTTATTTGGGAAATTCCTAAGAGTACAAAATTTTACATTCACATTATATTAAAATATTACATTTACTTACTCCGTTGCTGGCGATGTAGCTTACTGGAATAGATCCTGCTGCTCCTCCTCCTCCTCCTCCTCCTCCTCATCATCATCATCATCATCATCATCAGTCTATTACAATGACACCAACAGCCTTTTAATAAATTGCAATATTTCTGCAGATTTTGCTTATTTTTCTTTATTTTCGATTAAGCCATTTTCTTAGTTTTTTTTTTTTCAAAATTCCCAAATAACGTATTTATCCATCGAATTTCTATTTATCATTTGACTGTTACAGCTTTGGACTGCGGCCCTAATCAAGTATATCGATACAAAGCCTTAAAATGTCAACCAAGTTGCACAAATCGGAAACCAAATTGTTCGGAGTATGAAGAAGCCTGTGTTTGCAAAAAAAATTATATTCTCAGTGGGAGAAAGTGCGTTAAGAAGAACAAATGCGGGTGCATCTACAATGGCATATACATGAATGTAAGTTTTTCCTGCATTATTGCTTTTGTAAAAAACAAAGCAGCATATTTTAATTTTCATAGAACTTTGTTGTGTAACACGTCTTTATTTCCTATTAAGGATTCTTTGAGAACATAATGAAGGAAAGCAAGAAGAAAGGATTAAGTGTCAATTGTAAGAAAAGAGAAGGCATCGTTGTTAGCAACTTGAAAGACCCCGCGTTCAAAATTCAAATAATAAATACCAAAATCAAAACAACTACAACAATTTAAATAGCAAGGAAGTTCGATACTGATATCTGGAAAAAACACTGGGATAGCGAAAGGTGTTTTCCAAAAGCTAAGTAATGTATTATGAAACTGAAAATATTCATAATTAACGAAAAAAAGAATACTGAACTCTTACGTAATATCGGTCCTCTTATATGACAGTGAAGGCTGGACAATCTCTTCACAGATGAATAAGAGACTTGAAGGAACAGAAATCTGGTTCTACAGAAGGATGCTGAGAATACCATGAATTGAAGATGAGAGTAACGAGAAAGTTACAAGGAAAATGGCAAGAAAATTAAACTGATATGTAAGAGGAACAGACAGTTGAAATTTGTCGGGTACATAACGAGGAAGGGGGGCTTGGAAAATGTGATTCTCACAGGACATATTTAGATCAAGAGGAGCAGCAGGAAACAATGCCTAACCTAATTGGTGAGCTTGAGTAAAGGAATGGCAGTACAAGGTTTAGAAGAGATAATAAAAGTCAAAATATATTAAGAGCTTCAATAGACAAGGAATTCGGGAGAGCCGTGATTACTAACATTCTGAATGGACAGGGTACAAAGAAGAAGAAGAAGAAGAAGAAGAAGAAGAAGAACTTGTGATAAACTTTTTCAAAACGGAAATTATGATCCGGAATTTGAATGATAGTTCAGAGGAATTTCTCTTAGCAATTAAGAATAAAGAATTAATAAATACGAAGCACTTCAAATACATTACTGATTTACAAATTTAGCTTCGGAAATAAGGACTTTGAATAAATTAGGGATAATTTCATCCAATCCCGTAAGACACTAGAAAAAGCAAAAATGTACCTGAGTACACATATTATTTGTTTAAATAGTATGATCCATTCTAGATATAGATGCTCTGTATGATGCAGAACACGTTTATAGAATATCTAAACTATCATCTATTTATTAAAGATTAATGATAAGGGAATGTGAATCCGAGTAACATTAGGCACTCATTTGCATATCTGTGATCGCCTCTTGCCACACACGACATAAAATTATTCTATTATTCAATGTCTTGTCAATCATTCATTATCGTAAATAAGCAAGAAGAAGAAATCGTATTTGCGATAAACTTTTTCAAAACGGAAATTATGATCCGGAATTTGAATGATAGTTCAGAGGAATTTCTCTTAACAATTAAGAATAATGAATTAGCAAGTTTAAAACACTTCAAATACATTACTGGTTTACAAATTTAGCTTAGGAAATAAGGATTTGATTAAGTAGCGCGAAGGATAACTTCATCCAACCTCGTAAGATACTAGAAAAAGCAAAATGTTAACCTGATTACTCGAGTCATGTCTTTCAAATATATCATCAGTACTAGACTGATATGGATGCTACATACGAAGCAGAACTCGTTTATAGAATATCTAAACTATCATCTATTAATTAAAGATTAATGATAGGAAAATGTGAATCCGAGTAACATGAGGCACTCATTTGCATATCAGTGATCACGTCTTACCACATAAAAACGGCAAGGTTGGATCTCATATTTCCAGTGATAAAAAAGCTCCTTAAATCCCTTCTTTCCTTGTAATATCCCTGTGCGGTAATAATAGCCATTCCTATTGAGATTTTGTTTATTTGCGATAATGAAAGCCCTTTTCTTGGTAAATTCATGACTGGCGTGTTTCTTCCTGTAATAATGTTGCTCAATTATTTTATTTTATTATTAGAATATTTAAAAACGAGAAAAGAAATAACGAAAAGAAGGCTGTACAGCCAGCAACACGCAAGAGGTTACAAGGTGTTGAGAACTTAGAAACAGAGTTATTTGTAATTAGTAAAAAGACAAAAAGAGCAATCAGGGGCACAGTGGCTAGAGATTGACACTGCATTTAAATTTTTGAAGATTAAAGTTGTCTGGGAAACGTGGACCTGAATGGACTTTTCAAATAAACGATACATACATTAAGAAAAGTACCGATCAGATATAAATATTATCTCCCTTTAGTTTTCTAATAGTTGGCTTTTACGTTGAAATGAACCATTACATAAAGTGAAGATCTGTTTTACCGTTTTCGGTAAAGCCGATTATTTGAACAAATGGGAATCACTGTCATGAATCTGACCTCTATTAATTGATTCCTAGAAGTTGACATTATAGAGATGCCGAGAATGTAAATGTCTAGTGTAATAACAAAGAGACCAAGAGTAGGCTTAAGGAATCTTTATACTGCTTAGAAGAATTGATACCAGCGTAGTAACTATTTATAGTTCTCAAGAAACAAAAGGAGGTTATCATAAAACAAGAGAGATTACTCCTGATCACATCTGGTCTAATATTTAAGAAGGTAACGTGAATTAAGTTAACTTTTAAAAAAGAATAATGGCCAGAAAAAAGTGAATCCCAGTAAAAACAGCACAAAGTGATCAATAAGCAAAATTGCATTAATAATACATTTTCAAACAAAAAAGAAAATAATTAAAAAATTTTTTTCATTTTTAATGCTGTAGAAATATTTTGAGGTCTGTCATTGAATTAGAATGTACAAGCGATCACTTAAATGGAGAAACAGCCAGAATTTTGAATGTTATTTTTACGACTTCTTCTGTATTTAAACTGTATAAGTTTGTTCTAATTCATATTGTATTTGAAATAGACAGAATAAAAGTAAGAAATTTGATCCTCATGCCGTCAGCCAAGCGATGGGCAAGAAACTGATAAATAATTCATTTGAATTAAGCATTATCACTATTTTCTTTATATTCGGTAAATTTTCTTCCCTATTGTGTTGAGGTTGTTAACAATGGAAATTTTCAATGTTGTTTTCAGTTAAATGATGTCTTCGTTACTGAGGATTGCCTTAAAGAAATTACTTGCAAGTCTGGCGGGAAGGTGTCAGTAAAAGATTTGAAGCCTTGTCCAGAAAATTCGAAATGTAAAATTAAAGACGGAAGTTATGAGTGTGTGTGCAACAAAGGATTTGTAAAGAAGGGTAAACGATGTGTTCCGGAAAGTAAGTTCATATTATTTATTTATTTTTGAGGTGTTCACTTTACGTGTATTATGGAGTGTTTGAGAGGCATATGAGAGAGAATGTATTTATACATGTTT
The DNA here is from genome assembly GCA_903632075.3 of Acanthosepion pharaonis. NCBI lineage: Eukaryota > Metazoa > Mollusca > Cephalopoda > Sepiida > Sepiidae > Acanthosepion > Acanthosepion pharaonis. The sequence continues at coordinate 112,103 of CAHIKZ030002216.1, forward strand.
ATCAATGTATTTATCCACATATAGTAGCCACCTACTTAACAATGTTGGTGAAGGAAGGTATGTATGCTACTTAAAAGTTAAAGAAAGAAAGGATATATGTTTTGAAATGTATCATTACGATTTAGGGGCTCGCAGAAAATGTATTTCGGCTTTGGGTATGTTACGGTGAACGTAACATTGGTGAATACATAAAATTGGTCAGTGTTCCATCCCGTTAAATACATCTCTAGAGATCCACTTCACTTATTTTACAATCCTCGATTCTGTTGTAATACCTTATCAAACATAACACGTTTAAAATATATCCTTGAATATCTCTCGACGGAACGATATTTATTTTGTACAGCACACTTAATATTTCTATTTTCACGGCTCTATTTTTTAGATAGGCGCATTTAGTAATAAATAAAACTTATGTCGGTAATTTTTATAGAATTTTAATAACTGTGTCTGTCTGGCTTCAGATAAGTACGGCGCGGCTGTGACTTTAGATATCTGAAAGGCGCTTGGCATGCTGGACTTCTGCGCAGTCTGAAGGACTATTGCCTCTGTTCACAGATATTGAATTTAATCCAATCATTCCTAACGAATGGCTAACTCAAATTTCCAGAAGTGCAACTGAGTTCTCACATTTTTCAGTGTATTGTTCCCGACAGTTTTTCTCGTCAGAATACAGCTTGCACATTTATAAATCGACGATTCGTTCGTGCATTGACTATTGCTATTATAAGAGGTCTCGTACTCCGGATATATATCTTGAGATTCTCGACAAAATGCAAAGAATAGTCAGTAATGTTATCAGCCCTGACATGATTTCTTCATCTTCACACCGCCGTGGCGTGGCTTCATTTTCATGGCAGTTGTTCTAATGAGCTCTTTTCCTTGGTACCTTCATCGCGTGAACTTATGTGGGCTTAGTCCCGGTCGGTCCATCCGGTTGATCGAGGAATTGAACGTTTCGATCTAAGCCTTGCCTTATCCATAGTTGTGTTTGTTTTTGATCATAAGGCTGGCAAATATGGAATCGTCGACGGGAATTGTATTGGGTTGGTCCAGCCAGAGTGAAGTCACAAAGGAAAAAATAATTTGAATAAACGAAAATGTCTTTACATCTACGAACATTGTACAAGTGTTGGTTAGATCTTGATATAAAGATTATTAGTTCTTCATGCAGCAAAAAAATCGACCCGCTTCGTAAGTTAAACTTTACACTTCGGTTGGTTTAGCAAAGTTTGGATAGGGCTTCTGGAAGAAAAGGTTTATGTCGGAGGATTCTTTCAAGCAGGAAAACCCGTGAGGTCACCTCTCGTCCAGCTTCTCGAACAACTGTGTCTCGGCCGCTTCGATTACTTGCATTTATTGACATTCGCCCAAAACTGGCAAGGGCTCCGACGTGGTTAGAGGACTAGGTGTTTCCCCTATCTTCCAACAAAAGCCCTTTTGTTGTCTGGCTCTGAAAAATTTATAATATCTCCAAATTTGGGGAGATCTCTTTACCTATGGGCAGAGGTCACAGGTATCGATCTGTCCCGATAACTCCCTCCTTCTCATTTTGGTATCTCACACTTCCCAATGGGCATAGGCAATTCCTCTACCTCCAATGATAATTCACCTGCGCCTGCCACCTTGGCTACTCTTCGACCAATCTGGCTCTAGACCGCTTGTCGTGGCCTAACATATAGTCATTAATTAAAATTTCATTAATTTGAAATTTTGCGTAAGCGAATTTTTCTCAGAGAGGTTTTGCTTAAAAATGAGAAATCTACCAAGTGGCTCTCCGGTCAGCCATTCCCCCAACACAGGCATGGTCATTGCACTCTAACTACCCAAGGTTACACAAAGAACTTCTATTCACAGATCAAATCTTATTCATCCTACATCCAGTTTTCGTAACTGATATTTGGAGCTGGGTCATTCATCAACTTTCAGGTTAAAGATCGCCACATGGCTTCTGGTGGTAATATCGCCTTTTCTTAAGTAATTTTTCTGGTTTTAGAGAGTAAAGCCTTTCTCTTTTGGAAAAGAGAAACCTTACTTCTTTCTCTCAGTATGTCCATCGTTCTATTCATTAAACCTTCTCTACTCGTTCCGAGCTACGTTTGCTGAGTTAACCCTAATCTTTCTATTTGCCAGTGCCAGATAGTATAACATACGATTAGTGTGGCTACTAGGTAGCCAATCTTGTCAAGATGCCAAGCTCAGTTCCGATAATATTAGAAATTCTACGATTCGTTATATAGCTGGAGCACCAGTCCAGATAAGACACAAAATATTCAATGCATGGACGAATCGTATAAAGGTGCAAAATGGATTCTGACAAGAAAAATTGTCTGTCACGAGACAGTTAACTAAAATTCTTAGCAAAAGAACAGGCAAATGTTTCAGGATAGTTAGTTCACTTCATTTTAGTACAAAGCGCGATGAGTTGTTCTCCTGGAGGTTAGCATCAGCCATATTAATGGAGTGTAGAAATGGTTGTCTATGTTGACAGCAGTTATTTTTGGGAGGCGTTAAAATTAACAGACCATTTCTTGTCCCAGTTAACAACTTATATAGAATATGGTATTCTTCATTGTGTCATATGATTGTTTGAATATCTTAATGTGCTACCATATGTAGTAATTTTGGTCTTGTATATTAGAACTTCAATGTTATTGTTTTGTATACTGTAACATGAATATTATCGTCAAATAATAATATCTGTTAATAATTATTTTCTATAAATTACCACCAGTAACGTATTGCTTATGCACTTCTTCGGGTGATCCACACTACAAAACATACGATGGACAAATGATTCACTTTATGGGTATTTGCAAGTATACCTTGTCGGAAAGTACCTCTGGTGAATATTTTACAGTTGAAGTTAAGAACGAACACCGAGGTCGAAGTAGGCGTGTTTCGTTTACTCGAATGGTTGACATCAAATTTGGCAATGTTACCATTCGACTATTAAAAGGAAATAAAGTATTCGTAAGTATCTTCATTATTAGTCCTTGTGTACTCTAAATTTCTGAAATATATTAATGATAATGTATCTTATTATAATTCTGCTTGTCCCTCCTTTAGTTCATTAGTTAGCACGAATATTACTCCCTGCCAATCCCTTAATAAATAATGGACTATTCCGTTTTGTCCGAGTTGAAAGGTAGAAAAATAATGTAGCAGTCTCTACTTGTTTTCTGTAAGAAAATGAAAGACCGAAAGAAAGAAAGATGAAAGGAAGGAAGGAAGGCAAAATAGAAGAGACGATAACACTCACATGTTTTTAACATCTGTTTCAGCGAAATGGAAAAAATGTCAATTTAAAATCTTTTCATTCGTGTTTATTTCTTAAAATAACGACTGGAATTCATTGTAATGATTGTTATTGCAATATTTTGTTAAAGTTGTTAAGCAGAAACAGTTAATGATGTGATAATGGAATTTCTACAGATATTTTATTGTCATAGAAGTCGACGTGACAATAAGTATTAACATTCATCAGAAAATTAAAATAGGAAGACATGATATTTTTCCGGGTAAATCTACCGAAAATTGTGTCTTACTTAATATTCTAGAAACATAAATCCAGTGTTAGCAACATTACGAAAATTGATTTTTTTGTCTTTTAACCCAATATTATAATTAGGCTTACTATATGTCTTTCCTAAAGTGGAAATTCGGACAAAGATATTTCTGATGTGTCTGGTGTTTCTACTATGTATTTCCAGATACTAAATATAATACAAAGAAGAATCTGCAGTGTTATTGATCCTGACCTGGCATAGCTGATTCAGTCCTTCTCTCGCTTGCGTAACTTAGCTTCCCTGTACCATTTCTATAAATGATTTCATGGTAACTGTTTCTGTTTGGTACTTAGACGCCACGAATTTAAGAGCAGTACTAGACTGAAAAGTAGATCTCATTTTACTATTGAAATGTTTAGATGTAGCCGAAGGTCTATGCTAACAGTTTCTCCTCTCGCAATTCTCGCTTGTGGAACTCTCTCCCGGCGTCTTAATTTCAAATCAACTTTGATCATCAAAAATTCAAATGCAATATTAGTTGTTAATTTATGTCTTCTTAATTATCGTACATTTTTCATCCTCTCTGTTTAGTAAAGTTTTCAGTTTACTCATATTCTTAATCACCCAATAATTACTTGCGGCTTAGTGACTTTATTGCCTTGCTTGTGGTGGGTGTTGGTGGGTGGGGTTTTTGGGAACAATTAAAAAAGAAGTTTATTGCTGGGTTTCATGATGAATATTTCGTCAGGGGATGTGCGTGTGGTGTAATGACAGCGGCTCAAAATGAGAAATTGGAGAGCCGAGTTCAAATTCCAGTCGGATTCCTTACATTCATTTACGTGCAAATACTTTTGGGTAACATAGTAATCTGTATCCTCCTAAAGTTATGGATTAAATAGTAGGACTTGTATCTGGAAAATGTTTTGTTATTCTCAAGGAAATATTTATTGTAATATTCACTGTTCAAAAAAAAAAAAAAAAAATGAATTATTTGTAAAATCCAATTTCGGTTTCAAATAACAAACCAGGTGTTGATAAGTTTAAAAAAAACAAAAAAAACAAATCTAAATCTGCCGATATTAAGATATTGTTTCCGTAGCCACATGTTAATGAACGTTGAGCAACGTTGAGCCTGATCAGTCTCTAGATGGGTGACACCTTGGGAATACCATGCGCTATCATCTTCCATGTGTAGGTAGGGAAATTAATAATGGCTCGTAATTGTTAATCAGAGATCCAAGTTCCAATTCCAGTTGGGTTTCTTATATTCCCAGGCGCAAATAGCTTTGGCTAAGGTATGAATCCAACTCATCTCTCCCATTCTATCTGTCAATTAGTAAGATCTGTATCACTAAATCATTATTTTCTTAAAAAAACATTCAATCTAAAAAAATATGTTCTGTAACGTTGAGCCTGGTCAGTATCTAAATGGGTGGATACCAGGGGGCAGTAAACTTGGATGTGTGGGTGGTGTGATTGATAATGGCTCGGAATTGTTGATCGAAGATCCAATTTCCAATTCTAGTTGGGATCTCTGTAATCACGCGCAAATAGCCTTGGCTAAGGTATGAATACACCTCTGTGCCGCCATCTATGGGTTAAATAGTATGGCCTGTATCACTAAATCATTATTAGATTAAAGAACTCATGATCTAAATATATATTTTTGTCTTTAAATAAGTTGCAAACGCTTATAAACCGTAGAAAATGAATCAGTTAAACAATTATTGTAACAGAAAGAAAATTCCGTAAACACGCAATCAAATAAATGTCCTCATGCAAAATGCTTTCTTTTACTATAGGTGGACGGCGTGCTGCGAATTCCTCCAATCATTGTCATTTCTATGTATTCGGTTACTCTATCCGGTCGCTGGATAACTGTGACGACGTCCTGGGGTCTCATAGTTCGATTCGACGGTAATAGTAGAGTTACTGTTATTGTGCCAAAACGTTTCAGCAACAAACTGACCGGAATCTGCGGCGACTGCAACGGAATTAAAGATGATTTCCGAACTAAAGATGGCAAAGATGTATCGAAAGATCCAAACAAACATTCATTGGTTGGTACAAGCTACATCGTACCTGATGACAGTGACAAACCTGAAAAGAAGTAAGTATATAAAGTCCGTGTGATTGCTTACAAGAGATAATTAGTTTAGAAGAGATGCGTTTCTGAAGCTCTTTTCTGGGTTGGATTGTTATACTATTTTCTATTGGCCTATGCAAAATTACATTAAAAAAAAAAAAACCTCTTCAATAATAATCCTATGTTATAATCTTTGTCTGCAATGAATCGACTTCATGAGAAAAGGCTTGGCTCATAAAGTGACCCTCGAGTGATGTAAATGCGAAAGAGTCTTTGTGCTGCTTCAAGACTTCTTACCAGGACATACGCTGATATGCCTCTGTGTAAGTTAGCAGTTTTTCTCCCTTGCAAAGGCTCCTACAGAGCGGTTCACCACCAATTCCCCCAGCTCATCAGGTAAATCTCGTGGTGGGTTCTATATCTCGCTTGCCCTCAATATGACCTGTAAGTATATAAAGTCCGTGTGATTGCTTACAAGAGATAATTAGTTTAGAAGAGATGCGTTTCTGAAGCTCTTTTCTGGGATGGATTGTTATATTCTTTTCTATTGGCTTAGGTAAAATTACATTAAAAAAAACAAACTCTTCAATAATAATCCTATGTTATACTGTCAGCTTTGTCTGCAATGAATCGAACTTATGAGCAAAGGCTTAGCTCATAAAGTGACCTCGAGTGATGTAAATGCGAAAGCCTTGGTGCTGCTTCAAGAATTCTTCTGTTCAGAACATACGCTGATATGGCTATCTTTCTTGTGTCTGTCGGCAGTTTTTCTCCTTTGCAAAGGCTTTGACACTCGGTTGGCTATCAATTAGGGCCCTTTCTTCAGGTATGTGTCGCGCTGTTGGCTCTATCTTGCTTGGCCTCAATATGACCTGCAAAGGGTTAAGTTTTCCCAAACTTCTTACCTCATTTTGTGAGCAAGGAACTTCAGCTCTATTTTCTTGAGAGTAAATCTGCTTTCTCTTGTTATTTTCTCGATCCGTCCGTGGAATTCTCAGTATCCTTCTGTAGAACCACATTTCCCTTGTCTCCAGTTTGCTCTTGATCCTTAGGGAGATTGTCCAGCATTCACTACCATCTAAGACGATAGATAGCTATTACATAGCAAACGAAAAATATTGTAACGAAATTGTTTTGCTTCTCAGTACATTGCTTGGCTTTTGGAATATTTCCTTCGCGCGTCCATTGAGTGTTCATATGTCTGTGCCACATTTAAATAATTGCTAGATATTTGTATTCTCTGCATTTGCTCTATATAAGGCAGAGTGCTTTGCTCGGAGATTCTCTTCCAGCTCGACCCTCGACTCATCTGGAATATCTCTGGAGGTGCTGTCGCAGGGTTGGGATCCCTAGGGCCAGGGATATGTTATTTATACGTTGTGTTCTGATCGGAGTGAGAAACGGAAATGTATGATAAAATATACTTTGACCACCCGAAGTAAGATATTTAACTTTGATCCCAGTCCTGAAGGTCGAGAACAAAAGAGCCTTTATATATTTATCTGCTCGCCGAGATCATGAAATAATGTATTACAATGTCGGAGTTTCATGCAGGATTTCGGAAAGCCGTTCAAACAGTACACAAACACCATCGTCACTTTCCCTTCTTGGGACAATTCAAGCATCGTGCCCTACACGAGAAATACTTCTCCCTGGCGGGGCAAACCCTGATCTTGGGCTAATCCACTAGGTTGTATCGGAGAAGTATTTTAATAGCGATCTACTAAAGACAACTTAGATGTAGCATAAGGCCGAAAATATTGGGAATCCAACAAGGTTTGAACTCATTGATCGAATGAGACAAGCTAGGAAACTATTACACCATGTCAAATGCCTCAATGATTTTCTAAGCGTAACTTGGATATGGCTCAAAGCCGAAATTTGGGGGTTACCCAGTGAGCATTGAATTCACCATTCAGTGATAACTGATCTAACGAGACAAGCTTTGTAACCATTAAACTGTGACGAAAAGAAAATGGAGTAAACAGTAACAGTTAAATTGTATAACAATTTTTAAAACTATTTTTATAAATATTGTTTAAAGAAACCGTAAATTAAAAGCAATAAGGTTTTTTACAGCATTCTTAATAACCAATGTAGTCATCAGACATTTCACATCGCTTCAACTGAATCAAGTGGGAGCGAAGAAAATTACGGAATTTAAAGTAATCTGCTTAAATCTATTTAAAAAATCTGTAACGAATTATTGAAACAAGATAAAGATTAAGATTTCTGAATTTTTACTATTATTAATACAGATATTAATTATTTTGAATTATAACAATATAAACTTTACAGAATTAATTAAATACAATTCTAATTCAATTTTAATTGGATTTCAAAGAAAAGGGTGGGAATAAAATAAAAAGTTTTTTATATTAAATAAAAGAAATATATTTATATAAGTAAAAATATCTGTTGTTGAATTAATTTTTATGATAATTAATAATGACGTTAGAAAATTATTTATACGTTTAAATATTTGTTGTTGATTAATTTTTGTTAAGTATTAAGTCAATTTCTTTTCGATCTTACATTTCTCTGATAGACAACTATTCAGCCATTATGTAAGTGCCTGTGATTCATTTTTCGTTAATCTTTTTGTACTTGTTTTATTATAGTTGCAACGTTACTGACATCAAAACCGATTGCACACCTGAACAAGTCAGTCGATGCCAATTTCTGATTAATCCAATTTTTAAAGAATGCATAGACCGACTGGGAAGCGATAAAATAAAAGAAATCGTGGAATCGTGTGAAATAGATGTATGCGCCTATTTGGACGATCCCTTATTAGTGAGCGTTTATTGCCAAGCCATCGAAGCTTTGACTCAGTTATGTGAGGATATTGGAATTATCGTAAACTGGAGAGAGTTAGCAGGATGTCGTAAGTTTCATTTTCATATTCTAATTTTATTCATAAGCATAACACATAAAACATAATTGCAGTTATGATTATAACAGGATTTTTTACAATATTAAGTACTATCTTTCTAAAATCTGTGATTCTTACGGTGTGACCGTCTACTTCGAGTTGCTCTCGAGCCTTGGACAGTGTAAAAATCAGTGTTAAAAATCATCTTTCCCAGTTGTATTTTATTCTAAGATATATTCTCGTGGTGTGATGTTAGCGTGGTAAGATCAATTCGTGGTGTCAGATATTTTCATTTTAAATCCCTTTACTTTAGACAAGGCAACTAAGCCGCCAACACGCCACCACTAAGGTCCTTATACAAGATGGAAAATATGAATAGAAAGAAGTTGTAAGAAAAGTAAGCGTAATTTGCGAAAGAATAATTATAATTCGATCAATACATGGTGTCACATACAGACAAGACAAAAAAATCTGAACAGAAAACTTAAAACAGAAAAAAAAAGTTTGTGAGAAAATATTACATTCACTTATCATTCTGTTGGTGGCAATGTAACTTACTGGCATAGATCATCATCATCATCAATGTATTACAGTCAAACCAAGAGGACCAAAGGTCCTTTTAATAAATTGCAATATTTCTGTAGATTTAGCCTATTTTTCTTTCTTATTCTATTGAGGCATTTTCTTCGTTTTTTTTTAATACACAAATAACCTATTTTTTCCATTGCATTTCTATTTATCATTTGACTGTTACAGCTTTGAAATGTGGACGAAATAAAGAATATGAATACAAAGCCTTAAAATGTCAACCAAGTTGCACAAATCGGAACCCAAATTGTTCGGAGTATGAAGAAGCCTGTGTTTGCAAAGATGATTATATTCTCAGTGGGAAAAAGTGCGTTAAGCCGAACAAATGCGGATGTATCTACAATGGCATATACATGAATGTAAGTTTTTGCGACATTATTAATTTTGCAGAAACAATGAAGCATATTTTGTTTTTCATAGAATTTTGTTGTGTAATGCGTCTTTATTTCCTACTAAGGATTTTTTGAGAAGGTAATGAAAGAAAGGGAGACTGAAAGAAAGGACTAAAGATCAATTGCAAGAAAAGAAAAAAAAGTAGTTGTTAACAAAAGGAATAGCCCCGCGTTCAAATTACACATTATAAATACCAAAATCTAAACAAGTACAACAATTTAAATATCAAGAAAGCACGACACTGATATCAAGGTACATTGTGATGGAGAAAGTTGCTTTCCAAAAGCTAAGCAAAGTATTAACCCTAGAACACTAACCATGGGTATATAGTACCCAGCTCAAATTTTCCTATTTTTAATTACAATTTTTAGTACCTGATATTCTTAGCTAAATAATACGTTTTTCAGTTCTTATTAATGTTAACTCAAAATACAAAGTTTGAAGTGCCTGCATGTAAAATATTGCAAATAAAGATTTATATTTAATTTTTGTTTTGATATTTTCAGAATCGGGTATGGTATACCCATGGTTAGTAGTGGTGTCACTTTAATTGATGGTTAGTGTACTAGGGTTAAGAAGCGTAAAATATTCGTTAGAAGGAAAGGAAAGAATACTGAACTTTTATGCAATATCAGTCGGCAGTGAAGGCTGGATAATCTCTTATAGATGAAGAAGTGACTTGAAACAACAGATATCTGGTTCTACAGAAGGATGCTGAGAATACCAAGGACTGAAGATATCAGTAATGAAAACGTTATAACGAAAATCGGAAAAAAAGCAAACTCATATGTAAGAGGAAGAGACAGTTGAAATTTCTCGGGTACATAACTACGAAGTAGTGTTTGGAAAATGTGATACTCACAGGGTGTATTCAGAGCAAAAGTGGTAGCAGGAAAGAACGCATAAACTTGTAGAGGTATTGACGGCATAAATCAACTGCACATTTTTTACTTTACGAATGTGTAAGCAAACAAAAAGCAAACAAGAGCGAGAACACAAGAAAATAACTTTTCATAACAGGTACAATATTTATATTTATAAATGACAATTTACAATAATTATTAATATGAGTTACTTCCCTTTGACTAGGTTAAAGTTTTTACTACTAAAATATTTTTTACCTGAACTCACAAAAAGTTGAATTATCTTATCGTTCAAAATGTTCACTGAAAGAGAGTTTAAAGAATCTTGTAAAGCTAAAAATATGTTGATAAACTTTTAGCTTCAAAGTTGGAGAAGGGAATGTTCCGTAATGTCTAATTTGTTTTCGTTGCTCGTAGTTGAAAGTATTGTTCGTAATTGTTTGTACTTAAGTTTCGTACGATTCAATAACGTGATTGAATAGTTTTTAGTAAGTTGCAGAAGTTGGTGAGTGAGTTGTTTCGTTGAAATTTTAGCTTGAATTTCAGTGAAGTTATTTCGTGTTAAAGAACTTGAGATTCTAACTTTGTACTTCGCTGCAGTAATGATACAAGCGTCGTGAACTCGTTTAGCAAATGCTATTCGTCGTAAATTCTCAATGACCGGGTTCGCTCGTACCTTCAATTTATATGTTTTTTAATCACGTGATAGGATCCTGAGAGCATTGTTTTTTCGTCAGGTCAAAAACTAGGTTGATCTTATTCGGACGAAGTGGTGAGCAGGTAAATTGTTTTTTTAATATTGTTAACCACTCAGAAAGCGCCTTACAAAACTCTGTCTGGAGCCTGATATGTTTTGTTTTGCTTATTGAGAACAATGTACGTGAAGATACACGAGATAAATTTATTTTTAATATTTATTGTCCAATGAGAAGTTCAGGTTTTCAGAAACATGTATGAGACTGTGATTCGCTTTTTGCACGAAAATCGACATTGATGAAAAAGTGGTAGCGGAAAGCAAAAAACTAAATAGTGAGCTTATTAAACTTATATAAAAATTGCCGAAAGAAGTTTTATTTAATACTAAATACGCCTGTTTAAATAATAGAGCCGGGAATTTTTTTTTAAAAATACAAAGAGTGTTGTACAAAATAAATATCTTTCCGCGGACGGACAGTGAAAGGAATGGCGGTACAAGGTTTAGGAGAAAAAATAATACGTCAAGAATTTATTAAGAGCTTCAATAGACAGGGAATTGGGGAGAGCTGTCATTACTAACGTCCTGAATGGACACGGTGGACCGGAAGGGATTTTTCAAGTAAACAAGTGTCATTCTGAAAAGATGCATACACTAAGAAAAGCGCCAATCAGATATAAATGTTATCTTCCTTTAATTTTCTAATAGTTGCCTTTTTCGTTGAAGTGAATCATTGGATAGAGTGAAGATCTGTTTTACCGTTTTCGGTAAAGCCGATTATTTGAACAAATTGGAATCACTGTCACGAATCTGACCTCTATTAATTGGTTCGTAGAAGCTGACATTATAGAGATGCCGAGAAAGTGAATGTCTAGTGTAATAACAAAGGGAGCAAGTGTAGGCTTAAGGAGTCTTTATTTATACCAGTGTAGTAATTATTCATAGTCGTCAAGAAACGAAAGAATTCTCCAAAAGCAGGTAATCAGAAAAAAAAGGGAGATTACTCCTGATCACATCTGCTCTATTATTTAAGAAGGTAACGTGAATTAAGTTTACTTTTAAAAAAGAATAATGGCTAGAAAAAGTGAATCCCAGTAAAAACAGCACAAATTGATGGAGAGGGAAAACTGCACTAATAATTTATTTTTAAAGGAAAAAGAAAATTATTTAAAACTTTTTTTTTTCATTTTTAATGCTGTAGAAATATTTTGAGGTCTGTCATTGAATTAGAATGTACAAGCGATCACTTAAATGGAGAAACAGCCAGAATTTTGAATGTTATTTTTATGCCTTCTTCTGTATTTAAACTGTATAAGTTTGTTCTAATTCATATTGTATTTGAAATAGACAGAATAAAAGTAAGAAATTTGATCCTCTTGCCGTCAGCCAAGCGATGGGCAAGAAACTGAAAAATAATTCATTTGAATTAAGCATTATCACTATTTTCTTTATATTCAGTAAATTTTCTTCCCTATTGTGTTGAGGTTGTTAACAATGGAAATTTTCAATGTTGTTTTCAGTTAAATGATGTCTTCGTTACTGAGGATTGCCTTAAAGAAATTACTTGCAAGTCTGGCGGGAAGGTGTCAGTAAAAGATTTGAAGCCTTGTCCAGAAAATTCGAAATGTAAAATTAAAGACGGAAGTTATGAGTGTGTGTGCAACAAAGGATTTGTAAAGAAGGGTAAACGATGTGTTCCGGAAGGTAAGTTCATATTATTTATTTATTTTTTGCGGTGTTCACATTACGTGTATTATTGGGAGGAACTGGGAGGCATATGAGAGAGAATGTATTTATATATATTTATCAATATATGTATCCAAATGTAATAGCGACCTGCGTAATAGTGTGGGTGAAGGAAGGTATATTTTTAAATGTAGCAGCATGCTACTTAAAATCTGGAGAAAAAAAGAAAGGTCATATGTTTTTTAATGTTTCCTTACGGTTTAGCTTTCTAAAGTCGTGAGTGAGCCGCTTAAAATGTATTTCAGCTTTGGGTATGTTACGGTGAACATTGGTGAAGAGATAAAATTAATTAATCTATTCTGCTATTGATCAGTGTTCCATCCCGTTAAATACATCTCTAGAGATTCATTTCACTTATTTTTCAGTCCTCGATACTGTCATAATACCTTACCAAATCATAAGAAGTTTAAAATATATCCTTCAATATCCCTCCGCAGAAAGATATTTATTTTGTACAACACGCTTTGAATTTCTAAAAAAAAAAAAAAAAGAAAAAAAAAATTATCCCGGCTCTATTATTCAAACAGGCGCATTTAGTATTAAATAAAACTTTTTTCGGCAATTTTTATAAAAGTATCTGTCTGGCTTCAGATAAGCATGGCGCGGTTATGGCTGTGATTTTACATAACTAAAAGGTGTTTGATATGCAGGTTTTCTCCGAAATCTGAAGCACTATGACCTCTGTGGACAGACTTTTATTAAATCCAATAATTCCTAACGAATGGCTGATGCAACCTTCCAGAAGTGCGATTCTGTGCTCACTTTTTTCACTGTTTGATTCGCGACAATTTTTCTCGTCAGAACACAATTCGCACATTTATAAATCGACGATTCGTTCGTGCATTAAATATTGTTGCAGTAACTGGTCTAGTTCTTGTCATATATAGCTCGAGATTCCCGACAAAATCCAAAGAACGGTCTGTAATGTTACCTTGATTTCTTCATCTTCACACCGCCGTGGCGTGGCTTCCGATGCCTTTTCTATACGCATTTTCTTGGTAGTTGTTCTGATGAACATTTTTCCTTGGAATCCCGATCTCGTGAATTTAAACATACTTCTAGTGTAGCTACTAGTTAGACAAGGTTGTCAAGATGCCAGCCCAGTTCCGATAACATTACAAATTCTAATATTCGAGAAATATTCAATATATGGAAGAATGGTATGAATGTGCAAGATGAATTCTGACGAGAAAAATTGTCTGGCACGACACAGTTAACCAAAAGTCTTAGCAGCAAAACTAGAAATAGATTAAATATATATAATCCACTCCATTTTAGTAGAAATCGCGATGAGTTGTTCTCCTGTAGGTTAGCATCAACCATAATGATGGATGGTAGAAATGGTTGTCTATGTTGGTAGCAGTTATGTTTGGGAGGCGTTAAAATTGACAGACCATTTCTTGTCCCAGTTAACAAACTATATAAAATATAGTATTCTTCATTGTGTCATATGACTGTTTGACTATCTTAATGTGTTACTATATGTAGTAATTTTGGTTTTGTATTTTGAAATGTCAATATTATTTTTTTTGTATATTGTAACGTGAATATTATTGTCAAATAATAATATCTGTTAATAATTATTTTCTATAAATTACCACCAGTAACGTATTGCTTATGCACTTCTTCGGGTGATCCTCACTACAAAACATACGATGGACAAATGATTCACTTTATGGGTATTTGCAAGTATACCTTGTCGGAAAGTACCTCTGGAGAATACTTTACAGTTGAAGTTAAGAACGAACACCGAGGTCGAAATAGGCGTGTTTCGTTTACTCGAATGGTTGACATCAAATTTGGTAATGTTACCATTCGACTATTAAAAGGAAATAAAGTATTCGTAAGTATCTTCATTATTAGTCCTTGTGTACTCTAAATTTCTGAAATATATTAATGATAATGTATCTTATTATAATTCTGCTTGTCCCTCCTTTAGTTCATTAGTTAGCACGAACATTACTCCCTGCCAATCCCTTAATAAATAATGGACTATTCAGTTTTGTTCGAGTTGAAAGGTAGAAAAATAATGTAGCAGTCTCTTCATCAGAAAATTAAAATAGGAAAAGCATAATATTTTCCGGGTAAATCTGCTGAAAATTGTTTTTACCTAATATTCTAAAATAGTACTGGCGTGAGATTGTTGAAAAAAATAAGCATAGCATGATAAAACTTCCTTAAACTTGACGAAAATAATTTTTTATTGTCTAAATGTTTATGCTATTATGAATAGGAAATATCAAAGTACGAGGGTCATTCAATAAATAAGGTTAATTTTTCGGTATAAGGACTTCTAATACTGATAGAAGCTTACTTTTTTTTAATTTTTCAACGTAGTCTCCCAGCACTGTCACATACTTTTCTGTGCACAAGCTTCCGTATTCCCTCAGCGTAAAAATATTTTGGACTGATGTCTCAGCCAGTCGTTCACAACACTTTTGACTTCATCGTCACTTTTAAACTTTGTGCCTCTCGTGAACGCTTTCAAGGGACCAAACAGGTGAAAGTCTGAAGGGGCAAGGTCTGGGCTGTAAGGGGGATGAGGGAGCAGTTCCCAGCCCAGCTCGTTGATGGTCTGCACCGTTTGGGCTACTGTGTGAGGCCTTGCGTTGTCATGATGCAAGATGACTCCTTCTGACTGATGACCCCTCCGTTTGTTCTTTATGTCTTTCTTGACCTGCCTCAGCAGTTCACAGTAGCTCTTCTGTCAGACTGAATGAGGTCATTGACTGATTCAATCACCTCAGGAGACCTCACTTCTGTAGGCCTCCCAGGCCTGTCTTCACCCTCAACACTGCTCCGTCCTTCTTTAAACAATTTAGCTCACTTGTAGACATTTTTTTGGCTGAAACATGTGGCACCATACACAGTTGACATTCTCCTTAGAAGGTATCTTATCATTTGAAATATTATACAATTCTTTCTCTTTTCATGATGCTTCCGGTCTTCCGTATATATGAATTACAGCCGTTTTATGGGCACACACACACACACACACACACACACACACACACACACACACACACACACACACACACACACACACACACACACATATTGTAACCAACTTTACAATTTATAATCTGTAATGATAGATATCTACTTAATAACACCATCTTTTGAACTGTACACCATTTTCATTAATTTTAGAATATTTAACATCTTTCATGTAAAAAAAATAAAATAACTTAAGAAATAATAAATAATTGTTGTAAAAAATTTTTTTCATCGAAAACGTTTTTGGCTTTCAGACAATATTATCCATATTCATAAAAACAAGTAAAACGAACTAAAAGCTTTTGAAATTAAATAATATCTTTATTTTATTGAGTTTTGTGTGTTACAATTCAGGTCTAATTTTAAGGTAGAGGGAGGGTCAACTAAAAAAAACAAAACAAAAAATGATTTACTTTACTCAAAGTGCTTTTAATTAATTAATCACAAAAATGCACACATTTGAGTTTCAAGAGTTTACATAATTTTAGTTATGGGTAATAAATATGAAAAAAATTTTACCATGACTTAAAAAAATAAACATATTTATAATAATTTCTATCATTTGTAAATAGTTTCTAAAAGTTTAATTAAAATCCGACAGTTTTTATTTTTGCAAGATTTTCAAAATTAATGTCTGTTATAAAAAAATGCACAAAAAATTTGCTATGTTATTTACTAGTAGTTCGATTGATGAAGAGAAACAAGGTTTTTCAATCAAAAGTTAGAATGTTCTAATAAAGACAGAAATTTAAAAAAAATTATTAAAATTATTTTGTTCTTTCCTCTTAATAGTAACATATACATTGTGACGATAAAATTTTGTTTTCATCAAGTTATTATGCTATGTCCATTTTTCTAGTGCTCTCATGCCAGAGAGAAAATCACAAAATCATCAAGACAATGTTAGCAATATCACGAAAATCGATTATTTTTTTTCTCTTCTAACTGTAGAACCCAGTATTATAAATAGCCTTACTACATTTCATTCCTAAAGTGGAAAGTCGAACAAAGATATTTCTGATGTGTCTGGTGTTTCTACTATGTATTTCCAGATACTAAATATAATACAAAGAAGAATCTGCAGTGTTATTGATCCTGACCTGGCATAGCTGATTCAGTCCTTCTCTCGCTTGCGTAACTTAGCTTCCCTGTACCATTTCTATAAATGATTTCATGGTAACTGTTTCTGTTTGGTACTTAGACGCCACGAATTTAAGAGCAGTACTAGACTGAAAAGTAGATCTCATTTTACTATTGAAATGTTTAGATGTAGCCGAAGGTCTATGATAACAGTTTCTCCTCTCGCAATTCTCGCTTGTGGAACTCTCTCCCGGCGTCTTACTTTCAAATCAACTTTGATCATCAAAAATCCAAATGCAATTTCAATTGTTAATTTCTGTCTTCTTAATTATCGTACATTTTTCATCCTCTCTGTTTAGTAAAGTTTTCAGTTTGTGGAACTCTCTCCCGGCGTCTTACTTTCAAATCAACTTTGATCATCAAAAATCCAAATGCAATTTCAATTGTTAATTTCTGTCTTCTTAATTATCGTACATTTTTCATCCTCTCTGTTTAGTAAAGTTTTCAGTTTACTCGTATTCTTAATCACCCAATAACTACTTGCGGCTTAGTGGCTTTATTGCCTTGCTTGTGGTGGGTGCTGGTGGTGGTGGTGGTGGTGGGGGGTTGTTGTTGAAACAATTAAAAAAGAAGCTTTTTACCAGGTTTCATGTTGAATATTTCCTCAGGATATGTGCGTGTGGTGCAATGACAGCGGCTCAAAATGAGAAATTGGAGAGCCGAGTTCAAATTCCAGTCGAATTCCTTGCATTCATTTACGTGCAAATACTTTTGGGTAACATAGGAATCTGTATCCCCCTAAAGTTATGTGTTAAATAGTAGGACTTGTATCTGGAAAAATTCTTGTTATTCTTAAACAAATATTTAATGTAATATTCACTCCCCCCCCCAAAAAAAATGAATTATTTGTAAAATCCAATTGCGGTTTCAAATAACCAAGCAAATCTAAATCTGCCGAAATTAAGATATTGTTTTCGTAGTCACATGTTAATGAACGTTGAGCAACGTTGAGCCTGATCAGTATCCAGATGGGTGACACCTTGGGAATACCATGCGCTATTATCTTCGATGTGTAGGTGGGGAATTTAATAATGGCTCGTAATTGTTAATCAGAGATCCAAGTTCCAATTCCAGTTGGGTTTCTTATATTCCCAGGCGCAAATAGCTTTGGCTAAGGTATGAATCCAACTCATCTCTCCCATTCTATCTGTTAATTAGTAAGATCTGTATCACTAAATCATTATTTTCTTAAAAAAAAACTTTCAATCTAAAAAAATATGTTCTGTAACGTTGAGCCTGGTCAGTATCTAAATGGGTGGATACCAGGGGGCAGTAAACTTGGATGTGTGGGTGGTGTGATTGATAATGGCTCGGAATTGTTGATCGAAGATCCAATTTCCAATTCTAGTTGGGATCTCTGTAATCACGCGCAAATAGCCTTGGCTAAGGTATGAATACACCTCTGTGCCGCCATCTATGGGTTAAATAGTATGGCCTGTATCACTAAATCATTATTAGATTAAAGAACTCATGATCTAAATATATATTTTTTGTCTTTAAATAAGTTGCAAACGCTTATAAACCGTAGAAAATGAATCAATTAAACAATTATTGTAACAGAAAGAAAATTCCGTAAACACGCAATCAAATAAATGTCCTCATGCAAAATGCTTTCTTTTACTATAGGTGAACGGCGTGCTGCGAATTCCTCCAATCATTGTCATTTCTATGTATTCGGTTACTCTATCCGGTCGCTGGATAACTGTGACGACGTCCTGGGGTCTCATAGTTCGATTCGACGGTAATAGTAGAGTTACTGTTATTGTGCCAAAACGTTTCAGCAACAAACTGACCGGAATCTGCGGCGACTGCAACGGAATTAAAGATGATTTCCGAACTAAAGATGGCAAAGATGTATCGAAAGATCCAAACAAACATTCATTGGTTGGTACAAGCTACATCGTACCTGATGACAGTGACAAACCTGAAAAGAAGTAAGTATATAAAGTCCGTGTGATTGCTTACAAGAGATAATTAGTTTAGAAGAGATGCGTTTCTGAAGCTCTTTTCTGGGTTGGATTGTTATACTATTTTCTATTGGCCTATGCAAAATTACATTAAAAAAAACCTCTTCAATAATAATCCTATGTTATAATCTTTGTCTGCAATGAATCGACTTCATGAGAAAAGGCTTGGCTCATAAAGTGACCCTCGAGTGATGTAAATGCGAAAGAGTCTTTGTGCTGCTTCAAGACTTCTTACCAGGACATACGCTGATATGCCTCTCTGTGTAAGTTAGCAGTTTTTCTCCCCTTGCAAAGGCTCCTACAGAGCGGTTCACCACCAATTCCCCCCAGCTCATCAGGTAAATCTCGTGGTGGGTTCTATATCTCGCTTGCCCTCAATATGACCTGTAAGTATATAAAGTCCGTGTGATTGCTTACAAGAGATAATTAGTTTAGAAGAGATGCGTTTCTGAAGCTCTTTTCTGGGATGGATTGTTATATTCTTTTCTATTGGCTTAGGTAAAATTACATTAAAAAAAACAAACTCTTCAATAATAATCCTATGTTATACTGTCAGCTTTGTCTGCAATGAATCGAACTTATGAGCAAAGGCTTAGCTCATAAAGTGACCCTCGAGTGATGTAAATGCGAAAGCCTTGGTGCTGCTTCAAGAATTCTTCTGTTCAGAACATACGCTGATATGGCTATCTTTCTTGTGTCTGTCGGCAGTTTTTCTCCCTTTGCAAAGGCTTTGACACTCGGTTGGCTATCAATTAGGCCCCTTTCTTCAGGTATGTGTCGCGCTGTTGGCTCTATCTTGCTTGGCCTCAATATGACCTGCAAGGGTTAAGTTTTCCCAAACTTCTTACCTCATTTTGTGAGCAAGGAACTTCAGCTCTATTTTCTTGAGAGTAAATCTGCTTTCTCTTGTTATTTTCTCGATCCGTCCGTGGAATTCTCAGTATCCTTCTGTAGAACCACATTTCCCTTGTCTCGAGTTTGCTCTTGATCCTTAGGGAGATTGTCCAGCATTCACTGCCATCTAAGACGATAGATAGCTATTACATAGCAAACGAAAAATATTGCGAATTCCTCCAATCATTGTCGTTTCTATGTATTCGATTACACTATCCGGTCGCTGGATAACTGTGACGACGTCCTGGGGTCTCATAGTTCGATTCGACGGTAATAGCAGAGTTACTGTTATTGTGCCAAAACGTTTCAGCAACAAACTGACCGGAATCTGCGGCAACTTCAAGACTTCTTACCAGGACATACGCTGATATGCCTCTCTGTGTAAGTTAGCAGTTTTTGTCCCCTTGCAAAGGCTCCTACAGAGCGGTTCACCATCAATTCCCCCCAGCTCATCAGGTAAATCTCGTGGTGAGTTCTATATCTCGCTTGCCCTCAATATGACCTGTGAAGTTTATATTTTCCAAAACTTCTTTCCTCAATATGTTAGCAGGGAATTTCACCTTTATTTTCTTGAGTGTAAATGTGCTTTCTGTTGTTATTTTCTCACTCCGTCCATGGAATGCTCAGTATCCTTCTGTAGACCTACATTTCCGTTGTTTCTAGTTTGATCTTGATCCGTGTGGAGATTGTCCAGCATTCACTGCCATCTAAGACGATAGATAGCTATTACATAGCAATCGAAAAATTTTGTAACGAAATTTTTCTGTTTCTCAGTACCTTGCTTGGCTTTTGGAACATTTCCTTCGCTTAACCAATGATTGTTCGTACGCCTGTGCCATATTAAAATAATTGCTAGATATTTATAATTTCTGCACTTTCTATAAGTTACGCAGAGTGCTTTGCTCGGAGATTCTCTTCCAACTCCACACTCGACTCATCTGGAGTATCTCTGGAGATTCTGTCGCAGGGTTGGGATACCTAAGAGAAGGCATCTGTCATTTTTTTGTTGTGTTCTGAATGTAGTGTGATAAAATGTAGTTATACCACTCGAAGTCAGATATTTATCGATGGCTGAGAACAAAAGAGAATTTAGATATTTATCCACACGTTCAGGACACAAAAGAATGTAAAACAAGGATGTAGGATTCCGAAAAGCTGTTGGGGTAGACCTTGGGTCTTGGACTAATATTAATGTCTACACCAGGTCGTGTCGGGAAAGTATTTAATAGCGATCTACTAAGCGTAGCTTAGATGTGGCACAAGGCCGAATATGTCGAGTATTCTGTGAGGTTTGAACTCAATACTCAGTCGTTATTGACGTAGTGAGACAGGCTAGCTAAACATTACACCATGTCAGATGCTTAAATGATTTTCTAAGCGTAACTTAAATGTAGCACAAGGCCGAAATTTTGAAGCACCTAGTGAGCTGTGAACTCACCATTCAATGGTATTTGATCTAGCGAGACAAGCTAGCTAACCATTCCACTCTGACGAAAAGAAATGGAGACTGCACCATAAACGGTAACACTTAATTTACATAAATTTTAGAAGAATATTTTAATAAATATTGTTTTAGTTCCTAAAGTTAATTTGGATTCATCGCGTGTCCATTGAAAGAATGTATATCTCTCTTGTCAAAATTAATTTGTAAGTTCGTAAAAATACACTAGTGTGTTGACATTTAAAGAAACCGTAAAATAAAGAAAATCATGGTTTTTACAGCGTCCTTAATAACCAATGTGGTCGCCAGACATTTCACATCGCTTCAAATGAATCAAGTGTAACCGAAAAAAATTACGGAATTAAAAGTCATCTGTTTAAATATATTTTAAAAATATGTGTCGAATTATTGAAACAAGAAAATATTAAGATTTCTGAATTTTTACTATTATTAATACAGGCATTAATTATTTTGAATTATAACATTATAAACTTTACAGAATTAATTAAATACAATTCTAATTCAATTTTAATTGGATTTCAAAGAAAAGGGTGGGAATAAAATAAAAAGTTTTTTATATTAAATAAAAGAAATATATATATATTTTTTTTAAGCGTTTCACCCCAAGCAAGGCGAGAAGCAACTAGGACGCAAGGGTTACAGAAAATTTGGAGCAAGAGCAGATAGGAGTGATAGGAGAAAGGACGAGGAGAAGGGTAGTCGATAGATTAAAGCAATTGGAGATGTCGATTGACATTACATTTGAATAGCTGGAAATTATAGCTCTCAGGGAAACTGGAATAGGGAAGAGAGTTCCACAGGCGAGAGGTGCGAGACATGAAGCTATTGAAGTAGAAGAGACGGCTGCATTTAATAGTTTCGACAGTGAAAGGGTGAGAGCGGGATGCCAGCCTCGTAGGGCGCTTGAAGTAAAAATACCTGTTGTTGAATTAATTTTTATGATAATTAATAAAGACGTTAGAAAATTATTTATACATTTAAATATCTGTTGTTGATTAATTTTTGTTATCAAATGAAAGCATTAAGTCAATTTCTCTTCGATCTTACATTTCTCTGTTGGAAAACTATTCAGCCATTTTGTAAGTAAATGAACTTGTGATTCAATTTTGTCAAACTTTTTGTACTTGCTTTATTGTAGTTGCAACGTTACTGACATCAAAACCGATTGCACACCTGAACAAGTCAGTCGATGCCAATTTCTGATTAATCCAATTTTTAAAGAATGCATAGACCGACTGGGAAGCGATAAAATAAAAGAAATCGTGGAATCGTGTGAAATAGATGTATGCGCCTATTTGGACGATCCCTTATTAGTGAGCGTTTATTGCCAAGCCATCGAAGCTTTGACTCAGTTATGTGAGGATATTGGAATTATCGTAAACTGGAGAGAGTTAGCAGGATGTCGTAAGTTTCATTTTCATATTCTAATTTTATTCACAGGCAAAACTCATAGAATTCAAAAGGAATTACACAGTTTGATGTTTTTTCATAAATTAAAAATCAAGAAATATAAGGGTACAAGACAATTAAGATTTTATAAGGTGTTTTTTTTAATATTAACTACTATCTTTCCGATAATTTGTGGTACTTAATCTGTAACAGTCTACCTAGAGTGGCTTTCTGGCCTTGTACAGGGTAAACCTCACTGTAATTATTTTTTTCCAATTGTATTTTATTGTAAGCTATATTCTCGTGGTGCGATGTTAGCGTGGTAAGATCAATTCGTCGTGTCACATATATTCATTTTAAATCTCTTTACTCTAGACAAGGCAACAAAACCGCCAATACGCCATCAGGATGGTCATTATACAAGATGGAAAATATGAATAGAAAGAAGTTAGAAAAGTAAGAGTAATTTGCGAAGAGGGAATTATAATTCGATCAATTCATGGCGTCAAATACATACAAAACAATAAATATGAACAGAAAATTTAAACCGAACCCAAAACTCTTCGCTTCATGTGTAATGAAGAGTTTGAAGATAGACCTCTAGTTACAGGCGAGAGGTGCCCGATGACATGGCCTTAAATATAGATCAACACGTAAGGATCTCAAATAACCTTCTTACTAATTTTAACAATTAAACTATAAAGTGTAACATAAATGACAGACTGTCAGATAGAAGAAATGATAAAAGTAATTCTAGACGCATTTGCTTATCAATCAGCCTTGATTAAGTACCATAGTTCACAGTGGAGAAATATGCCTTTACTTTCCGAACACACGACCAATTCCAGAGACATTAGAAACGAAAATCTCTTCCTCTCTCTCCACATCCATCTGTGAACATTATCTTTGTCTTCGGTGATTGTAACGAGCGTCACGACACGTGCTTAATCATTTTAACGTTACTGATGTTCCCGGTATTTTCAGTTGTTCAGTCACTTTCACAAATCCTGGATTTTCCTACCCGTTTCTCTAGAATACCCGAATAACAGACTTCTCCATTACATTTATTTCTCTCTTCTTCGCCTTGCTCTTTCCGAGCTTCACGACTTTTTCCTCTTGAAAACTCGGATCACTCTCTAGTAGCTAGTGATATTTCGTTCCAATCATGTTTTAATAAGGAATTTCCTATTCATAAGACCTCATTCCGTTATTAGCATATTGACTGGGACTCACTTCGAGTTGCCAAATGGACTGTCATTATTAACCTTTAAATTGAGAATTGTGTCACCATAGTCCTGTTTTGTTTGGTTGATTCATAATTCATAGCGGGGAAATACGTTTTTAATTTCGGAAAGCCCTAAACAATTTTATGAGAAAATATTACATTCACTTACCACTTACCTTGTCGGTAATGTAGCTTATTGGCATAGATCATCATCATTATCATTATCATCAATCTATTACATTCATATCAATAGGAGTCATAATTCACAGTGGAGAAATACGCCTTTACTTTCCGAACACACTACCAATTCCAGAGACAGTAGAAACGGTACTCTCTCTTTCTCTCCTCTCTCTCTCACTGTCTCACTCCCCCTCTCTCTCTCACCGTCTCTCTCTCTCTCCTCTCACTGTCTCTCTCTCCTCTCTCTCCCACTGTTTCTCCATCCATCTATGAACATTTTTGTCTTCAGTGATTTTAACGCGCACCACGACACGTGACTTAAACATTCTAATGATACTGATGTTACCCGTATTCAGACATTAGATTTTTTAATTGCTCAATCACTTTCACAAATCCTGGATTTTCCTACCCGTTTCTCTAGCATACCCGACAAATAGAGTACTCCACTAGATTTATTTATCACTTCCTCGCATCATTTTTGTCGAGCTTCGTAACACTGTCCTCTTGGAGGCTCGGATGATGCTGTAGTATCTATTGATATTTCGTTCCTATCATGTGTTAATCAGGAACCTCCTATTCATAAGACCTCATTCCGTTATCAGAATGTTGATTGGGACCCACTCCATCATTTTCCTTGAGTCGCACAAAGAACTGTAATTATTAATCTTCAAATTGGGAATTGTGCTACCATGACCCTGTTTTGTTTCATAGCAAGGAAATACGTTTTTAATTTCGGAAAACGCTAAGAGTTCAGATTATTTTATGAGAAAATATTACATTACTTCCCATTTACCTTGTCGGTAATGTAGCTTACAGGTACGGATCATTATCATTATCATTATCATCAATCTATTACATTCGTATCAATAGAACTATGAACAGAAAACTTAAAACAGAAAAAAAATTGTGAGAAAATATTACATTCACTTATCACTCCGTTGATGGCAATGTAGCTTACTAGCATAGATCATCATCATCATCAATCTACACAGTCAAACCAAGAGGATCAAAGATTCTTTTAATTAATTGCAATATTTCTGTAGATTTAGCCTATTTTTCTTTCTTATTCTATTAAGTCATTTTCTTCGTTTTTTTTTTAAATACACAAATAACGTATTTTTATCATTTGACTGTTACAGCTTTGGAATGTGGACGAAATAAAGAATATAAATACAAAGCCTTAAAATGTCAACCAAGTTGCACAAATCGGAACCCAAATTGTTCGGAGTATGAAGAAGCCTGTGTTTGCAAAGATGATTATATTCTCAGTGGGAAAAAGTGCGTTAAGAAGAACAAATGCGGATGTATCTACAACGGCATATACTTGAATGTAAGTTTTTACTGCATTATTGCTTTTGTAAAAACAATGCAGCATATTTTAATTTCCATAGAACTTTGTTGTGTAACACGTCTTTCTTTCCTACTAAGGATTCCTTGAGAAGGTAATGAAAGAAAGGGAGACTGAAAGAAAGCACTAAATATCAATTGCAGGAAGAGAAAAGACATCGTTGTTAGCAAAAGGAACAGCCCCGCATCTAAATTACACATTATAAATACCAAAATCTAAACAAGTACAACAATTTAAATATCAAGGAAGATCGACACTGATACCCGAAGAAACATTGAGATAGCGAAAGTTGCCTTCCAAAAGCTAAGCACACTATTAAGAATACTGGAATATTATGTAACATCGGTTCTCTTATATGGCAGTGAAGGCTACATAATCTCTTCACAGATGAAGAAGAGACTTGAAACAACAGATATCTGGTTCTACAGAAGGATGTTGAGAACACAATGAACTGAAGATGAGAGTAATGAGGAAAATGGGTAGAAAAAGGACACTCATAGGTAAAAGGAAAAGACCGTTGAAATTTCTCGGGTACATGAGAAAAGCTGGCCTGGAAAATTTGATATTCACAGGACATATTTAGAGGACGAGGGGTAGCAGAAAACAACGCATAAATTAACTGGTGAGCTTGATTAAAGCAATGGCGGTACAAAGTTTAGGAGAGAGAAAAAAAAGTCAAAAATTATTAAGAGCTTCATTAGACAGCGAATTGGAGAGAGCCGTGATCACTAACCTCCTGAGTGCACACTATAGTGGGTCAGCCAATTTGTATTGGTTATAAATAGAAATAAAATCTGACCCTCTACAATTTTTACAATATCAAATGTAACAAAGACAACAACAAGAGAAATAATCAAGTAGAAGGTAAAGAAAGCAAACAAAACAAGACCGATAATACATGTATATACAAATATATATTAATAATAAGTTACAATACATGGAAACAGTACAAAGGACGAAGTGTGTGTGAATATTCTGTATGTGTGTGCGTGTGTGTTTCCACGCTATCCCTTGTTAGCGACTACATTTCGAGGTTGATAGCTGAAAATTCTCTAGGAATAAGAGAGTTTACCTCAAGGTGTCAGTGCACAGGCCTGGAGGAAAAAAGAGAAAGAGGCCAAGAGTCAGCGGCTATTTATAGCCAGGGAAGAGAGACCCCTGGTGAAAGGGTTAACGGAGTGAGGAGGAGTTAACTCCGACAACACGATACATACAAGAAAAAGAAGATATCGTACTTGTGATAAACTTTTTCAAAACGGATATTATGATCCGGAATGTGAATGATAGTTCAGAGGAATTTCTCGTAACAATTAAGAATAATGAATTAACTCGAAACTCTTCAAATACATTACTTATTTACAAATTTAACTCAGGAAATAGGGACTTTGAATAAAGCCACTAATACGCAACGGGTTACAGGTTGTGTTAGAATTAGGAATAGAAACATTAATAATGAGAAGAAAGACCAAAGAGTAATAGATAATATCACAGCAGATAACGATTGACGTTGCATTTAAATTTTTGTAGATTAAAGTTGGCTGGAAAACGTGGAGCCGGAAAAATAAAAACACAAGTTCCCGATCAAATAAACGAGTGTCATTCTTAAAAGATACATACATTAAGAAAAGCACCAATCACATATAAATGTTATCTCCCTTTAATTCTCAAATCGTTGGATTTTACAGTGAAGTGTACCATTGGATAAACTGAACATTTGTTCTACCGGTTTCGGTAAAGCCGATTATTTGAACAAAGGAGAATCACTGTCATGAACCTGACCTTCATTTATTGCTATGTAGAAGTTGATATTATAAAGATGGCGAGAAAGTAAATGTCTAGTGTAATAAGAAAGAGAGTAAAAGTAGGCTTAAGGAATCTTTATTCTGCTTAAAAGAACTGATACCAGCGTAGTAACTATTAAAAGTCCTCAACAAACGAAAGAATTCTCCAACAGTAGGTAATCATAAAACAAGGGAGATTACTCCCGATTACTTTATCACATCTCGTCTATTAAGAAGGTAACATGAATTAAGTTAACTTTTAATAAAGATTAATGGCCAGAATAAGTGAATCCCAGTAAAAAAAACAGCACAAAGTGATGGAGAGGGAAAATTGCAGTAATAATCTATTTTTAAACAAAAAAGAAAATTATTTTAATTTTTTTTTATTTCTAATGATGTAAAAATATTTTCGTACAAGCGACCACGGAAATAGAGAAACAGACAGAATTTTGAATGTTATTTTTATGCCTTCTTCTGTATTTAAACTGTATAAGTTTGTTCTAATTAATGTTGTATTTGAAATATATGTCTTATTTTATTTTGTAACAATGTTGTTTTCAGTTAAATGAAGCTTTCGTTACTGAGGATTGCCTTAAAGAAATTACGTGTGAGCGTAACAGGACCGTGTCAGTAACAGATTTGGAGCCTTGTCCAGCAAATTCGAAATGTAAAGCTAAAGGCGGAAGATATCGGTGTGTCTGTAACAAAGGATTTGTAAAGAAGGATAACACATGTGTTCCTGCAGGTAATTTGATATTATTTATTTTTCGCTTTTGTTTACATTACTAATAATATAGAGGATTTGGGGGCATACAGGAGAGAATGAAAGAAACAATATAATTATATATGTATATGAATGCATGCATACAAATGTAGCAGACACTTGCTTAAAATGTGGGTGAAGGAAGGTATGTATCAAACTAAAAGATAGCGCTTGGAGAGTTGATTTGCTAAAGGGAAATAGCTGAAACTGGGATATCTCCAAAAGACACAGCACGTAAAATTAGAGCAGTCTATCCCCGTGGAAGGAATAGAGGGTTCGATTCGAGATTTCAACGTGTATCGCCTGAAGAAGGTTTGAGCGGGCAAAGACCGAAACGTCGTGAATATGGTAATAAAGATGATGACAACAGTCTGAATGATGTAAATAGTGTAAATACTATAGTTGATAATCACAAATGCAAAGGCGTACTACAATTCAGCGACCGCCATATATTAAAAAAAAATTAAAAAATTTTTATGTATGTATGAACGTGCTGATTTTTGTAAATACACACGTCCATACACGACACATATCACAAAATAAAAGCGGTAACTATAATAAATGAACAGCTAAAGTATCTAACCTTAGATTACGGTGAATTCTTAAGATTCTTGGACAGTTAAAAATTATATAAAATGTCGCTCACATTATAGTCCTCAAGTAATTTTTACAGATATGTTCCCCGTAGAAAAAATAACTAGATAAACTTCTGGTTGTCAATCTGTGAATAGTTAATCAAACACTGACTTCTGTGTTTAAAATATACTTCTGTGATATTTTTTGAGTAAAAGTAATACATGTTTCAAAACAGATTATTTAAACTTTAAATCAGCTTCTTCAAACAAATTTTCAAAAAATAATATTTTATTTTTAAAATATTTTTTAATAAAGATAATTACTTATTTTCAAATATAACAAATTTTATATATAACAAATTATATATAGCTAATATTTAGAAAATAATATTTTATTTCTTAAATATTTTTAATAAAGATAATTACATTGTGATGATTGTTAAAAATGGTACAAAAATCAGCGATGTTTCGAGATTTCAAAATGAAAACTATTTCAGTTTATCTAAATTTTTTTTTGCAATACAGCAAAATATTTTGATTCTTGGAAATATTAAATTTAAATCTATTAGTTTAACATTAAACTAAACCAGAAAGATTTTCATTTAAAAAGAATCATTTTAAACATTAGGGATCGCGTTTTTTTGTGGAGGCACCTAATCCATAGGCTCTTTGACATTAATCGACAAATCTCGTGCGTTTATTACAAAAGCAAACTGAAAATAACCCAATCATTCGCTTGTAATAGTGAAGCATTCGTAAAAGATAAATATTTTAATCAATGGAAAAAGACACTGTATTTGCATTGCTTCAAGTAATTCTCATTTGTTTTAATAGGTAAATGCGAACCGAATCCATGTAAAAATGGTGGCACATGTACCCAAAAGGGTGATGATATCGAGTGTAAATGCCCGGATGGGTTTATGGGAAAATTCTGTGAAGAATGTACGTTTTTTTTTTCTTGGATTTTTTCCCTTAATTTTGCTTCCTATATTTTTTTGCGGGTGTTATTGTTTATTGCAATTATTAGCTATGTATTATCGTCCTTCAAGTAAGGGTAGATTGAAATCTGATCTTTTTCTGTTGTTAAAAACATATTTTCAATCATTACACCCTAAACAGATAAATCAATAAAGCCACTAAGATGAAAGGGATCACTGAGTGAGAGAGAGAGAGAGAGAGAGAGAGAGAGAGAGAGAGAGAGAGAGAGAGAGCAATAAAACAATAGAAATTTTATTGAATCAATTGCTAGGTCTCCTGCTAGCAATGTATGTTCACTGTGTTGTGATAGACAATTTTACTCTCTGGAATCTATCTTGCATATTTATTAGTTGACCAATTGTCTACGCATTTAATATTGTTGTCACATCTGGTCTGGAGCTTTTACTATATATTTTGTTTTAATCATTTCACCCCAAGAAAGGCAATAAAGCTACTAAGACGGAATGAGTAATAACTCATTCCGTCTGAGTGTTATAGCAGATGAGAACGACTACTATTAAAGTGAGATGACGATAAAAGAACAAGAAATAAGAAGACAGAAGATAATGATTGATACAGCGCATACATTTTTGATGAACAAAGTTGACTGGAAAGCAAGAAGCCGGAAGAGAGTTCCACAAGCAGGAAGTGTTACAGAAGAAACTGTTAGTATAGAACTTACGGTTACATCTAGCAATTTCAGCTGTAAAATGATGGAAATTGCCACATACATATTACTCCGTTTAATTTCATAGACTATAGACGAAAGCGCATCAGTACAATTATCATCAAAGTATTTATGGTATGGTGAAAGGGCAGCTATGTTCCCACGGAGGGAAAGTGACTAAAGCGGAGATGCCAGGTCATGACTAATAAGATTGCAGAGACTTCTTTGTGTTTAGAATCTAGAAATGTATAGCAGAAGTACCAACCCAGACATAGCAGGAATATTCAATGAATGAAGGTATGGTAGATTTATAAATGTGTAAGATAGATTCTGGCAAGAAAAATTGTCTAGCACCACACAGTGAACCAACTTTTCTCGTAATTGATTCAATATAAACTTTCCATTTCATGTCAGCGAAAAACGTTTGCCCAAGAAGGCGCAATGAGTTACTCTGTGGAGGTTAGCATCAGCTATACTTAACGAAACCGAAATTTTGTCATTAATTCGTTTCTCATATAAAATTAGATGATTATTTCAGTAATTAAACAAATTTGAAACATATCGCTAAGAAATTTCTGAATGGTAAATGTTAATGTGGAGATTAGCTGTTTCCTTATAAGGAAACACTCGGTATTCAGTGAGCGAACAGCCAGTGCTATTCTCGGTAGAAATTTATAAAAGTTTTTGTCTTAAAACTGTTTTCCAGGAAAATCGGTTTCCAAAGTCTACTAGCTCTTGTCACTCTTTGCAGTACTGATGGGTATTTTCGTCCTGACTTTTTGTTTAAAATTGTGTGGAAAGTAAATATTGATTATGTCTATATTTCTTCTTCGAATTACATGTGATATTCATTTTAGTTGAGGTTGTATTAAAAGTCTTGTAGTGGCGTGCTTTCTAATCTTTGATAAAATTCTTTGTTCGTGATTCTGAACTCGATGTTCGAATGCTTGTTCTCGGTAAGACATACAAGGTTTGTTTGCTGGAAGCCATTTTTAATTATTGATCTGAGAAAAAATATTTCTATATAGCTGGTATTATATACTTTACTGAATGTATTGGCCGACATGCGTAACATCCATATGAGAGCCTTGATGCAACGAGTTTAACTGAGAACGTGACTCCGGTTCGTAGGCTAAAGTTTTGGCTTTGTAGCATCCTGCAGTACTGGGCGAAGCTACGTTAGGGCAGTCTAATCTGTGCTCAATTTCCCAGACAAGATGTGACACACTCTATTGCTATCGTATCTGGTCTCCTGCATCTGCTATGTATTTAGAGATTCTTAATAAATTTAAAAAAAAAAAAATGTCGGGGATATTCAGTGTTAACGGTCCTGACCTTTGAATCTCAGCTTTATCAATGCCGTGGCTCAAATGAAATGTAAATTTATTCATTTCCTTATTATGAATTAGTTTCGAATTTACAGAGACAAAGAAATCACAATGAAAAAAATTGTATGTTGCAAGAATTCCGTTTATTTCACAAATAGAAAATGAAGCAAACTTTTAATATTTAGCCAAAGTTTTCCGTTGATATGAAGCGGAAGGAAGATATTGAATCCTTTGTGCGGTCGACTTATAGGAAAATTGGTTAACAGGTTGTTGATATAAGAATCTTTTGTGATGGGAATTAAAAAATAGTTTAGTGATATAAATCTTACTAATCAACACATCGCTAGTGGAGAAAGTGTAAATTCATACCATTCCCAAGAGTATTTGCTTGTAAGTGAATATAACGAGCCGAACAGGAATTCGAACACGGCTCTCCGGTCAACAATTCCGAGCCATTATCCATTAGACCATATCCAAGCTTACAGCACCTGGTATTCCCAGGCGGTCACTCATCTAGATACTGACCAGATCCGATGTTGCTTAACTTTTAAAATTCTACATAGCTTCTTTTCTAAATTGATAACTGTTATTTATTTTTATAGTTTAGATGAGCATTTTAATGTATGTGTATTGTCTGTGATAAAAGGCAATGAGCTTTTGTTTTACTCAATCCTGTTTACTCTTTGCAGCTTTCTGCCAACCGAATCCATGCAAAAATGGCGGCACGTGTATTGGTATTAAGAATGGCTTCAAGTGTGAATGCCCGTCTGGATATAAGGGGAAATTTTGTGATAAAGGTACGTTATTTCGTTACATGTACGGCAGTTTCCTAAGCAGAGCGTAGATGTGTGCCAAATGTAATTGATCATCGATACAATTCTGTTAACCATAACGTATGGAAGTGGCCAGATGATTTTCTAAGTGAAGATTAGATGTGGCACAAGACCGAAAGTGTTGAGCATCCGCTAACTGAGTAGATGGAAACGAAGTTACAAGTCATCGTGACTGAGGGTTTGAGTGTATTTGCCTTTTTCAAACAGTTGATCACACCAGATTTATCGCTTGTTCCTTGTTTATGATTGGGTAGCCGGTTGTTTTTAATTACTTCACCCCCAAGGAAGGCGGGAATGCCTCTAGTACCCAGGAGTTTACAGGTAGTGAAAATGAGAGAAAAGACCGGGTATAGGAGGGATTGAGGAAAGGAAAAATGATTAACGACATTCAAGAAGGAGATGGCGATTGACGTTGAACTTAAAGTTTTGGCGATTGCTGGGAAGCAAGTTCCACAGTTGGCACGTGCGAGAAAAGAATCTGTTGGAATCGCAGTTAGATTTAATTATTTTAACAAGAAGGGGATGTCACGTAGTTGTCAATTTAGCAGCATGCTTAAATCGATGTAATTGGGGCATGAGGGGGAAAAAAACTCTTCAAAGCAGTTGCCATGAAAATATTTCTAAAAAAGACAAAGGGAATCTACATCACGTCGTTGAGAAAGTGACTGAAGACGAAATGCCAAGTGAGTGTCGATTACATTGAAAATCCTTCTTTGTATTTTGTCAAGAACATCGAGATGAATAGCAAATGCACCAGACCAGATATGGCAACAGTATTCAATACACGGACGATTAGTAAATGTGCAGGATGGATTCTGACGAGAAAACTTTCTCCAAGACACAGTGACCTCACTTACCATGCAGCAGATGCAACTAATGATTTAATGTAGTCGTTCCATTTCAAGCCAGTTAAAAATTGAGACTAAGAAGGCGCAGCGTCTAGTATCATCCATGCTGATGACGGGCAGAGAGGAAATTCTCTTTATGTTGTTTAAATGAAAACAGTTTTGTTTTGGAGGTAATAAAATTTACAAGCCAATTCCTTTATATTATTTGTCCTTTCTTCAAACCTTCCCGGTAAAGTCTTCTAGTTCTTTTTCTCCCCTTTAAACCCCGCGTTCTAGTGACATTGTTGCGATAGAAGCTGAGTTCAGAAAATACACAAAAATCGAAAAGAACTGTATTTTAATGATGTGTCTTCTTACTGCATTTATTCAACTTTTGCTTATTTTATTTATTATAAAAACAAATTAAAATTAACCCAATCATTTGCTCATAATAATGAAGATGTCGTAAAAGATAAATATTTTAATCAATGGAAAAAGGCATTGTATTTTTATTGTTTCACAAGGCATTCTCTTTTGTTTTAATAGGTAAATGCGAACCGAGTCCTTGTAAAAATGGTGGCACATGTACCCAAAAGGGTGGTGATGTCGAGTGTAAATGCCCACCTGGATTTACGGGGAAATTCTGTGAAGAAGGTAGAATTTGTTTTTCTTGTTTTTTCCTTTCATTTTCATTCTATAATTTTTTGCGTGTGTTAATACTTGTTTCAATTATTATCTATTTATTATCGTCTTTCAATTAAGACTAGATTTAAATCTGGACATATTTTGCTGTTAAAAACATATTGTAAATCATTACATGCCAAAGAATCACATCAATAAAGACACTAAGATGGAAGGGATCATTGAATGTGTGTGTGCGCACGCACGTGTCTGTGTGTGTCTGCCTGTGTGTGTGTGACAGAGAGAGCAAGAGAAAAGAGAGAGAGAGAGAGAGCATAATTAATGAGAGAAAACAGTAAAACAACAGAAAATAAAAAAAATTATTCAATCAATTTCTAGGTATTCTTCAAGCAAATTATGTTCCTCGTGTTGTACTAGACAATTTAACTCGCTTGAATCTATCTTGCATATTTATTAGCCGTCCAATCGTCCTTGCATTTAACGTCGTTGTCACATCTGATCTGATGCTGTTACTATATATTTAGTTTTAATCATTTCACCCCAGGGAAGGCAATGAAGTTAATAAGACACGGGGAGTTGTTATATATTTAGAGATTCTTGATAAATTCAAAAAACAAAATAAAATAAAATAAAATAAAAAATAAAGTGGAGACACGCAATGTTATTGGTCTTGACCTGGCATCTCGGCTTCAGTCACGTTCCCATCGACGTTGATCAAATGAAATCTAAATTTATCCATTTTCTAATTAAGATATGCTTTCGGATGTACAAAGATACAGAATGACAGTAAAATAAAATTGTATGTTGCAAGAATTCCATTTTGTCTCAAATAGCAAGTGTGACAAACTTTGAAAATCTAGCCAACGTTTTCCGCTGATATGAATCTGAAAGAAGATATTTAATCCATTGCGGGGTCGGCCTATAGGAAAGCTGGTTCACAGGTTGTTAATATAAGAATTTTTTGTAAAGGGGGATAAAATAGTTTAGTGATATAAATCTTACTAATCAACACATCGCAGGTGGAGAAGGTATGGATTCATACCATTCCCAAGAGTATTTACGTGTAAGTGAATATAACGAGGCAAACAGGAATTCGAACTCGGCTCTCCGATCAACAATTCCGAGCCATTATCCATTAGACTATATCCAAGCTTACAGCACCTGGTATTCCCAGGCGGTCACTCATCTAGATACTGACCAGATCCGATGTTGCTTAACTTTTAAAATTCTACATAGTTTCTTCTCGAAATTGATATCTGTCATATGTTTTTAAATTTTAGATGAGCATTTACAGGAAGCTGCTTTTAATTTTTAATCTATGATTATTGTCTGTGATAAAAAGCAATGAGCTTTTGTTTTTCTCAAGTAATCCTTTTTTCTCTTTGCAGATTTCTGCCAACCGAATCCTTGCAAAAATGGCGGCACGTGTATTGGAAAGAAGAATGGCTTCACGTGTGAATGCCCGCCAGGATTTAAAGGCAAATATTGTCAAAAAGGTACGTATTTACTTCCTTTCGTTGCATGTATGGCAGATTCCTAAGCAGATCGTAGATGTGATACAAATATAGTTGATCAATCGATACAAGTCTGTTAACCATAACACCGCGTCGAAGTGACCAAATGATTTTTAAGTGTAGATTAGATGTGGCACAAGACCGAAAGTGTGGAGCTCCCAGCGAATTGGCTAGATAGAATTCTTTCGTCGACGATTGTGCTAGCACGAAGTCACAAGTAATCGTGACAGAGGGTTTGTGTGTATTTGCCTTTTTCAAACAGTTGATCACACAAGATTTATCGCTTGTTCCTTGTTTATGATTGGGTGGCCGGTTGTTTTTAATCACTTCACCTCCAAAGGAGGAGGGAATGCCTCTAGTACCCAGGGGTTTACAGGGAGTGAAAATGAGAGAAATGACTGGGTATAGGAGGGATTGAGGAAAAGATAAATGATTAATGAGATTCAAGTAGAAGAGGGAAATTGATGTTGAACTTAAAGTTTTGGTGATAGTAGTTATCAGGGAAGAAAGTAAGCGAGTTCCACAGGCGGCAAGTACGAGAAAAGAAGCTTTTGGTGTAGAAGTGGCAGTTACATTTAATTATTTTGACAGGAAGATGATGGGACGTAAATGGCAATCTAGTAGCATGATTAAATTGATGTAACGAGGGGAAAAACTCGTTCGAGCAGTTGCCATGAAAATATTTGTAGAAAAGACAGATGGAATCCACATCACGTCGTTGAGAAAGTGACTGAAGACGAAATGCCAAGTGAGTATCGATTACATTGAAAATCCTTCTTTGTATTTTGTCAAGAATATCGAGATGAATAGCAAATGCACCAGACCAGATATGGCAACTGTATTCAATGCACGGACGATTGGTAGATTTGTAAATGTTCAAGATGGATTCTGACGCGAAAACTTTCGCCAAGACACAGTGACCCAACTTACCTTACGGCAGATGCAGGTGTTGATTCAGTGTAGTCATTCCACTTCAAGTCAGTTAAAAAATTGAGACTAAGAAGGCGTAGCGTTTAGCATCAGCCATACTGGTGACATGCAGGGAATTCTCTCTATGGTGCTAAAATTAGAGCAGTTTGGTTTTGGAGGTATTAAAATTTTCAAGCTATTTCCTTACGTTATTTGTCCATTTTTTCAAACTTCTAGTTCTTTTTCTCCCCTTTAAACCCCGCGTTCTAGTGACATTGTTGAGATAAAAGTTGAGTTCAGTAAATACACAAAAAATCGAAAAGGACTATGTAAAGTATGCGATTTTTACTGCGTTTATTCAACTTTTCCTTATTTTATTTATCATAACAGCAAACTAAAAATAACTCAATCATTTGCTCATAATAGTGAAGATCTCGTAAAAGATAAGTATTCTAATCAATGGAAAAAGGTATTGTAATTTTATTGTGTCTCAAATCATTCTCTTTTGTTTTAATAGGTAAATGCCAACCGAATCCTTGTAAAAATGGTGGCACATGTACCCAAAAGGGTGGTGATGTCCAGTGTAAATGCCCGCCTGGATTTACGGGGAAATTATGTGAAAAAGGTACAATTTTTTTTCTTCATTTTGCATCGTTTATTTTTTGAGTATGTTATTGTTTGTTACAATTATTAGTTATTTATTTTCGTCTGTCAAGTAAGGGATGATGTAAATATGATCATTTTCTGTTGTTAAAATCATTGAAATAATTGGACGACATGTATTTCATCCATATGAGAGCCTTGATCCGACTATTTTACGTTGAGAACATGAGTCGGGTTTGTAGGGCAATGTTTTGGCTTTTGTTGCAGCCTGCAGTTTTAAGGGTAGCAACAAGAGCGCAGACTAATTTTTGTTCAATTAACCTATCTCCATCACGACGGTGGTGGCAAATCGATTAAAGCCTAGATGCCAGGTCACGGCCAATAACATTGTAGATTCTTTCAATTTTATCCAGATTCTCTGAATATATATCAAAAACATCAGACCAGATTTGACACTCTATATTGATATCCCATATGGGTTCGTGCATCTTCTATGTATTTAGAGATCCTTGATAAATTTAAAGAAAAAGTGAGAAATATGTAATGTTATCGGTCATGATCTGACATCTCTGATACAATCACATATACATCGCCGTTGCTCAAATGAAATGCAAATTTATCCTTTTCCTAATTAAGATTTTGTTTAGGATATACAAAGACAAATATATTTTACAAGAATTCCAGTAATTCACGAATAGCAAGTGAGGCAAACATTTAAAATCTAGCCAATGTTTTCCGTTGATACGAAGGTGAAAGAAGATATGGAATCCTTTGCGAGGCCGGCTTATAGGAAAGTAGCTTCAATGTGTCGTGACTGTAATCATTTTTTATCGGAGAAGATAATAATATTTTATTAATACAAATCTTACTTATTGACCCATAGCTAGTAGAGAAGGTGTGAATTCATACCATTCCCAAGAATATTTGCGTGTAAGTGAATATAACGAGTCGAACAGGAATTCGAACTCGGCTCTCCGATCAACATTTTCGAGCCATTATCCATTAGACTATATCCAATCTTACAGCACCTGGTATTCCCGGCGGTCACTCATCTAGATACTGACTAGGACCGATGTTGCTTAAGTTGTAATATTCTATATAGTTTTTTTTTCTAAATCGATGAAATTCATTTGTTTTTAAAGTTTAGATGAGCACTTATAGGACACTGCTTTTAAATTTTAATGTATGTGTATTGTCTGTGATGAAAGGCAACGAGTTTTTTGTTTTTGTCAAGTAATCCTGTTTTCTATTTTCAGCTTTCTGCCAACCGAATCCTTGCAAAAATGGCGGCACGTGTATTGGAAAGAAGAATGGCTTCAAGTGCAAATGCCCCCCTGGAATTAAGGGCAAATATTGTCAAAAAGGTACGTATTTACTTCCTTTCGTTTCATGTTCAGCAGTTTCCTAATCAGAGCGTAGATATGGCGCAAATGCAATTGATCAATCGATACAAGTCTGTTAACCATAACACGGGGTCGAAGTGGACAAATGATTTTCTAAACGTAGATTAGACGTGGCACAAGACCCAAAGTGTGGAGCACCCAGCGAATTGGTTAGATGGAATTATTCGTCGACGCTAGCAGGAAGTCACAGGTCATTGTGACAGAGGGTTTGAGCGTATTTGCGTTTTTCAACCTGTTGATCCCACCAGATTTATCCCTTGTTTTCTGTTTATGATTGGGTGGTCGTTTTTTTTTCACTCCAAGCTAGGCAGGAATGCCACTAGTACACAGGGAGTAAAAATGAGAAAAAAACTGGGCATAGAGTGGATTGAGGGAAGGGTAAAAGATGAACGAGAATCAAGAAGAAGATGGCGATTGTCTTTGCACCTAAGTTTTTGGCGATTTTTAGTAGTCAGGGAAGTAAGTAAACGAAAGTGAGTTCCACAGCTGGAAAGTGCGATAAAATATACTGTTGGATTAGAAGTTACTTTTAAGTATTTCAACAATGAAAGAGTGGTACCTAGCTGGTAATCTAGTTGTACGCTTAAATTCATTTAGTTGTGTCAGCAAAGAAAAAAAGCTCATTAGATCAGTTGCCATGAAAGTATTTGTAGAATAGACAGAAGGAAGCCATGTCGGTGAGAAAGTGACTGAAGTCGAGATGCCTAGCCGGATCGATTTCATTGCAAATCCTTCTTTGTCAAGAATCTTCACTGCAAATCTTTCTTTTGTCAAGTATCTCCGAGATGAATAAAAGGTGTACCAGAATAGATATGGTAACATTATTCAACGCACGGCTGAATTGTAGATTCGTCAATATGAAAGATGGACTCTGATGAGAAATACCTTCTGGCACGTCACAGCGACCCAACTTTATAGATGCAGCTAATGATTCGATGTAGTCGTCCCACTTTAAGTTAGTTGAAAATGTGAGACTAAGAAGGCGCAGTGTATTGCTCTCCAGGAGACTAGCATTTTATTTTGGAGGTATTAAAATGTATAAGCCATTTACTGCTCCAGTTAACAACGGATTGACGGTCCTTTTCAAGAACAGCTGCCAGGGTTATCTTTGTCAGCTCTGACAGTTCTTATATTGAGACAAGATTAAATGTGTCGTCTGCATATATGCCAACTTGAGAACTGATGACATCAGGAAGATTATTGTTGAAGATCAGAAATGGTGTAGGACCCAGGATGGAGCCATGGGGGGGGGCGCCTTGTTCGTGTGAACGAATTCGGAAGCGCGAGCCCCGTTCAAACGACATTAATTTTAAGATTTGATTGGAACGATTGGATTAAATAAAACAGTCGTCCTGTAATACCGTAGCCCAGAAGAATACAGAGATGACCAGCGGGCCAAAACCCTGTTAAATGTCTTCGAGATATTTAAATCAGCAGCTCGAGACTTGCCGTTATTATCACGAACTATAGATATATAGTGATGACCGTTAGCATATCATCGGTAGCCCCGATAAAACTGAAGCTATATTTTTGTTAGAGAGTAGGTCGTGAGAGCTAAGATTCTTAGCCATTCAGCGTTGACTAAGCCTCGAATACTTTGCCGAAAAGCGGTAATAGTCTAATAGGCCGATAATTAGATGGGATTAGATTTACCACGCACGGAATCTCCCAGCTATAAATAGGAGCAGGTACTGCCTTTTGGAGGGTGAAGTTTCCAGCAGTCAGCTCTGACAGTCGGACCGAACATTCTTGCTTTAACACTCTCGTTTGTATATGTTTGTATTACTGTTTCTGTCAATATATTTGTTTAACTCAATTCCTCTCTTGTGTCTTTATTTCTTACCCTAACAAGGCTACAACGCTTATCTACTGTAGCTGTTCCTTGTCAAGTTTTCTTTTTCTGTACACTATTTATATCCGAACTGTTGTCCTCATATTTGTTGCTGTTATCACAACGTTTCGACTCTTGTGACCTCTGGCCTTCCTCAGGTGTATATTTCCTTCTTCTAAACTGGTACCAATCGCAGTCGGAGAGCCTAGTCTTTTCTGCTGTTTAACTCATCGCAAGAGAGAAGGGATGGATTCATACCTTTCTCACGAGTATTTGCGTGAAAGTGAGTGCTATGAAACTTAACCTGAATTCGAATTCGACTTTCCGATTTCTCTTTCCGAGTCGCTATCAATTGCCCCATCCGTACTTCCATCCCAAAAAATGATAGTTAAGTATAAAATTATAATTACTTATAATCACGTTTGAATTACTATTCCCATTTAAGCGACTCTAATAACATCTGTTGGTGGTTGAGCAAAATCGTTTGGCCAACATGGACAAATATGCTCTCAGTAAGATGTAGTGTCAAAAGGGCTGTTTTTCCCATGACACCGCTTTCTTAACTAACTTTACTCCTCGGCAATGTTTATTGTTTTAAAAAGCGACGATTAGAATTGGAATAGAGCAACAAAAAGACGAGAACTTTGTAGATAAAAGAAGAGAAAAAAGTTATTTGGAAGAAAAGAAAATAAACTGTAAACATTGATAGTAACATAGATCGATTAAATGGAGTGATAAATATTTTAAAATCGCAAAGACTGTAATAATATTTTGAATATAATTCAGAATAAACACTGTATAAATATTTTAAAATGACAAAGACTTTTTACATTATATACATTCTTTCAACTATTGTCCACATATTGTCATATTCACGACGTTTCGGTCGTTGTACACTCAGGTTTTCTTCAGGTGATATACATTGGAATTTCAAACCGAACCCTTTAATTCCTCAATCAGAGTAGATTGTTTTAGTAAATATGACAATAAAGATGAGAACAATAGTCCAAAAAAGGTAAATAGTGTAACTAATTACAATAATTCATCTCAGAAAGATAGACTGATATTGCAAAGATTGTGTAAAGTTAAATAAATAATTATGACTTATGAGGAGTTTTGCTGATATGAAATAATAATTGCTTGTTTTGTTTGGATTTACAGATAAATGTACTCCAAATCCATGTAAAAACGGAGGCATTTGTATTCGCAAAGACGGTAAATTAAAGTGCAAATGTCGTCCAGGATATTTAGGAAAATATTGCCAGAAAGGTATAATAATTTGTTATTTATGACTCTATAAAACTCTAAGAAACTATTGGCGTGGTGTACTGACCATTTTCCTTAAAATTGGCGCATTTTTTTTTTGTGTTTACAGTTATTCTTGGTTGAATAAAGTTTAAACGCGGTTTACTGTTGTAAAGTGTGCTACTGCGCGGTCTTCAATGACAGGTTAGCTGGGCGCAATGGCCTGCTGCTGAAAGTTCTGAAACTATCAACGAACACAGGAGTAACATCACTGGTGATACATCTTAGTACATTTTTAAATGTATATTTGTGGTGCTATGGACACCCATCTAGAAAAGGAAGATGTGATTTTCATCTCAATCTCACATGTCTCTGTTTTATAGCCAGCAAGTAGTTCTTTTTTAATTTTAGTTTTCTAACCAGTATCGACTGTGACAGAAGAGGAACGGCGAAGCAAAAAAGTGGATGAGGTGTTATTGGAGATCGATGGCAGCCGGAAATAGGGTGTATCCGGGTTCTGGTCTATATTAACATTGATGCTTGGAATTGGGGTCAGCTTTGATCTGTCCATAGCGGGAGACGGACTTGTTCTTCGCGTGGTTCCGTTGCCACCTGTTCGTAATTTCGGCCACACGCTGGGATGAGTAGATGGGCAAGGAAAAGAGCTGATCTATAAATAAAGTCGATATAGAAGCTGTGCATAGTGTAGCCTAACAAAAATGCGAGCAGGCGAATCTCTGGATAAAACATCTCCATATAATATCGGAAATGCAGTGTTCGTCTTTCATCGTGTTACTTTGTAAGTATGCAGCAGGCCCTTTCCCAGCATTCAATGCACACCGACGAGATCTAGAATTGAAATGTAACGTTAGGTATTCAATGGTCGGCAGAAATTTTAGTCGAGGATCGTGTTATATGTTTACATCGTGAGATTTTTTAGAAAATAACATTATTTGTAATTATTATTATATACTTAGATCAAATATTCATCAAAAGTTGTATCCATATCTGATTTTTTATTATATATATATATATATATATATATATATATATATATATATATATATTAAAGAAGAGAGAAACCGCAAACATTTTTGGTTGTAGTGTGGATTTAAAAGATATATATATATATATATATATATATATATATATATATATATATATATATATTATGCTTTATGTTCCAGAATTTTTCTATACGTGTTTCTGGTCTCAACCTTCATCAGGCAAAGCGTGGAGATTTCAACACGCTCACATGCGGGTGTCTGTGAAACACGAATAAATGTACACATATTGGCAAAAACAAGACACTACTCAAAGGAATGCGCGCAAACCCCACACAATTTAGGAAGTATGTGTATATTTATGTACGTACGTATGTATGTATGTATGTATGTATGTATGTGTGTGTGTGTATATGTGTGTATAGTGATTCGTTATAATAAGACGGTATGTGTATGTAGAGAGGAAGTGAGTATATATATATGTATTGTAAATATATGTATATATACTCATATTGGCAAAAACAAGACTGCTCACGGACACACATACGAACACTAAACAAGAGAAGAAGTGTGTGTATGTGTGTGTGTGTGTGTGTGTTCGTATGTGTATATGTGTGTATTTGTACATATGTGTTTACTAATTCCTTGTAATAAGACAGTATGTATGTATGGAGAGGGAATATACGTATACATACATATGCTGACAAAAACATAAAAATCTAAATGCACACAGGGGTCATTAAAAGATAAATGAATGCCGATATCTCCTTCACCATTTCTCGAACCAATCTTAATTGTTTTATAACCCTTCACGCAGAACTTTTTCACTGCCAGTTCAAG
Organism: Acanthosepion pharaonis; assembly: GCA_903632075.3. NCBI lineage: Eukaryota > Metazoa > Mollusca > Cephalopoda > Sepiida > Sepiidae > Acanthosepion > Acanthosepion pharaonis. Next base: position 155,202 of record CAHIKZ030002216.1, read on the forward strand.
TAAGACATTTGGGTCATTATCACATAAAAAAGAGAATGTCTAATGTCGAGAATATTTAACATCGAAAAACAAAAAAAAAAATTCTTTTTAATAATATGTGGAAAACTTCACGCTTTGCCTGATGAAGGTCACAAGACCGGAAACACGTGTAGCAAAATTATGGAAAAATAAAGCATAATATATTTTTCAAAAAATCCACTAAAAACGTTTGCGGTTTCGCTCTTCTCAAATATACACCTTTCTCTCGCTGGGGCTACTATAATATCTTCTCTTTTATATATATATATATATATATATATATATATATATATATATATATATATATATATATATACGTGTGGGTGTGTTTGTGTAGGTGTGTGCTGTGTATTTGGGCAACAATTTCTCATATACAAGTTTCATTAAAAACAACATACAAGGTACGCCGGTTAAGTATTTTATTTAATTTTTCTTGTGTTCTTATAATTTTCTTCTTTTGTGGACGTAAATTATGTGGAAATTGTCTGAATGTTCCGTTTATCTGCGCGCTCTCGGTTTTTCTTTTAGCCATCATAAAGGATGGTTTTATTTTCACTTTTAACTGAATTTATGGATTGTTTTATGTAAGTATCTACAGTTATTTGAATGTTTTATTTTCTAAACCCGGTAAACACATTGTGGACGTGGTTCATACTTCCCAGTTTTAATGAAGCTTGTATATATATATATATATATATATATATATATATATATATAGTTGTCATAGCCCGAGGTGGTATTGAGGACAAGCTCCCATTGTCTATGAATGGCTTCCGTGGGATGCGTCTCAAATAGCCTCTTAGAAATAAATTCAGCTGCAACCCGGAGAATGGGAAAAGGCGTACAACTGGCACCACATAACCTGCAGTTTAGGTAGAGCTAGCTCGACACCCCATGAAGACAGTTCATCTATAGGGGAATGAAAACTCTGATTTAAGACATCCGATGCTTTGCAATCATATCCAAACACGGTATAGGCTATAGAAGTAAACCCAGGGACTGTTGGCAGTCAACCTTGACAACCTTTCGGAATCTTCTGCAGCCAAGACGGTTCCAAATACAATTATTATTATTAGTAGTAGTATTATTTAGTCAGATCAAATATTCAGCAAAATTGTATCCATATCTGATTTTTACTATATATATGCTACTAAATCTTGGAATAAGAAGGATAGATAGATAGATATATAGATAGATAGATAGAAGAGAGAGAGAGAGAGAGAGAGAGAGAGGAAAATGTTTGTCTTTAATAAAGGAACCAGAAGTTTTATTATCTCATTTGGTGTAAAGTGAAATTTAATAACGGCATATTTTTAAGTTATAGACTTAAAATATATATGAAAATTAAAGATTTTATTATAAACCAAATGAGATAATAAAACTTCTGGTTTCTTTATTACTAGCATCATAGGAAATTATTTCTTTTTTTTATTTCTTTGTATTTATTATTATTATATTATTTATTGGTTTTATTTTCCCACAACTTTTTGATAGTAAATAATTACCGATTTTACAAATTTTATGTATTATTTTTTTTCTTCCAATCCTATTTGGAATGACTGCAAAACACTTTTCCTATCCCAATTTAAAGGCAGAAGCACACAAAAGTCTGCTGGGATTTCTCCCTAGCCAATAAAATAGTCCGGTTCTCGATTTCATCTGACCCATTCCCGGTCTGTCTTATCATGAAGTCAGTACATTACTTTCGCTTGTCCGAACTTGCTCTTGTGTGTCGATGCCAATTCTTGGTTTGTGAACTTACTGTTAATTTGCCTTGCATATATTGTTTGCTTGCTTTATATTATTTATTTTTCCCTGTTCTTTCTTTTCTCATTCTTCTTGTTGTTTATTGCAAATTTTGTTTGATGGGCAGTTCTATCATTTATTTACATTTAACCATGACCACTCACTCTACATATTTGATAAACAGTGTTGTCAAAAATTGTAAATAAGAATCTAAAAAGTTTATTACATGATTTAGTCATTCTTTTTTCTAAACGAGTTTATATTTGTATTTGTAGTAAGTTGTAAACCAAATCCCTGCAAAAATGACGGAAAATGTATAATCCGAAAAGGTTCATTTAAATGCATATGTCCTGCCAATTTTTCCGGAGAATACTGCGGTATAAGTAAGTATTTTTCTATGTATACTTCAACTTTAATACTTTAATGCAATTAATATATTTATTCACCTACCATATATACCTTCTGCTGCTAATGCAATGCTCTTCTACTCGAATCGAGCTCTCCTACCTACTGACGTCTTTCGCATAGTAAAAAACGTTAAAATTTCCGTTTCGCTTTGCAGTGCGACGATATCTTGTAGGTAGAATCACTGAATGATGCCACATCGGTCGGGTTTCGATCCCGGCTTAAACCAATCGGATGTCTAATGGACATGGTGATCCAAAAATGATACATGAAAAACAGCCTGTTTTTGTTTCTTTATATATATATATATATATATATATATATATATATATATATATATATATATATATTTTCCAATATATCTATTTTCAGCAAATTTTATTGAAGGAAGATTGAATTAATTTTTATTACGTTTTTCCAGCATTCTAACATTTTTCAGTTTCGTGGGAATATAAAAATTGCCCATAATTTTTATTGTTTCGGCCTCTTTTATAGCCATAATCAAGGGCGTTTTGTCCCTAGTGTTGTTATTTTTTCCTCATGTTTTGACTGTTACGTTGTAAATTATTTTTATGTCATATATATATATATATATATATATATATAGAGAGAGAGTAATTTTAAAAACAGTGGCTCCTACTGTTGTTTCATTGCTCTTCAAATGAATCGTGCTCTTCGCGTTAACTGGCGTATTTCTGTATAGAAAACGTTTAAATTTCCTTTTTTCTGCCCTGCGAAGATAGCCTTTTACCATAGGACCTCTTTGACTGATTCCCAAATCGGTGGGGTTCAATCCTGGCTTGAAACAGTTCAGGCATCTAACCATTTAATCAAAAACTTGATGCAGCGAAACCGTTTGTCTGTGGATGAAATATATATATATATATATATATATATATATATATATATATATATATATATATATATATGGACCTTACCCATAATAACATAATGGACTATTCCATACGTAATAAATAACTGCGTCTCAAGAGGAAGCAGGGAGTTCCGTCTGAAGTCTGGAGTGAAGTCTGAAGTCTGGAGTGAAGTCTGAAGTCTGGAGTGAAGTCCGTCAAGAGTCTGTCAGTCAGTCGAGTCAGAGGCAGTCCGTGACAATTACTACTGGACCTGATTCTTCGTACTAACACTTTCTACTTCTCTGTATATATTCCTGTTTGTAATATATCTGTGTTATTGATATACGTTTCAAGTGCTTTTTTATTGGTTCTACTTGGACTATCATCGTGGTACAAGGAGATAGGACCATAACAATAATATATATATATATATATATATATATATATATAAATTAACATAGATTAAAATTTGGATTGCATCAATGAAAAAAATATTCCAATCTATTAGGTTGAGTCATAAGTAATTTCTGTGTTTTTTTTACGAACTGACTGCGCTGATGAATATATCATAAATGACATTTAAGAAAGTGCTCAGATATCCATCAAATATGGATCGTAATTGAAACTTCGAGTCGACGCGTCATCTCTCCTTGAATTTGGCATGCCACAAATTATACTAACCTTGGTTTAAGTGCAACAACACTGTAAAAACATATCACGTAATTTTTCTATAGAGATATAAGCAATTTTAGTAAATTTTAATAAAAAAAAAAAAAAAACACTCCCCAAAAAACACAAATTTAAAAAAAAAAAAAACAAGGATCTCCAAAAGTAACTTAATAAAAGTAGTTGGAAAGCCCTTGGAATTTTCATTAATCTTTTTGTTATGGCACCTTACCCATAATAACATAATGGACTGTTCCATACGTAATAAATACTGCGCCTCAAGAGGAAGCAGGGAGTTCAATCCGACGTCTGATCGGTTGATCGGTTGAACTCTGCCTTCGGCGGGGAGGAACCCGAACGAGGCTACGCCGAAGGGTGGAGTCTCTTTCGGGGAGGTAAACTGACCCTGAACCCGTTTATACGGGTTCAAAGGGCATATTTTTGGCCGGTCCCACGGGCTCGGAGATCCCACGTTAAACCGGCCTTGTGCCACATGATGCCCTCGTTGGGTGGGGGGTGATTAAATACCGTTCAGTCTGAAGTCAGGCGACCGGCTGACCGGCTGATCGGTTGAACTCTCTGCCTTCAGGCGAGGAGGAATCCGAACGAGTCTACGCCGAAGGTCGGAGTCTCTTTCGAGGAGGTAAACCGACCATGAACCAGTTTATACGGGTTCAAAGGGCATATTTTTGGCCGAGCCCACGGGCTCGGAGATCCCACGGGCTCGGAAACCCACGTTAAACCGGCCACATGATGGGTGCACTCGGGGGCTGACTAAATATCAGTTCCGTCTGAAGTCTGGAGTGAAGTCCGTCAGAGGAGGAGGTCAGTCAGTCAGAGCGAGTCCAGTCAGTCGAGTCAGAGGCAGTCCGAAACAGAGTCGCGTTCAGACAATTACTACTAAACCTGATTGTTCGTACTAACACTTTTCTACCTCTCTGTATATATTCCTGTTTGTAATATATCTGTGTTATTCCATATCCGTGTTCGAGTTCTTCTTTATTGGTTCTACCTTGTACTATCACCGTGGAACAAGGAACCGGACCATAACACTTTTAAAGGTATTTTATATTTAATACTCTATCCTTTTACAACTGAAAAAAAAATTTTTAAATGCTGTGTCCTTTTAGGACAAAAGGCGATGCTTATTTGTTCCACAATTTCATGTCTTTTTAGTTCTGAGTAAATTTTAAATTTTGTATGTCTTTCAACCCTGGACTGTCGTCAATTTTTTTTTTTTTTTTTTACAAAACAAAATATTCAGCGTCTCTTCAAAAACGTTGGCATCATGGCTCTTGACAATTTCCTGCCTTTTTTTAGCTCTGATTAAAATTTGGATTTTAAAATTTTTCTCCATTCCCCTCGTCCATTTAGAACAAGCTCATCCTTTTCATCTAATAAATGGAAAAATTTTAGGATGAATAATGATTCTTTGGCATTCACAATTTCCTGTTTTTTTTATTGCTATTAAAAATTCATTTTTTGCGACTCTCGTCTGCCATCCTTTTTAGACAAGTTCGTTAGGTCCGGAATGAGAATGCTTTTTAGCTCTATTATTGCCTATAATATACTTATTAAATGAGTGTAAAAATTTGCCCTCTTTATCATTATATGTTCTAGACATTTTTTTCTATTTTACTCTAAAACTTTGTCATTGCTCACATGTTCGTTCCATAGTATTCTTAGTATCCTTGTTTAGACATTTCTGTTGCTACAAGTCTCTTCTTCATCTGTGCGGAGATTGTCCAGCATTATTGGGAAATGTATATGAACTGATATTTCCCCATAACAGTTTAGCAAATTAGTTTGTAAATAACGAATTTAAATGTTTTCAAAAAAAAAAGAACTGACTTATTTTTCAATTGTTGAAAGAAACAAATTATTTTGATAAAATTAATGAAAACAAATAATTCCTGGATATAATCCTATTTTGAGATAAATCTCATTGTATTAATATTCCAGGCTTTCTTTTTAGATTTTAAAATATATTGGAATGTACAATGACCAATAGAAATCTTCAGGTCCAAAAATACGGTGTCATCAAAATGATGAAATTTTTTGTTACACATTTTTTTATTTTAACAGAAATTCCATCAGTAAAAACACCTATTTTAAAAAATGATTAAAATTGTAATAAAAATTTATATCAAGATTATTAAATTTAATTTTTTTTTTTCAATTTCCAAATTTAAAATAAAAATATTAAATGCTATATATTTATTAGATGGTTGATTTATAAGGATAGTTTTATATTTACAACATTTTGAAAAACCAAAACAATTAAAATTTAATGCTTTGCTATATTTATAATTTCCTAATGTAAAATAAATATAAAATTTTATATATAATTTGAAAAAATATTTATTAAATTATTAAAACCTGTCCAACCAATTATCAGGATTGTTTTATTTTTACCATTTTTTATAAAGTTTGAATCAATTGGAAATTAAATTTTAGAATTCAACCATTCCAATAAATAATATAATATTGTAAACAAACAATCTAATAAATAATGTTTTTATAAAGATTGTTAATTCTCAGGAACAAAGAAAAATGTATAAATTTATTTTTCATCATATGTTTAGGTTTTATTACAATTTAATCATCGCTTTTTTTAATAGAATAAGTTTGTTGAAAATCCCCCACAGAAACACATCTTAATTAAAAAATGTACTGAATAGATAGGGTCCCCAAAAAAAAAAAAAAAAAAAATTGAAAACCTCAAACATTTTGATTTCAGATTTTATGTGATCTGGCTCTCCTGTTCTTCTAGGTTCATGTCATCCAAATCCTTTATAAACAATAGGTATCTGTTCATATGGGGGAAAAATTATATTTAAATTGCGCCTCATCATATATTGCGTCAATTTTGCGAAATCGGTAAGTTATCACATTTTGATGCTTTTTAGAAAGAATGTTTTCATAAAAAAACAAAAATAAAAAAAAAAACAAAAATTCCATGATTTCTTTTGTTTTAGAAATCAAATTTACCAACGATTCTCAATTTTAATTATTATCAGAAAATTATTGCCTGAAAAAAATATGTTTTTTTCTAGAACGAAAATGAAGACCGACAGATTCGTCGTAAAAGTTCTAATAAGAGATGCGTGTCTGTTATAGTGTGGGAGTGTTTTGAAGAACAGAGGGCTGAAGATTTGATGCATTCTAAAGTATGTCAAAATTTTAGAAATTATAAATTGGCCTCCTCAATGTCCAGTCCTCTCTCTCATTGAATTAGCATGGGATAAATTAGAGAGGAGTGTTCGAATAGAATACTGAAATTGTGAGCGTGGGAAGATCTGCGATTTACAGTTTTTTTTTCAAAAACTGTTGGAAAGAATACCAAGCAAATGCAGTAATTAAGGCAGGTGGTGGTTTTGTTGACGCAAACAAAATATGAGGCTGTTGTATGATAATTTGTTTTAGTTAAGTGCTTATTTTTTATCATAAAAAATATAAAAATAACTCATTTAAGGTATTTTTAATCATTATTATATACATATATATATATATATATATATATATATATATATATATATATATCGAATATACACACACACACACACACACACACACATATATATATATATATATATATATATATATATATACAGAAAACCTAGTGAGCAGGTCATGGGGCTAGATTTCACCTAAGCTTGTTGGATAGGTGAAGGAAAGTTGGCTAAAAAAACAAAAAAGTTGAACGCATATTTATAGGCGACAGTCAAAATTATACGGGCATTGATCGATATATATATATATATATATATATATATATATATATATATGTGTGTGTGTGTGTGTGTGTTTGTGTGTGTGTATGCCCCAAATGTCAAAAAATCCGTTTTATTGAAGAAAACTTTATCAAGTTAAGAAACATGGTATTGTCATTTTTTTTTCAAATATATTTTATGACATTGCAATGTTTAAACTTAAAACAAACATTTTAGCCTGATATTTAAACAGAAATTATTCGATTTTATAATTTCACCGTTATGTTAGGAAAATAAACCCATCAAGTGTTACCAACGATGATATATATATATATATATATATATATATATATATATATAGATAGATAGATAGATAGATAGATAGCTCAATTTTGTTTCGTTTGTTATTTTTAATATGATTGACTATAACAAAAGTCGCGCACCATAGCGATAATTTATTAAAAGTATAATTACACATGAACATTTTATTGACTAGTTATTTAATTATTATATGTGCTGTTCTAAATGGCGTCTTTTAAAAAAAATTCAATTCTGTGTCTGCCGCATTCCTTACCACGTCGGAGAGTTTCCTCTGTCATTTTATTGCATTTGTATTTCTTTCTTTAAGTTCGTCAATATTTCAGAGGATGGGGATAAACGACTAATTTCAACCTTGGTCACAGAAAAAAAAAATTCCTCCGGTCAAAGGTCTAATGACTTCGGTGAGCACTCAACAGGTCCTCTTAGACCTATTCATTAACTTGTATGGTGCGCGACTTTTGCCTTATCAAAGAATACACACACACATGTATACATATATATATATATATATATATATATATATATATGTATATGTGTGTGTATGTCTGATAATTGTGTGTGTGTGTGTGTGTGTGTAATTATTTTTTACAAAATATTATTCATATGAAAATATGGAATCATATTTTAAAAAATAAAATAAATAATTATAATTTAAATCTACTTGTATCGAGCACTGTTTTTTTAATTAAAAAATAAAACATACATACTGTTCTTTATTTTTGAATCATTAATTAAAATTTCTTACATCAATACACCCCATATATATATATATATATATATATATATATATATATATATATATATATATAAAAAAGAATATCAAATTGAAAAAATTCCATAGGTAATAATTTTTGTTTCATGAAAGCTATAAAAAATACCTTATCACTTTGGTTATTAATGTATTTTAAACTATATGTATATAAGGATATAAGGATTTTAAACTATATATATGTAACAAATGTATATATGGAAATATGCGAATATATGTTGCTAAATGAAAATTATTATTAGCCATGCATGTTATGGATTTATTATTATTTTTTATTATGTTGTTTACTTCTTTATACAAGTAATATGTCCATTATGACTATCCTTTTGCAGTGTATGTATTATGGGTAAAGAAAAAAAAATATAATGCGTATATACGAATTTTTTGATCAAGTTGGATGCTACACGGTAATCGGGTTAAACGGGTCTCCTTTAAATCAATCTTTAACTAAACTCATAAACTTAATAAATTTACACTATGGGATTAAACTCAATCTAACTTTACCTTAGGTTAAACTACATTCATATCCTACTAAATCTTAATTAATACTTCCAGGACATAAAACTTCACGACTCTAGATATATAACCTTTATAAATATGTTTCTCTGAATATTATTAATAATCATTTAGTTCAAATTATCTTAGGTTTTTTAACTTAAATTTCTTGGTTAATTATGCAAAAACCTTGTAGTAATTTACATTTAATTGAAAAAAAAAAATTCACTAATTTCGAAAATGTTCTCAGCCAAATACTTTTTAAATATTATTTACAGAATTTGTTGACTGAAATACAAGGGATTAACCCCAATCTAACTTTTCTTTATCGGAAAATCATCGGAGTAAATATGTTACGTTAGTGCGACTACACATTCACACAAATAAAGAATGCTGGAAATTCAATTTTTTTTTAAGTCCGATGACGTCCTCAAGGAAGAAAAGTGTCACACAAAAACTTTTTCCCACTTTGTTATACATTATCCGCCTCGCAATATTGTTCTTGATATATAAAAATGTACATATCGTTATCTCAAACATACATACATGCATGCATATATATATATATATATTTGTAGTAATAATCTTATAAGTATAAGAAATTATACTCGTCCGGAAAACCTTCGGTGTCTTGATTTGCGAATAATCAAATCAATACCAAGGGGAAAAAAAAAAAAAAAAAAAGAAAGAACCAAGACCATAATCGTCGAAAATAATGCAAGTCCAAAGTCCAAAGAAAAAAAAAACCCGATACGAGTATGCAAAATAACTAAATAAAGTGCTCAATACGTTAAGTAGAGAAGACCTAGTTAAACTTAGAGAGCCAGACAAACCTACAAAAGGTTTCACTGAAGCGGATCGTCAGGGAAGCCAGCCTTCCCTGACGATCCGCTTAGATGAAACCTTGTAAGAAATCTGGCTTGATATATATATATATATATATATATATATATATATATATATATATATATTAATGATACAATATGGTAAATCCGTATGGGATTTCCAGGAGGATATAGAACCAAGGAGATATATATATGTATAAAAAGAGTGCAAAATTATTATTAATTAAAGGAAATGGAAAAAAGGATTATTCCCGGTTAAAATCAAGAGATATTGCTCTCTTATTTAGAGAGTGGGAAAAAGCAAAGCGTGATGGCCTATTTTGACATACTGACTTCAGTATATCATTTGAAGATGGTGGAAGGACTTAAAATTGTAAATCTGAAACAATCCCGTCTGTTTCTGTCAACAGCCAAATTTTCAATTCTCTCTCATTTCTTTCAACAAATTATTTGTAAATAATATTAAGAGAATGCTTTTAAAGATTTCGAAATTAGCGAAAAAAGTTTCAACATTTTATATAATTAACCAAGAAATTTGAATTAAATGATTAATAGATATATTCAGAAACATATTTATAAAAGTTATATAACTAAATTCTTGAACTTTTATATCTTAGATATATTTATCAATATTTAGAAGGATATGAATGCACTTTAAACTAAAGGAAAGTTTTCTTCAGTATCTCGACTCCAAAGTTTCGTAGACGGACCTGTCCGTACACTTTTCAACGGGTATCAGCAATTGACTGTATATATTGCAAAGTATAAAAAACTTTTCGTGTGACGCGTTTCGTCCTTTTGGACTTCATCGGGATAAATATTCTTACCTTTTTCATACTACACATTCGTAACAAGGAAAGAATAATGGAAAAAAATTTTAGTCCGATGATCGCCCTAAAGGACGAAACGCGTCACACAAAAAAGTTTGTTATACATTCTCCGCCTCGCAATGTTGTTTTGCTGGATTACCAGCTCCTCGGCCACAAAGTCTATGTTGCTAAAAGTAAACAAATGGCTTTTGGGAGAAATTTTTATAGAAAAACGCTATTTTTTGGCACTTTTTCGGCCAATCTTAAGTTTGGCCGAATAGTATACATAATCGCATGCATATGAGTTATATAAAAAAAAATATATAGAAAAATGTAGAAAGATTGTATATAAACACAATATTTAAAACTGAATTGACAAAAGAGAGCTCCATGTTTATTTTCATTAAAAAAGAGCAAATTTTTTTTACAATTGGAATTAAGATATTTTTTATTAAATTTTTTTTACATATTTCGAATTTTAAAATTTTGTAGGATTATTCAAACTGTTTATGGTATCAGTTTGTATATATATATTTATTTGGATTATAAATATATATATATATATATAGGGGGACTTATTGGGAGTTATAGGGAGAAGAAGAAGAAGGCATCATTACTGGACTCATATTATGGAGGTAGGGGAACCTGTGAGACCGCTGGGCTGACCTTCATCCTAATGGTCACACGGTCAAAATTTAATTCGACGGGAATTCACGGAAATGAACGATCACTATAAACGCAATCATGAGCTATATTTGGTAAAATCCTAAAGAGTTAATTCATATTGTAAGTATTGGAACTCGTCCATATATATATATTCAAATATTGCGATAGTGTGTTTTTTAAGGATTTAGAGTGAATCTGGATATATATGTATGCGTTCTCATGCGTTTGTCCACATTTATAATACCTACACGTATAGCTCACTGCACTAACATACATTTAGATATCTACATTTAAGCGCATACGTACATTTAAAATTTGGAAGTGTTTTTTTAAATCCATTTATTAAATTTTGCATTAACTTATGTACCATTATATATATATATATATATATATATATATATATATATATGATTATCCTTTTTATTTTATATATATATTTATATATATATATATATATATATGAGCCTCTTATGTATGGGATAGGGCTGGTTTAACTGATTTAAAATATTTTTTCTTTAAGCTACACAGGAATTACCATGTGGAAAAAAATATGAAGCTAAAAAATTCGCTTGAAGATGAAACAGAACTAATGCATTTTAATTTAATTATATAATTAAATTTGAAGTTTTTAGCTTGGTTTTTGAAACATTTTTATTCCTATTGTAGCGAAAAAACCATATTTTAAATCAGTTAATTTATAATATTTATGCTTTGTAAATTTCATTGAGCACTGTTTTGTAAAAAATAAAATATCAATAAGAACACCGATTTATATACCAGGACTGTTCTAATTTATTTTTTTATTATAGTATATGTACAAACACAATATAAATATAAACGCGCTCAAAATAATACGCGGTAGTTTTTATGATTGCTTCGCTGTAACATTAAATGAATTCCATATATATATGATTAACTTCTCATTACTCGCAAATATTTGTTTATTTACAGATTGAATAATCACTGGCGACATAATCATAGCGTTTGAAATACCGTACGGCATTTCAAAAGAAAATCTTAACAGGCTGATTGATGCCATTATAAATATAATCAAAGTTTTCGATTTAGCTAATGGCAAAGTTCGTATTGGCGTAATTGCATTTGGAAAAACGATTTTTGCAAATTACCGCATGGACACCTATACCAGCAAATCGAGTCTTATTTTCGCTGTCAATCTACTGCGCAATATAAATGTCCCCAATTGGTCACAACCCGGTACACACCTTGCCTTGCAAACTATGACAGAAAACTTCAAAACATATGGCAGAAAAGGTTATCCATTCTATGCGTTTGTGTTTACGTTCAACAGATCAAAACATCCAATGGCAACATGGTGGACTGCAATAATATGAAGAGGTTTTTGTCGTTTTTAACATTGGGCTTTTTTTTAAGAGGCTTTAATTACATCATTCATAAAAGCTCACCTTTTTGGGATAATGTAAAAGAATATAACGAGTTTCCAATACTTGGATATTGTCATTAACAAGGTGGTTTACCGGGCATGTACAGGTACGTATATCTTTACTTAATTCAGTGGTTTACACTTTTTTTTTTCTCTAATTATTTCATCCTTAAATTTCTAATGTATTTTCAAATTTTACTAATTTTGATATGAATTCAAATTTCTGAACAGTTTTGTTCTATCTCTTATTTTTTATTGCTTTCACATATCACACACTACACATAAATTCAAAATATGATTTACACTATTTATATCAATCGGACTATTGTCCTCAAAGATGAGGACAATAGTAAATTTATAAAAAATGGTTACTGAAGACATTAAGTCCCAGAAATTCATACACAGATGTCCTTGAGGACACATGGCACAGTGGATAAAGGCGTTGGTTAAATTCAAAGAGTGAGTTGTGAGTTCAATACCTGACAAAGGTTTTGGATAATTTGGAAATTGAATAAACAGGAGATATTTGATAACTGAAAGTAGAACTAGAACACTGATTAGAGTGTTTTCTAGTAGAACTAAAAAAAATAAATTAACTTGATTTAAAAACATTTTTCTTCGCTACACAGGAATTACCATGTTTCAAAACCGAATTTAAAAATTGCTTGAAGATGAAACAGAAGTTAATGCTTTTTAATCTAATTATATAATTAAATTTGAAGTTTTTTCTTCGGTTTTTGAAACATTGTTATTCTGTGTAGCGATATATTTTATATTTTAAATCCAAATTTATAAAATATTATACAGCTATAAATTTACATTGAGCACTGTTTTGTAAAAATAAAAGTATCAATATGAACACCGGATTATATATCTTACTGTTCTTTATTTATATATATATATATATATATATCACACACACACACACACACAAACACACACACACGTAACCAATGTATATATATATATATATATATATATATATATATATTACTGTAATATATATATATATATATATATATATATGACTGTTTACTAGAACTAGAACAATCTACCTTTCGACTGAATCGAAATAAAGGGTTCAGTTCGATATTCCAACCACCTGAAGAAGTTTAAGTGTGTACAATATAAAAACGTTCGATTGATAAATATGGCAAGAATTCAAGGACAAAAGTGAACAAATAAAAAGATACATAATACTTCTCTCTCAGAAATATAGACAGATATAAAATATAATGTTTATTTTATATATTACAAAATAGTGTTATTTTATATATTACAAAGACATATTTCTAAAAAGCAACAGCATAGATACAGAGCATTGACAGAACTAAATGACTTGGATAATACCATACATACACGAAAGAAAGTATACACGTCATAGTATAGTAGGCAGTCAGAAGTGAAGTTTTTAACGATTTTTTGCTTCCGGTATATCGCGCAGGAGCAACCAACAGAAGTCCCCATCATGCTGGGGTTTCACTAGACTTGGCAATTTCTTTCCATCTTAGTAATAGCTTGCTGGAACCTTGCTCTATGCTCATCACTCACTGCCTGAGTTTCAGAGGAAAGAAGTTAATGCAGGAATGGAGAAAGTGAATTTTGAGTTACATTCAGCATGCCATTTTCTCATAAACCTGTAACAACTCTCGATACACTGTTGATAATCTGTTACCCGTGTGTTACCAAAGAAGCCATGGCAGACTGATTTAAATTCTTCTCATGCTCTCATTTCATTTAAGGTAAGAAGCACATCAAATACCTTATGCTTCAGCACTTCTCAGACCTGAGGTCAGACGAAGATGCACTTCTTGAGCTTAGCAGGACTGAGAGCTGGGAGTAGGGTATATATATTTTGGAAGGCAGCACACTTTTTTGTCTAGGGCCTTCAGGAAATTCTTCATTTGATCAAGCTTGATATAAAGAGGTAGAAGAAGCACCTTGTTCATGTCCAGCAGAGGATTTGCTTTGACAGTTTTTTCCAGGCACGAAAGTGTTCCTATACTCTCACCTCCAGTCCTTCTGCATATAGTATTTGAAGTCAGTCAGGCCAAGGACATCAGAAGTGAGTGTTTTTGGACGACTTCATGCCTTGGTAGTTTTTTTTTCATCTTAGTACTATCGTGGTAGTACTTTTCTCAATGCTCATCACTCTTAGCTCTGAGTTTTGGAGGGAAGTAGTTAATGCGTAATGGAGAAAACCGAATTTTGAGTTACATTCGACATGCCGTATCCTCATAAGCCCGTAACAACTTATCGATACACTGTTGGTAATCTAGTACCCGTGTGTTAACAAGGAAGCCATGGCAGACTGATTTAAATACTTCCCATACTCTCAGATCATTTAAGGTCATTCAGATCTTCCTGGGTGATCAAGTGGGTTCACTGCCACTTGCTCCTGAATAAACAGTTTTAGAAGAAGCATTGAAACTAGTTTTATTTGTTATTGTTATACCGGAACGTACCTATTTCTATTGTAAATAGACTCTCCCACAGATAATAAGTAGTAGTAGCAGTCGCCAGTAAAGCTCAGTGAGTTGTGTGAGTCAGTCGATGTCGGACATTAAAGTATCAACCATCACAACTAGATTGCTGCGTTATTAACTATTATTTCAAGTTCCTAACGTTTTGTACGTCGAACCTAATTTAGGACCGACTGAGTGAAATACAAGCCTCCACTGTGAAAACTACTCTATAACAGTTATACAAAATAACAATCATCCGCATGGCTTCATGGAACTCTCCAGAGAATCGTGACAGCAAAGTTGAAGGACATATCCGATAGCCTTGAATGCATATACCTGCATACATTTACGTTCATGTATACATAAAAAATAGAAGCGATGAGGAAAATTATCTCTGAAATCAGAACAGGTTAAATTTCTTTGTAAACCAGTGTTAAACCTTAAAATGTGACAATCATATCTTTAGCCTGAACATCTACTATAAAAACGAAACTCCAACTGCAAAAAAAAAAAAAAAAAAAAAAAAAAAACGTCAAATAAATTTAAAGTACGAATGGGCATAATTTTGCCAACAATTCTGCCATTATTTCAATTATTCAATGTTATCCTTATGTCTTTGTGTATTTGTGGCCATTCTTAGATGAATGTGACATTGGATCAATAGTGAATTAGAGACTAAACTGAGTTGAACAGTTTGTGTAGTAACTATTACTCAAGCCAGCTGGATGAACTGTATTTAAAGGATAAAGGGGGTTCGGGTAAAAGATTAAAGCTGTCTTCAGAAGTCTTTCTGATTAGATTGAAAATATTTATATTTCCCACACTAAATTTTCATCAGATACTGGAATTTACTGAAGATGTTTTACTTGATTGTGAAAAGAAATTATTTTTAGCATTCAATGTTATCGATATTTTATGTTGTGTATTGCATGTTATAAGAACTATAAGATTTTAGATGAATGTGAAAAACCAAAATTGCAAAAAAAATGAGAGAGAAAGATTTTTTTATCAACTTACAAATAATGAAAAGAAAAAAACACGTACAAATAATCAAAAACCCTCTATAAAGAATGGTACAAATCATCAGAGAAAGACAGAAGAGAGAAACACGCACTAATTTTCAAATTAAAGAAAAAATCAGAGATACAGCACGAATAAGGTTCAGAGAGAGAGAGAGATTTAGAGAGATTGAAAGATAATATATATATATATATATAGAGAGAGAGAGAGCAGTAGAAACACGTACAAATAAATGAAAGAGAAAAAGGAAAACACGAACGAATAATCAGAGAGAGAGGGAGTGAATCCTGAATAATCAAAGATCAGAGAGATAGAGAGAGAGATAAAAGAGATTGAAAGTTTATATATATATCGCCGATCTTTAGAGAGATAACCTACGCACGAATGATCAAACTGAGAGTAAATCAGAGAAGAAATAAAAACATGCACAAATAATCTAAAGAGAGAGAGAGAGAGATTAACACGTACGAATAAGAGAGAAAATCACGAATAACCAGAAAAGAGAAAGGTGGGAGAGAAACGTACGAATAATCAGAGAGAAAGAGAGAGAGAACCGTACGAATAATCAGAGAGAGAGAGAGAGAGAGAGATAGAGAGAGAGAGTTTTGAAAAACTGAAGAAGAATAAATTAGCACCCAAAACTTAACTTAGAACAACTATTTTTATGCTTGCATCAATTTCTTTGTGCACCAGTGTTACCCTTAAAATGTGACAATCATATCTTTAGTTTGAACATCGACTATAAAAACGAAACTGCTACAACAGAAGGCCTGAAAGAAATTTAAAATACAAATGGAAATAATGGACGTAATTTTTTTCTGAAATTCTGAGCGTCATTATTTCGATCATTGAATGCTTTCCTTATTTTTGTTGTTTGTGGCCATCCATAGATAAATGTGATATTAGATGAATAGTGATTTAGAGGCTAGACTAAGTTTAACAGTTTGTAGAGATACCATGAACTGTATTTAAAGGAGAACAGAGGATTCGGGTAAAAGTTTAAAACTGTCTTCAGAAGTCTTTCAGATTAGACTGAAAATATTTATATTTTCCACATTAAATTTTCATTAGATACTAGAACTTGCTGTATTTATTTTACTTGATTCTGAAAATAAATTATTTTTAACATTTCTCGGATTGAGGGATCGGAAAGCCGAGTTCGGATTCCAGTCGAATCCATTACATTCATTTACGTGCTAATAGTCTTGGGAAAGGTATGAATCCTCTTCTTCTCCCCCCCCCCACATATGGGTAAATAGCAGGACAGACCGTGTTCTATAGCTTTGGATGGCAACTGGTTTACCGCAGAAATAAATGTCAACCTACTGCGGAAAAAAATCAGCCTCGTCAGTCATATATCGAAAGATACATGATCGTCTAAGCATATATCACGTATGGCACATAACTGACTTATTTGTGTATTGAAGGTTATATTCACTCGTAATCCTTAACTGAATGTGGCATTAGGACAGATTGATTTTTCACTTTCTTTTTGACACCAGAAATTAGATTCATAGCCTCCACCAATTTCTGAGCATTTAGCTTTAAACATCGTCTGAGAGAATATACATAAACACTTAATTTCCGCGGGCTTTTGCTCAGAAACTGAATTCAAAATTTTCCTATTTCAAAAATAAATACAAATAAGGTTAATATCTTTTGTATTAGATACTTTGAAAGGAAAATATATTCAAAACAGAATTGTAATTATGAAACACCATAAGTAAAATATACATTTTTTACAGTATTCAAAACGACAAAACATAAGAATATTGAAAAAAGTAATTAAAAAATTAAACCTTATCTGACATATTAATAAAAGACTCACTCACTCACTCACTCACTCACACACACACACACACACACACACACACACACACACATATATATATATGCCCAAAAATCATTGATATAAAACAGAATTGATTGGCTAAAACTATCGTGGGAATTTTGAATGCAGAAGGGGTTATCAGGGAGTTAAGTTTTACACATCAAACAATGTAAACGTGTTATATCGCGTGTGGAAACTACTTGCTCTCCAGTGGGGGTTGGATAGCAACACCACTGGCTAGTTAAAAGATGTACCCCTTAACGGCTGAATAGAGTAGTAAGTTAAAATTCCCTTTATTGATAACTCTCTTTTAATTCCGAACCAAAAATATTTCGCTAGCCGGCCGGGAGAAAGAAAGAGAGAGAGAGAGAGAGAGAGAGAGAGAGAGAGAGAGAGGGGGATATGTAACAGTGTATTAATTGAGACTGTGTCGCCCAAGAGAACACCAGAAGAGAGGGATGTATACAATATTTAAACTTATTCACCATTCTCTTGATGTAGATTATCTAAAAAGTAAAGAAAGGAAAACTGTGGTTTTAATCTAAAGGCTTTGATTTGATTTAATCATTTTGTTTTAAATATGGCGCCCTGTCGGTTGGGACCAAGGAAACTGTTGGATCCACGTGCAAAAGGAATACCCCCCATCCCAAAAAAGGGAACACTATACCTAAGTCTACTTTTTGAATCATTTTTTTTTTATTCTCGCGTGAACGAATCCATTTTTTTTTTTTTACCCACGTGCTAACCAAACCTGTGTCTGTCTGTTTGACTCTCGTGGAAACAAAACTTGTATGTACATCTTTATTTATCCAAACGACAAAATTCTTCGCTAAGTAAAATGAAAAAGCCGCAAAATAACCGGGAAGTATTTGATTTGATTTGCCATAAACGAAACTTTACATATATAATAAGTTAAAAAAAGGTATAAATAAAAAAAAAATATTGACAATGATGGCGTGCAAAGATCTCATTATTTTTTCCTAGAGTTCTATAAAAAAAATAAATTTTTTTTATCATAAGAAACTAACAAACCCGTTCTTATTGACACGTTTTATTTTATTTTACAGATATAAGGCCATGGAACAAATGCGTCAAATGCAAAGAAGATTGTAATTGTCCACCAGGTAAGTAAAATAATGAATTATTTTGAAGGTTTTTCGTAGCAATTTATTTACCCTAATTTCAGCATTGTCAAAACAGAAAATGAATTCATTTTTAACATTTTGATAAAAAGGTCTTTTCTTTATGTGGCATCATTTAGAGATTATTATATTGCATGTAAAGAAGTTGAAAAGATCGTGAACTACTCAGAGTTGAGGAAAGATGCTGACAGAATGTGGAATTTGTATGAATCATCACGAGCTACAGCAGATATACGGCGGAAATGCTGGCAGTCTTGGGACTTGACAGAGATTCTCTTAAATTCATTTGCGCTATTTCAAATCATCACACCATACAAAGTGCAATAATAATAATAATAATAATAATAACTACCCCTCTCATTTTTCTAATTTCGTTTTGAGTTCTTTCTTTGAATACAAAGCCCTAGAAATAATCATGCTAGCATCGGATATTTAACTCAGCCGTGTATAACGGCCATGATGTGGTTTTGTCTTTCTTCCCTACCGTCGAAATGCATGTTGGCACTTAAATTTCTTGTTCATATTATTTACTTATTTATTTACTAATTTAATTAATTTATTTCTTTATTTTCGTTTACTGTTACTCACTCTCTGAGTTTAGAATAATTTTCTTTGATGCCAATGCGACTCATTGCTCCCCGACCTCTCATTCATTTCAATCTCTATTTGGTGTTGTTTGTTTGAATCTGAATTCCCCGAAGCGATCATGCTAGCATCGGACAGTTAACTCAACGTCATATATCGGCTATGTTGTGGCTTAGTCTTTGTTTCCTTCCACCAAAGTGTATGTTAGCACTTAAACTAAGTTAATTTTTTTTTTATATATATATACTTTTTTCCTGCGTGTGTGTAATAGGAGTAGATAGGTCTACCTATCGCCCGGTCAATACTCCTCCCCCTTCTCTTGAACAGGTATAGAGGCTCATCCCTTGTTTCCTATTTAGGAAGGGGTTTCCGAATCTTTTCCTTTTCTCTGGCCTCTGTATTAGTGCTGTCGTGGATCCCTTGTGATATGTACAGGCTGTGGCAACGTCTCTTCATACTGAGGGTACCGGGTTGACTGTTCTCTGGTTGCTATTCCCGACTGTAGTTAAGAGCCCTAACTCTTGCGTAGCGTCTTGAGCGGCTGCTCTGATCAACAGTTGCATAATATCGGGGTGCTTGTAGTGTCATGTTGCGTATGGAATGGTGTCCCCGCACGCACCTCCGGTAGGAAACCCCAAGGCCACATTATGTTGCAGGCTGCGCCAGCTCCTATCTGCCCATCTTACATACGGTGACCGTTCAGCTAATATTGATTTAGGCCCTCTCACTTTCACTACCAACATTACCCATCATGACTACAAACAATCAAAGAAATAAACCTAATCCAGCTCTAAAAAAAAACCCACCTAAACCCTTAAACATATCCTTCACCAACATCCGTGGCATTCGGACCAACTTCTGCAGTGTGGAATCGTTCATCGTTGAGAAAACTCCTGAGACCAACCTTAATTCGTCAACCCCCTCCTCTGACTTCTCGATTCCCGGTTACCTTTCTCTCCTTAGGAAGGATTCTGTTGCCCACATGCATAGCGTGGGAGTTTACGCACGAGACCATCTCCCACTGGTTAGGGAACTCTCTCTTGAATCTCAGGATCATTCATACATGTCTCTGTCTATCTCTTCTCAATTCTATAAGCTATCTCTTCTTTCTCTGTCGCTCTCCATCCTCCCAAGACTGTGGTGTCCTCGATAGCATTTCTGATAATACAGACAAGGCTATCTCTCTACATGCGTCTGGTAACATATTTGTGTTCAGTGACTTTAATGCCCACCATACCAAATGGCTTAAACATTTTGTAACTGATCATCCTGGCATACAAACACTTAACTTTTCAATCTCTCACACAAGTGGTTGACTTTCCTATGCGTTTCCCCAGTAACCATGATGTTAAGGCTTCCCTTCTTTTATCTCCATCTCCGAGTCTTATCGTGCCACGCAGCTCTGCCCTCTTGGCAACTCTGATCATGCCGTCGTGTCTGTTAACATCTTCTCTACTCCTCCCCCGGTAAAGAACCGCCTAGCAATAGAACATCTTTCTGTTATCAACGGGCACACTGGGATTCGTTCCGTGATTTCCTTCGCGAGTTTTTAATCCCCTCGTCAAAAAAGAAATGTGCGTCTGCGGTCTCATCCTGGGTAAATCCTGGAATCCCTGCAAGAAAATATAAAGCGCCTCGTTACACCTGCTTCGTCACACGCTGTCCGTTGACATGAGGTGGACAAATACATTGAATAAATGGCTTCATCTACCACAAGCAAAATTGGTTCTCTGCGTCGTGCCAGAAAGTTTTTCTCGTCTGAGTCCATCCTTCAAATCTATAAATCATCCATTCGTCCTTGCATGGAATATTGCTGTCATATATGGTCTGGTGTCCCCGTTGTACGTCTCTAGGTCCTCGACAAAATCCAGAAACGAATATGCAATACGATAGGTCCTGATCTGGCACTTAGTCTACAGTCGCTTTCTCACAGACGTGCCGTGTCTTCCCTCTGTGTCTTCTACAAGTATTTTCACGGCAACTGTTCCGACGAGCAACATTCGCTTGTTCCAAGACTGCATGAATTTAAGCGAGCTACTAGAATGGCATCTCGGTCCCACCCTTTCACTGTCTAAACGGTTAAATGTAACCGTTTCTTCTACTCAAACAACCTCTTCTCTCGCACTTTCCGTCTGTTTGCTTCCCTGATAACTATAATCTTCAAATATTCAAGTGTAATGTCAATCGACATCTTCTGATACCTGGATCCTGTTCCCTGTCCGTCTCTCTATCCTTTCCTCAAACACGACTCTTTACTTTTGTTCTCAATCCTCTGTAACCCCTTGCGTGCGAGTGGCACTCCCGCCTTGCTTAGGATGAATTGCTTAAAAAAAGTAGTTAAAAATAAGTGAAAAACCTAATTTCTATAACGGTATAGTAGGGATAAAAATCAACGATCAGACGCTTAACATATATTGCCTTTCAGATCAGTAAGATAGATTTTGTAAAAAAAATAAAAATGCCATATTGTTTTAAGAGACTGCTTAATATCGGAGATAAAGCGTATATTAGTAGAAAAAGTGTTGATAGATAAATCACCTATCTATC
>CAHIKZ030002216.1:182500-282500 GCA_903632075.3 Acanthosepion pharaonis
GGTCATTTTTAAATAATAATAAATGATGAAAAGTCATTTTCTTTGCTTTTCATAAATAAAATACATTTTAGATGTTTAAAAAACACTTTTTTATGAATCATAAATATAATACATTTTAATGTTTAAAAATATTAAAAAAGTCAATATAAAAGTGATTACATTGAATAATTGTGAATTGGTTAAATAATAATAAATGAGAAAGTCATTTTCTTTGCTTTATCATAAATAAAATACATTTTAGATGTTTAAAAACACTTTTTTATGAAAAGTAATATAATATTAATGTCAATATTACAAAGTCAATATAAAAGTGATTACATTGAATAATTGTGAATTGGTTAAATAATAATAAATGAGAAAGTCATTTTCTTTGCTTTATCATAAATAAAATACATTTTAGATGTTTAAAAACATTTTTTTATGAAAAAGTAATATAATATTAATGTCAATATTACAAAGTCAATATAAAAGTGATTACATGAATAATAAGTTAAATAATAATAAAATTGGTTAAAATAATAATAAATGATGAAAAGTAATATAATATTAATTTTTCTTTGCTTTATCATAAATAAAATAATTTTAGATGTTTAAAAAAAACTTTTTATGAAAAGTAATATAATATTAATGTGAAAAAAACTATTTATGAAAAAAGTCAATATAAAAGTGATTACATTGAATAATTGTGAATTGGTTAAATAATAATAAATGAGAAAGTCATTTCTTTTTTATTAAAATAAAAAAAAATACATTTTAGATGTTTAAAAAACACTTTTTTATGAAAAGTAATATAATATTAATGTCAATATTACAAAGTCAATATAAAAGTGATTACATTGAATAATTATGAATTGGTTAAATAATAATAAATAATAAAAGTCATTTTCTTTGCTTTATCATAAATAAAATACATTTTAGATGTTTAAAACACTTTTTTTTTATGAAAAGTAATATAATATTAATGTCAATATTACAAAGTCAATATAAAAGTGATTACATTGAATAATTGTGAATTGGTTAAATAATAATAAATGAGAAAGTCATTTTCTTTGCTTTATCATAAATAAAATACATTTTAGATGTTTAAAAACACTTTTTTTTTTTATGAAGATAATAATAATATCAATAACAATTTCAATATAAAAATGATTACATAATTTGAATAATTGGGATTTTATGACAATTAATTAAATGAGAATTACATCCGGTTTATCATAAAGACATTTGATGTTTCATGAAGAGTAATATAATATTTACCGTATTTAACGACATAATTAATGGGTACAAGATTATCTAAGGGCGTGGAACCATCTCTTAATTGTTGTTGTTCCTGACCCGGGGTGGTAGCACCTGTTAGGGTCCCATCTATGGGTAAATAGTGTGTTTCGGTGAATGGTCTCTTTATGAGTATAATGTCGTGGCACAATGCCCGAGTCCTCAGTTTTCGTTAAAGCCGGTTGGGAATACAAATAACATAACATAAGGGAAAACAAGGATGAAAACATTTTATAACCCCCCCCCAAAAAAAAACAAAAAAAAACAACACAACAAAACAAAATAAAAAAAACAAAAGCAAGGTAACATTACTGTTAAACGTAAATAAAGGCACTGGAAGCATTTCGACGTGGTCTAATGGTTAGCAAGCTTGCCCCGCGAAATCAATTACTGAGTAGTGAGTTCTAGTCTCACTGGGTGCTCCATACATTCGGCCTCTGCCACATCTAAAGTACGCTTAGAAAATCGCTATTTGGCACTTCGGCGTAGTGTACTGGTTAGCAAGTTTGTCTCGCTAGATCGATAACCACTGAATAGTAGGTTCGATCCTCATTGAGTGCGTCACACTTTCGGCCTTGTGCCACATCTAAGCTACACTTAGAATCATTTGGGCATTTCGTCGTGTTTTAACGGTTGGCAAGTTATGTCAGTTACGATTCGATAGTAATAAACATAGCCTATAAAAAGCCAACCACTTTATATATAAGACTCAAGACAATTTTTGCGACCATTTCTTCCATAGAAAGTGGGTTTTATATACAGTGTAACCCGGATATAAGAGAGTTGTCGGGACCGGAGAAGAAGTCTCTTATATCCTGGTTTCTCTTATATCCGGGTTGGGTCTAATTTATATACATTAACACAGGCTCTAATTTGGGACCAGAGAAAATCTCTCTTATATCCGGGTTTCTCTTATATCCGGGTCTCTTATATCCGGGTTACACTGTACCACCAAATACTATAAGCGGTTCATACATTATATAAGATACGATTTTTTTTTCATCTTTTGATCGTCCATAATTTAAGATGGAAGTGTGTTGTGGATTATCTGTACATTTGTTGTTTCCACCACAACGTGTAGTAATAATTCCCAAAGAAAATTTAAGCGAGTTGCAGATCGTAAGCAAATATATTTCATCTTAAGATCTGAATAAACCAGAAATTTTGAAACAATTTTTAAAAACAAAATGGTGTTACGCATGCAAATTTTAAATTGAATGATTATTATTGATTATTATTAAAAACAAAATGGTTTTACGTTTGAAAATTTTAAATTGAATGATTATTAGAAATTGTAAGTGCTCAGAACTTTTTGTTAAATTAAACGCTTCCTTTTAAACATGAAGACGACATAATTTCGAAAAGATAAATTAACTGATAGATCATTGACATGACTGCTTCTGAAATTTAAAACATTCTATTCAGTTTGCAGACATGAATGTTCAATTCCAAGCCGATGTGGGAATTCACTGGAATGTGGAGGATGTAAGTACTAATGATATATCATCCTATTAGAATTGCGCTTGTCCCTGCAGTCGTTAGTTAGCACGACCGTCACGTCCTGTCAATACCTCATAAATAATAGACTATTCCTCGTTTTAATTGCATGAAGAAGAGGGGGAAAGACATTACTTGGTTTCAATGGAAGATATAAGTGGGGAGAGAAAGAGGAGGAAAGAGTTTCAGTGACAAAATGAAAGAAAGAATGGAAGATAGCAGTGGGGAGAGAGGGAAAAAAGAGAGAGAGAGAATCAGATTAAGTTAATAAGAACAGACACTACACTTTGATCTTAGCCAACAGTCTGAGAAGCGAGGTATTCACCTGTCACCCCTCCCAGTGAGTTAGGATGCGACACAATTTAATGTGAGGAACTCGATCGTTTCCACCTGGGCCATTGGTAAAAGTTTACGCAGCCCCCGCTGACGCGGGTTCGGGCACAAACCTTGTTTTCGCTGGTCATTACACTTCAAGGCCAAAAGACCGAGAAACGATGGCGATTGCGATAAAATCGGCATTTTTCAGATGCACAGTATCAAAACGATAAGTAATCGCCAAAAAAACAATTACCATAAATTAAATAAAAATAACATCGTCTGCTGAATTATTTTTAAGAGAAATGTTTGTAAGACGGGGATTTGGTTAGAAAGAAAGAAAGAAAGAAAGAAAGAAAGAAAGGAAAATTGTTTCACGTCTGCTGCCAATAAAAAATGAACGTTTTGTTCGCGTGGAAAGAGGTGCAAAAACACTAATTGATTTCAGTGAGAAAATGAAAAAAAGAAAGAAATAAAGAAGAGGAGATAGAAGTGTTTAACGTCTGTTTCAGTGAAATAGAAAAAATTCCAATTTCATTTTTTTCCATTTGCATCCCCTTACTTCGATAAGATAACGACCAGCATTCATATTTGTGATTGTTATTTCAACATTTTGTTAAAGTTGTTAAGCTCAAATATTTCACGATGCGATGGGGAAATTTTCTACGCATAATTTTATTGTCGAAAAACTCACGATGACCTTTTCTCATCATTAACTTAAGAGTTAAGAATTAACTTCATCAGAAAATCTAAATAGGAAAACCGTAAAATTTTTACAATGTCTTTAATTTCCAAAGTATTTTATCAAATTAACACACACACACGTTGAAGAAGCTTGATGGAACAGGGAGTTACCATTATTAGAAGCCAGTATCAGAAGTCCAATCCATGTAGTTATGACATGAGTATTCCCTATCAAAGAAATCGGTTCAATATGTAGCTATCATTCATTCCTTATCACTCGAGCCTTTTTATGGGAGGATTTCGTGTGAATCGCGATACTCTCCATTTCGTAGTTTGACGGTTGTGCAGGACCGCTCGGAGCGTGACTGCTCACAAGCATCCCATTCGTCACTTTTTTTTTTTAAGCGTTTCACCCCAAGCCACTAGGACGCAAGTGGTTACAGAAAATTTGGAGCAAGATCAGATAGGACTGATAGAAGAAAGTATGAGAAGAAGGGTAGTGGATAGATCAAGGCAACTGGAGATGTCGATTGACATTACATTTGAATAGCTGGAGATTATAGCTCTCAGGGAAACTGGAATAGGGAAGGGAGTTCCACAGGCAAGAAGTACGAGATATGAAGCTATTGGAGTAGAAAAGACGGTTACATTTAGGAGTTTCGACAGTGAAGGGGTGATAGCGGGATGCCAGCCTCGTAGGGCACTTGAACTCATGAAGTCTTGGAACCAGCGAATGCAGCTCCTCGGAGCAATTGCCATGAAAGTATTTGTAAAACAGACAGAGAGAGGCGACGGCGCGTCTGTAAGAAAGTGACTGTAGACGAGATGCCAGATCAGGACCAATTATATTGCATATCCGCCTCTGGAGCCTATCAAGAACCCCGAGGCAAACAGAAGGGGCTCCAGACCATATATGGCAGCACAATACTCATTGCATGGGCGAATTGTTGATTTTTAGATCTGGAGGATCGATTCTATGGAGAAAAATTTCCTGGCTCGGCACAGGGGGCCAACTTTCCTTGCGGTATGTTAAAAAATAAGTTATCTTTAAACTGTTTGGTCCCTATAAAAGAGACCCTATAAAACCGAAATTCAACAATACATGTTTCGTACGCGCTCTAATGTCAGAAGCCAATTTTGCTTGAGTGATGATCTGGCGCTATCCATAAAAATGTCAATAAATTATGGATTATTAGCAGCAACTACCCTTCCCCACTGTTATACCATCTACACTAATAATTGCAAGCCTACATTATGAAATAGGAAGCATTAGTTTTTGAGCACTGACCTATGTATATATATATATATATATATATATATATATATATATATATATATATTAAAAAAAAACAGATCACTTTAAGGTTCCAATATAACAATTTATTTCACCAGAGCCCTTTTAAGGGACGCTGGATCATTAGATAACACTTCCCAAAAACTTTTTCTTTAAATTATTAGCTCTGGATTTACATTGAGCACTCAGGATTTCATCCTCTTTGGGGCTACCCATACCGATTACCAAGTTTTTCCTAACTTAATTATATATATATATATATGTGTGTGTGTGTGTGTTTGTGTATGTATGCATGAGACTAAAAAGACAAGTGGAGTAATATTCTTAGCTGGCGCGTTTTTTTTTTCTCTGAGGGACTTTATTAAGGCAAAAGTAAAGATTTATTTTGTTGCACCTGTTTATATACAAGGTATCCCTGCTCTTGTATATAAACACGTGCAACAAAATAAGTCCACTGTTTTGCCTTAATAAAGTACGAAACGCGTCGTCTAAGAATAGTTTCAACTCTTGTCTTTTTATTAACTTTTTCCTTTACAGATACAATCTATCTGAAAATAATTTACACACACATTTATATATATATATATATATATATATATATAATATTGAAAAAGCCGTCCTATTTCTTTAATTTAAGCAAATTTCCTACGGATGGCTCTTGATTGGGCCTTCATCACAATAGGGAGAAGTAGATGCGATAGGCAACAATATCCTACAGAATAATTCAATATAGATTGCTACATTTAAGCATTAATAGTTAGGGTTATTTTTTAAAAGTTCAACTATAATTCTTCTGTTGCCACTTAATTTAAAGACATTTAGACGTACGTAGGTCCTTATTTCCCGTCGAAACAATTATCTTTCATGGATGACTTTCGCTGGATTTCGCGATTAATTTCGATTATTCCCAAATTTATTTCCAAGTTATAAAAATTGTTATCGGACAAAAAAAAAAAAAAAAATCCTCGCAAAAAATCACGTAAAAAATCGACGAAATCAATTGCAGTAATTAAAACTTGGGAAACTAAAATTTTAGGATGTCGGAGCCGGATCTAGACCATAATGTTTTTAATTTGCTCACTGAGTTTGTCTGATTCCAAAATAGTATATAATGGACTACGGCCTCTAGGAAAAAAGTTGAAAACAACGGACAATTTAAAGTTAAAATACTGTAATTAATGAACAATAATTTTTCATTTGAAATCAGGTATTGAAAGTTAGAGAGTTGTATTCCACTTAATTTGAAAAAGTGTGACACAGTGATACACTGACATGACATTCGCATTTATATATATCTATAAATATATATTTTCATATATATATATATATATATATATATATATATATATATATATATATATATATATATTCTTAACACGACTCAAAGTTTCATGCACATGTCTTAATTTTTTTACTTGAAAATTGTGTTGTGCATGAAACTGCGAGTTGAGCTACTGTTAAGAAAAAAATGTATATTTATTAATACATAATATATAGCTGTTATATTACATCGAGAATTATATTATTAACACCACCACTCAATGTGTGATATTATATATCCATATATACCTTGATAAAATCTTTTAAAAAAGCAACAAAATTATTGGTTCTGATCTGGCGTCTCAGCTTCAATCAATTCCTTGCCCCGTAAGGTTGACTCCCCTTGAACTTTATATAAATATTTTCATCGTAATTGTTCGGATGAGCTCTTCACTCCGGTGCCTAGACGCTTTGGATTTAAGTCCCGTACTAGACTGGCGAGGAGGTCTCACCAATATATAGTTGAATTGGTATAGATGTAACCATAAATTTTATGTTAACAGTTTCTTTTCTCGTTTGTGGAACTCCAAAAATGAGCTCTATGTATTCCAGCCAACTTTAATTTAAATACAATGTCAATCATTAATTACTCTTCTTGCTCCTAAGCAATGTTTCTGTTCCTAACTCTTCCACACCCAGTTAGCCCTTGTGTCTCAGTGGTTTACTGCCTTGCATAGGATTAAATCGATTATATATATATATATATATATATATATATATATATAGTCATCCACAGATCGTTTCGCTGTATCAAAGCTTTTCATTATGATTAGACGCCCGATTGCTTCAAGAAACCCAACTGATTTGGCATCAGTCAGAGATCCTAACCTTAGGCTATCGTCTCACGGCGGAGAGAAAAGGAAATTTTAACGTTTCTTATAGAACTACTCCAGTAGCCAGGAGAACAGAATTCATAGTTGAAAGCAGCGTGTTAGCAAATTGGGCGTCCAATTCGTTTATTAATTAACACTTTATACCTTAGTCGTTGTTAGTATTACTATCTTCTAAAATGTGTGTGTCTCTTTTCCGTTGCAGACTTCCCGATATGCTGGAGAGGATGTTGTAGATCAAAACAACGTAAGGTAAGGTTGATTTTTTTTTTCGAGCCGAAACACTGATTACTGACATTAGGTAAAATATAACCAACTACCTCGCTCACGAGGTAACGTCTACCTGCAACTTTATAACTGGTCTTCACTTGGAACCTTCTCCTTAGAAATTAAAAAAAAAATTAAATTATAAATAATTAGGTATATTTTTCTTTAGTAGGACTCGCTAAGGATTCAGTCAAAATGTTCGGTTCCTTGTACCACTCCAGTAAGTACCTGACTCCTCGTGTTATCCTCTACTTTTCCAAAAGCCAGATCATACCGAAATTGAGCACAGGTACCACATACACATACATGGGCAGGAGCCACCCAATCTCCAGTTTCCAATCTCAATAGTATCCAAAAGCGTCTCCGTTATTTTCCACCCTACACCACTTTCTCATCGGCGAAAAGTCGCAAGCCTG
The DNA here is from genome assembly GCA_903632075.3 of Acanthosepion pharaonis. Lineage (NCBI taxonomy): Eukaryota > Metazoa > Mollusca > Cephalopoda > Sepiida > Sepiidae > Acanthosepion > Acanthosepion pharaonis. The sequence continues at coordinate 190,399 of CAHIKZ030002216.1, forward strand.
CCGCTGCTATATCGCTGCTTACATGGAAAGTGTTCAGACGAATTACATTTCTTTCTTTCGCCACTTCTAACCATCAAGGTTAAGACCCGCCATGCTACACGCATTGTAGCGAATCACCTTAACACCCTCCGCATTCTTTTCGTGAGAAGTAACTTCCAATCGAGCAGCGACCTTCGACGAACCACTGCTTCATGAAACAGACTTCTAAGTGCATTTTTTAGCCGGGCACCACAATATTAACTTGTTCAGGTTAACCTTTTATGTTTCCCACATATCCGATTCAAGTGTGTCCCTTATCTGGAACGGGTCTATCTCGAGTGACTCCCGGGCCTTGTACAAGGTGAATCTCCCTGTAAAAAGACAAAACAAAAAACTGATAGGATCTCAAGCATGTGTACCCAGTGAAACTAGCGGTATATTTATATCATATATATCATATCTTCTTTTATATGCCGTCTCAACTCAAGATGTAGTCGATCATAACACTCCACGTCGTCCTACTATTCTGGGTGTTAGTAATAATAATAATAATAATAATAATAATAATAAAAAGAAACAGGTTTAGCAACTCAAACACGTGTCCCCACAAAAAAAATAATATTTATAGTAATATCAAATAATGTCCAATAAAAATAATTTTAAATATATATATATTTGATAATAATCATGGTCATATATATATATATATATATATATATATATATATATATATATATATATATATATAAACATAAACATAAAAAATTAGTTTTTATATAAATTTATATACAAATTTATAAATGAGGATCACATCATTCTATGGATTAACAGTATTTTAATGCATACATATATATTCTATTATGATGGATAGCCACAATATTTTAGCATTAATATTGCTGATTGATTCTATGCGTGATTATTTCTTTGTATATAAATTTATATGCCAATGTTTTATGTTTATAATTGGTTATTGATCCGTAGTACAAAAAAAATATAAAAAAACAACTACTACTAAGACATAACACTATATTAATTGAACTATATACTTAGTATATGACATATTAACTGAAAACACTTGTAAAATGGAATATTTTGGATTTACATCACAAGAAAAGTTCAAATAAAATTCTCACATAAATTTTTGAAAAATTTTAGCGTTGCGTCTTTGCACGTTCCGATATTGTACCCAACCGTCAATAATAGCACATTCTCAAAAAAAAAAAAAAAAACATTTTCGGTCTACAAACAAATATTTCGTCTCCAAGTTTTAATTTTATAAGGAAAAAAATATGTCTGGCGATGAATAAAGGATTATTCGAAAGTACTTGCATTTAAAAAATATATAAACTGGAAACAACAGACAACAGTTTTACAAATGAGTATCACATCATTCTATGGATTAACAGTATTTTAATGCATAAATTATATACTACTAGCGATGGATATCGCCAATAATAGCATTAATATTGCTGATTGATTCTATGCGTGATTATTATTTATATATATATATATATATATATATATATATAGTTTAAGGGGTATATATATATCATACATAGTGCGTATGTAAATATAGATATAAAAGTGAACATAGCAGGTCATTGAAATTTCGAAAGTATTTTAAAATCAATATATCCGTTTTATTAATATGAAATTTGTTTTATTTTTCAGTAAAACTTGAAGAAATGGTCACCGGATCTGTAATGTACAACGCTACTTTTGATATTTTCTTGTTACCTATTGTCGTATGTGTGTGTGTGTGTGTGTGTGCGTGCGTGTCTGTGTGTGTGTGTGTGTGTGTGTGGTTGTTTGATTTCTTTTTTACGGTTTATCGACCTTTTGTAGGCCATTTAGAGCCGAAAAATATTTAAGATTGTAAGAGGTTTCTTATTGTATTCGGTGTTCACAAGCTGTTCCCCATCAAAGTACTCACTAGGCTCGACGCTGCTTAATTCTGTGGTCAAACAGGAACCAATGTTTTCAACATGATTTGAACGTGCACATGCATGTGGGTAAATTTGTGTGTGTGTGTGTGTGTGTGTGTGTGTGCAAGCGTGTGTTTGTGTGTGTGTGTGTGTGTGTTTGTGCAAGCGTGTGTTTGTGTATGTGTGTGTGTACGTGCTTTAAAGTAGTAACTTTTAGCTTCTGTGCTGTTATTCTTTGTTTTACGCTGAATGGTGCTGTAATAATGCTTCAGTAAAGGAATTCAAGGTGATAACAATGGTTGGCACTAACCGTTTTCAAAAATTAAAGAATCAGTCCTTAAATTCATTTGGTCTTTATATTCATCGACAAATTTCACTTGTGAAAAATTAAAAAAATAAAAATCAACAGGAAACCTGTTCCTAATTTGATTGTTTAAAAACAAAATCATAAGCAAAATGTGAATCCCATAATTGGAATTACTAAATAGGATAATACTTTTTGATAAAATCCAAAGAAGAATCTGCAATGTTAATGGTCCTGAACTGTCATCACGGCTTCAGTCACTTTCCCACCGCCGTAATGACACAAGAAATTGTTGATTGCGAAAGAATAAGCAAAAAGAGAAACATTATTAAGGAGCGAGAACAACAGAAGAGTAATCAGGAAGAGAGTAGATAATTTCTGAAAATCAAAGTTGGCTGGAAAACATGGAGCCACAAGCGAGAAGAAAATGTTAGCATAGAACTTACGGTTACATCTACACAATTGAACTGTGAATTGATGAGCCCTTTCCGCCAATATAGTACTACGCTTAAATACAGATACTACGCTTTAAATCACTTAAAGGCCAGATATCATAGCGAAGTGTTAATCCAAATTATTTATAGAAAAGTCACAGTGAAACTACATTGAAGGAAAGTGATTGAAGTCTAGACGCCAGGTCAGGAACAATAATATTGTTGATTCTTCATTGAATTTTATGAAGAATCTCTAAATATACAACAGGAGCACCGGACCATATATGGTAGTCATATTCAAGGCATGGACGATAATCGTTAATATAATTTCGTAGCCAAACATTTCCCACATCATTTATTATTAAAGCATTTTCAACAATTGACGACCGCTGCAAATACACAGCAAGAAAAAAAAAAAAAAAACGAAATTTTAATTTAAAACGAAAGCAAACTGAATCATTTGGTTATAGAATCAATCCTTCGCATGATATTTTTTTTCTATTTCAGAAATAATACGTATGATATTAAGATGTAAGAAATGTACTAATTCGAGCTGTTGTAGTAAATGTAAGTATTTCAATAAAATTCTTTTTTCTTTTTAATTTAACTAGAATTTTTTTGCAACACGCTGACAATGTGTTGAAATCCTTACAATATTTAATATTGTTGATGTCATGGCTATCATTTTCTGTCGAGATTCAAAAAGCTCTACGTTTCGTTCAATTTCGCAAACCAGTCGATGAAATTTGAATAAGCTGATTTGTTTGGAAAAATACTTTGACAAAAACCCTACTTCGCGGTTTAATAACTTTAATTTAATTTAATGTTATAAGACTGTACGGTAAAAAATATTGTCCATCCGTCACACCCTCTAAAATAGCCATACATTGACCGATCGAAACAAAATTTGACATCAAACTACTATAATATAACATATTTGGAACAGGATGGGTGGTATTAATCCCAAGAATAATGTTTATTCTTTAACTATCCTAATATCCTTTTGAATGGACAAGCATCCAGTTTCCAGTTGGCCCTGTGTTTGCGAAAACTATAAACAAATCACAAGGCCAAACGCTTCAAAAAGTTTGAATTGTGCTCCAGTAATATTTTCGCATGGCCTGTTGTATGTTGCATGCTCAAAAGTAAGAAATCCTAAGAATATATTGGGTTCATCGCCTCTCCCTTCATTTCATGCTATATATATATATATATATATATATATATATATATATATATTAGCTATTTTTATAAGAATTATAAGAATATGGGCATTATTATATCCATTATATAATAACACCATACTTCATGGACGGAACGGAGTGGCTGGAATAAAATGGGAATATCACTAAGACATACACAAAACTATGTATACATATATACACATTTCCAACACTGAGAATAATATATTACATAGATCTACACAGCAAAACAGAGTGTACGAAGAAACAAAAAGGAAGAGTCTTATAATATGGAGATATCTCTATGTCTGGAGAAGTCATGTTGATGACTCCAGATTCAAACGGGCCGGCTTCATCTATGTCCCAGGCGAGGAAACAACGAGTTTTGGGTTTTCCCAGATTGACAACTATGAGCTGGAGTTTCTTTCTATATCAGAGAAAGATATTTTTCCAAATAGAAACAGCACCATGGACTTGTAAGGTGCTGGAGAGACAGATTTATTCTCAGCCTGGGCCCTTTGGCCCTGGCTAAAAGAAAGCAACTTCACGTGGTGGCTGATGTAATCAAACTGATATTTGACTGCCGCTATAGTCACTGTATAGAGTGACGACACTAAGCGCGTGTCACGTGACCCATGTGACTTATCTTCACCAAAGGGGGATAATCGCCTTCTGTATCCCTACAAATGAATTCTTGTGGAATTGCGTAAATTGAAATGAATGAATGAATGGGTCGGGAATCAGATTAGCTACGTTTAGGATAGTCAGTGACATCCAGTTTCGGAGTTGTGCCAAAATTGACCTATTATTATTATTACTTTATTATTATTTTTACTATTATTAATATTATTATTACCTATTATTATTATTATACTATTATTATCTTTACTTTTATTATTGTTATTACTTTACCACTGCATACCTATTTTCCCATTATAATTTTATCATTAACTTTTTAAGCAAAATGAGTTATCTCCCTTGGCGTTTAACGTCTGTTTACCAACAGCGCTCGTACACGACAGCTTTAAAAAATGAAATTAGAATTTCTAATCTTTAATTTTTAATTTTAAGTGTAAGTTTGAAGCTAAATTTAAATTCAGATTTAAATTATAGTGCAATTAAAAATTTAGCAACAGTAATAATTTATCCAAATAACACCACGAAAAAGCGAGGCCCAGAAATATTAACCAGGTTTTGAGTTTTGATCAGTTCTCAGTACCTGATGGTTGCGTAGTACATGAAACTCCGAGTCGTACTGTCGGCGTGGGATATTATGTATATTTATTAATATATACTTAATAGCTCTCCTATTTTGCATTGACCACTATTTTACTAGCATCAAAGGATATATATATATATATATATATATATATATATATACTTGTATGTGAACTCTTGCATGTACATTTATTTATATTTATTTATTTGATTATATTCATATATACATATAAGTGTGTGTGTGTGTGTGTGCGCGTGTGTGATAAAATATAGTTTTAAGGTATGCTATATTTATGAGTTAAAGTACTCAGTGCACCTTATATCGAGACCTCATTTTTATTGGATACATGTAATTGAAATTTCAAATAGTGGGTATTACATATATCAACAAGCGTATTTGATAAATGTTAATAAAGAGAATGTGCTCTTTGACAGGGTTCGAACCTGCCTCTTCATTTTTCGTTTGAAAATAATTCATCGGCCACAAAAAGAAATGCTTTTCGCAATTTATGATCTTCAATGATTAAGCATTTCTTTTTTTTTTAAAGAACATATCTGCTTTTTTAATTAATAGAACAGCTCTTCACTTAACGACTTCCATGTTAACTAATCCCCGAACTTACGACCAGCTATAAAATTCATAAATATAAAATATAAATTTCCAGTCCGTTGCTATTATACGAAACCTTCGAAAGTGTCTGCTCCCTCTTTCTTCAAAATGAATAAATAAAGTGAATAAATAAAAAAATAAATTACTTGTGTTGTATTTCCGGTTTGCAAACCAATGTAATGTAGAGAATATAGAGATGATTTTCGAATCTGTTACTTACGTTTACTGTTCAGTACACTTCTGTACTGTAATGACATTTAGAAGTAAATAAGAAATATTAGAAAAAACAAACACCCCCTCCCCCCACCACCAAAAAAAACAAAAAAAAACAATGTAATGTACAGAATATAGACTCGATTATCGAATTTGTTTCTTATGTTTATTGTTCAGTATAAACATTTAGAAATAAACTAGAAATTTTAGAAATGGTGCAAAGTTATCTTAAAGTTATTCAAAGATGACCGGCACAAACCTACTACACGTTTAGTTTACCTGAAATAGCTATCAGGTTTAATTTCTCATTTAACGACCCGGCCGTTGGACCGGAACCCGGTCGTTATGTGAGGAGTGGTAGTATATGCATCAAAATTGAGATAAATTCAAATATAAATAATTGTTGTCTATTTATAATAAATGACTAGTCTAAAAAAGGATATTTGATTAAATCAGAATTTTCATAAAAATTTTTCATATTGCTGTATATTTTTAATGATTAAAATGTTTGTTTGTTTCTCTTTTTAGACGAAAAATGCTGTAATGGATGCTGCAAAAGATACAGGACAATTAAGGGTAAGGTAAGTATACAATTAGATATGTTCAAACCTGTTTTTTTAAGTAAAACGGACAAGGACTAACGTCTCTATCATCTAAACTGGGAACAACAGTTCAAAAAAATACAAAAATATTGGTTATTATTCACCTGAGAAATGAAATATAAAAAAAATAAAAAAACTCCAATACCACGTCCCTTCGGAACAGTGGCGCAGTGGGTATAAGAGTTGGTTATGTATGTGCTGCTCTCATTTACTGGTGGATTCAATCTTTAGTGAAGCATTAATTCAACAGGAACGAACACTAACTGACATCAGAGTACTAAAATATCACAATAACTAACAGATATCCCATATCATCCAATCGATAGACATCTGATGATGACCAGAGGATATTTGGTCGAAACGTTCCCTCTATAACAACATGAGATGAGAAAAATAGTTTGAAATAATACAAAAATATTGACAATTACTCATCTCTGAAATAAAATACTAAATGATGGACTATCCTCTTAAGATTTTTAGTGAGTTTTCTCTTGTATCGAATAAGTCGACTGATGTCAAGCGGAAACTTGTAAAGTAACTCGTTGAAATTTTGGGTTACGTTTCGAATACTTTTGACTATCATCGGTCATTTTCAAGCAAAGAACGTAGAAGTTGATTCATTGGTTGTTTTTTACGGATTATCAACCTTTTGTAGGTTATTTTAAAGCCAGAAAATATTTTTAGAGTGTAAAAGTTTTTTTTTTTTTTATAATAATGACTTACTGATACAAGTCCTATTAATGAACCCATATCTGGTGCAGAAAAGGTGGATTCATGCCTTTCCTAAGGGTATTTACGAATAAGTGATTATAACGAAGAGGCACGGTGGAGTAATGGATTTGAGGAATCCCAGTGCCAAATTCGAATTCCAGTCGGAATACACTTACGTGTTAATACCCTTGGGAAAGGTATGACTCCTCAGCTATGGGTAAATAGCAGAACAGACTGGGTTCTATAACCTTGGATGGCAAGCCTTCTAGATGGAAAATCTGAATTCAAAGTCGGCCTGGAGAAGGTTGAGTCCCGTCAGGCTATCTTGCCCCCAAAACGTCACCTACTGCGGCATGTAGTGCCCCTACGGGATTCCCTATCGCGCGGTATTATAACGTGGAACTTGGACTCGATTCACTGATTAACAATTCAGAATTGTTATTCTTCGGACCAACCACACATCTTATATTTTTTTTATTCAGTTCTTCTTTTTTCTAATATGGACCGAAAATGTGATCAACGATTTTAGAGAAAATGGAAACAAAAAAAGACACTTCTAATTAACATCCAGAAAAGACAGTTGAAATTTGTAAAGAACTTAATGAGGAGAGAGGGCTTCAGAAATTTTATTTTAAACTAATTATGTACAATAATGAATCACAGGCAATATAAGTGAACAACCCAACAAGAAAAATTGAAAAAATGAAAATAAATACAATGTATCTAAATACAAATTAGAGACATGTCACATTCCGTCTTAAATAAATCAACAATGTTTTGTGGTAATTTTTAACATCAACTTGTTAAAAAGTTGAATAATTTTAACACATTCAACATTATGGATGAAAAAATAGTGAATTTCATATATAGAAACTGAGCATGGGCAAAAGAAATTCACGGATTTGGACGGAAAAAAGATCGCAGAATGACGTAAAAATCCGCGAAAATTTCTCATCCTTTAATAGACAATTGTGTTTTGTTTAATTTTTAACGTATATAAATGTCAGTAGAAAAATACAAATGTTGATAAGATAGTGAGAGTCACAAAGCACTACCCGGTGTCTCCAATCAGACTTGGACCCTCCCCACACTCGCACCGGCCATTTATATGAATAGAATATTAATAATAATAATAAGAATACAAGTAAAAATACCTGAAAATTATGAGAGTATTACGTAGGCTAGTAGAACTGAATGACAGAACTAATTTCAACTCTGAATTAATTTCAACTCGGAACTAATTTCAACTAAAAACCCTAACCCTAACCATAACCCTAACCCTTAGTTCTGAAATGAAATTATTTATGCACCTGTAGAAAGCGTTCAATAGAAAACAAAAAAAAAAAAAAAAAAAATCAAGTAAATTTCAGGTGGTTTACGTGATTGACCGACTCAAGAGTCTTTTGTTGAAATGCTCATCAGGACCAGATATTCGATAAATCTATTGAAATTAGAATATCTCATTTTTTATACTCTTCAGAATTGGCATTCATTCACAATAGAAATAATATGATATATAATAATTTCAATAAATTATGATCTGACACTGATGAGCGTTTCAACGCGAAGCACTTGAGTCGGTCTATCAGATAAGTCACTAGAACTTTTCTTGATTTACCAAGTATACCGTATTTTACTACTTATCAGACACATTTTATTCTTATAAAATATTTCCATTATTTAACCCTGGTGACAAGATTTAGACGTTTAGGGTGAGAGCTGATCACCAGCTCCTCAGTTACATTCGATTCCGAGCCTTGTATCTAATTTAAAATTAGTGCCCGATCCTAGTTTGTGATGAATTCGTCACAATTAGTAAGAATTTCAAGCTGCAACAAGGTTAGATTTGGTGGTTATTTTTATTTAGCTGCATATTAACTCTTATGGGTTATTTAATGACAAAATGCAAATAATTTGTACGCAATTTTATTTTTTATATTGGCGATAATAGTAGTTTAGTGAGACAAGTTTTACAAATTAACCCATAGTTTGGGTGGGGAAGAGGTGGATTCCTACCTTTCCCAAGGGTATTTGCGCGTAAGTGAATATAACGAGCCCAATTGAAATTGGAAAGTGGAACTCCGAGCCATTATTCATTACATCACCAGCACATGCAAGCTTATCGAGACAGGTATCTCCAAGTGGTCACACATTTAAGTACTGACCAGGTTCGACGTTGCTTAACGGGTGTTTCAACGTAACATCGCCGACATCCAATAAGATTAGGTTTCAGTGGTATTGTGTTCGCTTCTCTTCTAATAATCACATTCTAAATACACTCTAAACAGTTACCATAAATTTGGTACTTCTTTTTGGTCTGTGAGGAAATTTTAGTGTTTAGTCAGGTTTTCATGATATAATATGCTATTCAGTTGGGGAATAGTGGGGAGTACAAAGAAAAAAACTTTTTTTTTTAATTTCGAAGGGTGCCTAATGCATCAGACCGTCTTATAAGCAGTGAAATACGGTGATATATTATATACGGATAATATATATTAATTATAATTATCTCAAATCCTCTTAATAATTTCTATCACTTATATATCCTCGCTTGAGCGGCTTCTAATGTCTCGGATGGAGCAGGGTTAGGGATAGTAGTCGTAGCTGGTGGGCGCACAGTCCTATGGGTAAGGGAAACTAGGATGAATTCCACCACGGAATGTGGTCGAGCGGCACTATATCGAATCTAATTCGGTACCTCTTCGTCACCTAGGCCCGTTGGTATGACGTTTACCTGATAACGTAACTGTCTGGGTTTCAATACTCGGTAGTGGATGCGCGCTGCTGACTAGTCCCAAATATAGGACGAAATGGCCGTCCAGTGCGTTCTGTTGAGGTTTCTTCTAGAATCGATGAATTACTTAATTATAATATATATATGTGTGTATATATATATATATATATATATATATATATATATATATATATATATATATATATGTGTGTGTGTGTGTGTGTGTGTGTGTGTGTGTGTATATTACTATAATATATATATATGCATACGTGGGAGATATTTTTCTGGTTGAAGTTAATATTAATATTTAATATTTGAAATCATTCTGACAGTGACAAACAATTACTAAAAATGAACTTACATCTAAAATGCGTATTAATATGCGAAATGATTATTTTTCTTTATGCTTTAATTTCAGGATTCTACGAGTTCGTGACGTTAATATGAAATTCCTTGCGGAAATATTTCAAGAGTATGCAAAAGGAAAAACCGTACGCGGAGTGAAGAGGAGATAACGGTTGTTCCAGCGGTCGGAAAGAAATTCAGTCTTCAGTTATGAAAGCCATATATTGGGCCGATAAATTGGTGGATAACAATGAGATGACTGAACTATCATTTCAATGCTTTGTAATTGATGCTTAAGTTTATCAGCTTTCAGCTATATTGAACTTAGCCAAATGAAATAAGACTACAATTGTTATACTACTAAAAGCTTGAATTGAAAATATTCAACTAGTACAAACTGAGCAATTATGTCTTTTTTAGCTGAAAAAATATATAATGCTACTTTTTCCCTTTTTTTTAAAAATCTGATTACTGCAGCTTGATAGAAAACTATAATTGGCAAGTAATAAAAGAAAAACGTTTGGTTGGGGATAACCTCATCAAATATTTGCTGGATTCAAGAAATTTGAAGTCAGATCTTTCTATATAGATCCTTATAATGCTTAACATCTAGACTTAATTGTTTGATATAAACAAAGGAAAGAGTAGGCTAATTTAAAAAAAAAATTAAAAGTAACATTTTGTAGGGTGTTTGAAGTTATACATTTTTTTTTTATATCTATACAAAATCAAAATAAAAACCAATTTTGTTATTGTCGTCTAATACTTAGAAAATATTAAATCCTGAACAAAAGTTTTTCAGAACAAGACAAATTTAAAGTGTTCATAAAATTACTATAAAGCCAGAGAAATAAAAACTATAACATTAGGATTTAACAGGGACCATTGTTTTTAGCCAGTATTTCTTTCATCGTAATTTCAATTGCTCTTATGCACATCTCCTCAAAAGTTCTCATCTCTTGCCATTTAATGTCAACTTAATTTTAGATCAATGAAAAAGGCAGATGGATAATGTCACGTTTAAAAAAAAAAGGAAGAAAATTCACGGATTTAGACGAAAAAAAAAAGACCCCAGAATGCCGTTAAAACCCACAAAAATTTGTCATCCATTGGTAGCCTTAATTGGGCTTAGTTTCGTTTCATCCTTTAATAGTCAATTGGGCTTAGTTTAATTTGTAACGTGTATTAATGTAGATAGAAAGCAAATGTTGATAAGGTAGCGAGGATCACAAAGTACTGCTCGGGGCCCCCAATCATGCTTGGCACTTCCCCGGTCGGGGGTTTCGGGGGTAGTATGCGCCGGCCCTGCAAGAACTGTCAATCTGTGCTGGTCGGCTTAAGTCAGAGAACCATAGTTTTTGCTCTATACACATATTGAAATTACAGCAAACTAAACTTTTAAAATACGTCTAAAAATATAAATATTGTTATATACCATACCTATGAACACTAATGGGTATGTCCTAATCCTCATAAATACGTTGGACACTATTGTAGGTGGAGGTAATCTGCTGTCTTAGTAGTCCACCATTAGCAGTGGTTTACCTACTTCACGCCGCTGGCGAGTATTGTATTTTATTCATGTTATAAAGATTATCATTTTTATTTCCAACCTCCGTTTTGGTTATTCCTCATTCAGTAACCCTTTCTAGGTTACAACAAATATATCATCAAAAAGATCAACAACTCGGTGTATAAAATACTCACCCTTGCTCCAATCAGGATCCAGGGAGATAAATCTTTATAATGCCTCTTTAAATTCCCTACCCATTTGAGAGTTCATAGAGCCCCAAAAGGAGGCATTACTGTTTTCTTTGAGAATCAGTGGCGGATACATTTTTAGTTTTACTGAAATAAGTCGTTATTCTTTAGTATTTCAATTTTGACTGTTTCATCGACCAGTGCTCAATTTTTTTTTATTGGCATCTGTTGATCTCGAGAAACCATGGACTGGGCAGAGCTTCTTATGAGAGGTCGACAGTTGCCCATGCAGCACGCCACCAATATTGCGCAAGGCATAGGCCAATATAGCCCAGCACCGGCGTCATCGCGGGAGTTGCAGGAATGAAACATGACGTCGGACCGCCTTAGGGTCTCCGGGTCCAGATTTGAATTCAGAATTGTCCTTCTCCTAGCCTGAGCTCGGCTCTTCTCAATCACAGACGTGAATCCTGCATTATTCCGGAATAAATTATTTCAAAGGAAAATAAACCATAAAAACAGGCGCAACATAAACATGGGATTCTTTTGAATTCTAACAATGCCTAGTAACCATTATTTCTCCTGCCAACATTTCTGTATGTTTGTTGTGCCATAGTACCTATTCTTTGGTAATAAACTCTCCCATAGATAATAAGTAGGAGTAGCAGTAAATTTTCTGGCAGAACGGTGTTGAGATTTTCTGATTTGCATTTTTTTTATTATTGTTCTAATTTGAACCCGGAATTTTGCAGAAGGGCAAGGTTTCGTCCGGGGAGGTGGACAGGGCCTGAATTAAATTTAATCGGCTTTAAATTTTTTTATAAAAAAGCCTACGGGTCCGGGGAAATATATAAAAACCGGCCAAAATGCCGTCTTTCCATGGGAAAAGATAAATACCGAACGGTGTTTTAAAGTTTGACTGCGCACACCTTTGTTGAACTCTATGCAATTCAGAAAACCCGGAAAATAGAAGGGCAAGGTTTCGTCCGGGAGGAAACATATATATTTCTAATCGGCTATTATTTTTTGGCCGAACAATAAGGAGAACTCATTAATAAAAAAAATTAAATACATATTCGTTTAATTGGGTGAAATGATAAATACCGAACGGTGTTTGAGAACGTCAGTCGAGATTCGGACATTTGAAGTACCAACCATCACAACTAGATTTGCTGCGTCATTGACTATTATTTTTCCAAGTTCCTAACGTTTTGTACGACTTATTAGAAATACAAGCCTCCACTGTTAAAAATCCTGAACAACATTTACAACGACGAGGCGACGAAACCCACAGGGAAAAAAAAAACTTTTTCGTTCGCCTAACCACAACATTTTTGGCGAACGAAAATTCAAGACTCACACAGGAAAATTCAAAAACTTTTCGTACGCCTAACAACATTTTGGGCGACGGAACTCGTAATCCACACAGGAAAAAAGAAAAATTTTTCGTTTACTTTACTACAACATTGACGACGAAGGATTCGTTTCTCAGACGGAGAAAAGAAAAAAAACTTTTCTTTACGTCTAACAACAACATTGGCGACAAAGGAATTCGTAATTCATACGTAGAAAAAAAAATTTTCGTTCACGTCTAAACAATTTTGGCGACAAAGAATTCGAAAAAAAAATACGAAAAAAAATTCAACAAAAAAAAATAATAATTAGTTTCGCCATATACAACACTTTGCTACGAACGTATTTTGGTTTCATACAAAAAAAAAAAAATTGCGTTCACTCTACAACACTTGTCAACGTGGATTCGTAATTCATACAGGAAAAAAAAAAAAATTCACCCGCCATAATACACGTAACGTTGGGATTGCGTTTCATATTTTGAAAAATAAAAAAAAATTCGCTCACGTTATTTAGTGACGGAGGAACAAAAAAAAAAAAAAAATTGCTCGTCAAATTTTTCGACGAAACAAGATTCATATTATATATAAAAAAAAAAACTTGGCAAAATTTTTTTGAAAGACAAAACGTCAACTTAGTGACGGAAAAAATCAGTCGTATTCTCAACTGAGAAAAGAATTTTTTTTTTTCTCGATAAGACAGTTTGCTCAAATAGGTCACAAATTACAAATTCGTTTTGGACCCCCCTGTACAATATTTAAGTATTGTGTAAACTTTTTTGCGAAGATGGAGGAATGCAAAAATATATTCCAGGAATTTTTTTAAGTTCCAGACGGAACAACAAAAGACAATATTGGACCAACAGAAAACATTCCAGATACAACTTCAGGAGGAAACCTTTTAATAGACAAATTCAGTTTCAACGAGAAATGGAACAGATGCATAAGGAGTTTCAAAAACAAAATTCTGGAAATAACTGAGAAGAGGAAAGAGAAAAATCTACGAAATGATTCTTTCCCAGAGAATACAATATGGAATTCGATTGAAATATTCACGTACAGTCCAGACGAAGAAATAACTTTTGAAGAGTATTTTAAAAATATACAGACGTGTATAACGAGGACTGCCACACGTGGTCTGAAGGAAAGAAGGTTAGACTTCTTTTAAGCAAGTTAGGAACTGCTGAGCATAATAAATTGGTAAACTACATTTTACGTTTTAAAAAAAAAAACTAACGAGTTAACTTTTACCGAGGCGGTAAATATATTAAGTGAATTATTTAGTAAAAAGACATCTTTGTTTCACAAAAGGTGGAAATGTTTGAATCTGATGAAAGAGGATGAACACTACTTTATAACGTATGCAGCTAATGTGAACAAGAATTGTGAAGAATTCAAACTAGCAGAATTAAACTCTGACAATTTCAAGTGTTTGATATTTGTCCAGGGTTTACTTCCAGAAAGAGACGCAGAATTGAGGAAATTGGTACTTTCAAAATTGGAAAAAGAACCGAAGATTTCGGTACAGTGTTTGGCAGAAGACTGCACAAGATATGTTAGCGTAAAGAAAGATTCGAAAAAGATAGAACAGTCTGGCGTTTCGCATGTAAGGAAAATACGCTACAAAAAAGAAAGTCAGTCTACCAAAAAGAATTCTAAAATTGCGGATTATCAAACAAAAAGTGAAATACCAGAAAAAATAAACAAAAACTCCTGAAGCCATGTTTTTGCTTGCGGTGAACTTCACTGGTATAGATATTGCAATTTTAGGAATAAAAAATGTTTCAACTGTGAAAGAGTGGGGCATAAAAGCTCGCACTGCAGGTCAAAAAATAAAAAAAAAAAATAAGAAAATTAAAGTCCGACGAAGTGAACGACGGAATAACCAGAAAATTTGTTACCGTTTTAAAAATATGTAAAAAAAAAATAAAAATGCAACTCGACACTGGTTCCGACCTATATATCATAAATTTGAATACGTGGAAGAAGTTGGAGAAACCAATTTTAATGAAGACAAATAAAATTGCGAAGTCCGTGACAGGAGAAAAATACAATTTATTGGAGAATTTGTTACAAACATCACGTTAAATAAAAAAACGCGAAAAGCTAAACTATTTGTCATGAAAAATACCACGAACTTACTTGGTATGGATTGGATAACAGAATTTCAATTATGGGATTTACCAATAAATTCTTTCTGTTACAAAGTAGAAAATTTAAACTAAGAAGCTAAAAAATTAGTTAGGAAACTAAAGAGAACTTTTCCTACTGTGTTTTCTCCAGGTTTGGGAACGTGTACCAAGATTGAGGCAAAATTACAGCCAAAAGAAAACGCTCAGGCGGTATTCCAAAAGAAAAGGAATTTACTGTTTGCTTCTATTGAACAGATAGATAAAGAATTGGACAGATTAGAGAAAACGGGTTTATTTAAAAAAGTGGAATGGCTAACACCGACAATATGCGTGAAAAACAAGCTTCAGAAAGTAAAAATGAAGCCGACACTGAAAAACTGAGGAACAAGTTACACGCAACCAAGGACATGCAGTATTAAGTGATTTAAGTCAACAAGAATCCACAGACACTGTGAGTTCAACTTTAAGAAGTTCAAAGCGGAAGATTGTTTCTGGTAACGCTTTGGATATATATATATATATATATATAAAAAAATAATAATAAAAAATAAGATTGGATTGGCTACATGACGTACTTGGTGAAAGAAAGGAAAAAACTCACGTGCAGTAAACAGATCAGACGACGTTTTTTCAGACGTGGTTGACAGCAAAATAAAAAAAAAAAAAAAAACGCCGATGGAGGTGATTTTCAATAAGTTTGATCTAACAAACCCCTGCAAATATTTTTACCTAAGGTACGCCGATCCAGAAGAAAAAAAAAAGGCAACTGATCATTTAAAAATGGAAAAAAAAACGTAGGAAATACACTACGATGTTGTAAAAAAAAAAAAAAAAAATTTTTTTTGTAAAAAAAAAAAAAATTTAAAAAATAAACAAAAGTAAAACTTCTTTTCCTCCTGCGTCTTTTTTTTTTTAAAATGTTGCGTTAGAAGTTTATTGATGTTTGCCATAGTACCTATTCTTTGGCTTAGCTAATGGACTCTCCCATAGATAAAAAAGTAGGAGTAGCAGTGGCAAGTCTGGCAGAATGGCATCTCGCGGTCTTTGACTGCGGACGCCTCCTGTCGAACTCTCTGCGTTAAGAGAGAACCCGGACGAGGCTTTGCCGAAGGGCAAGGTTTCGTCCGGGGGGAGGTGGAGGGGCCTGAACCCGTCTAATCGGCTTCAAAAGGCTATTTTTTTTTGGCCGAGCCTACGGGCTCGGGGAAACCCACATAAAAAACGGCCTTGTGCCATATTCTTTTCAGTGGGTGAAAAGATAAATACCGAATGGCATCTCGCGGTCTTTGACTGCGGACGCCTCCTGTCGAACTCTCTGCGTAAAGAGAGGAACCCGGACGAGGCTTTGCCGAAGGGCAAGGTTTCGTCCGGGGAGGTGGACAGGGCCTGAACCCGTCTAATCGGCTTCAAAAGGCTATTTTTTGGCCGAGCCTACGGGCTCGGGGAAACCCACATAAAAAACCGGCCTTGTGCCATATTCTTTTCCGTGGGTGAAAAGATAAATACCGAATGGCATCTCGCGGTCTTTGACTGCGGACGCCTCCTGTCGAACTCTCTGCGTTAGCAGAGGAAACCGGACGAGGCTTTGCCGAAGGGCAAGGTTTCGTCCGGGGAGGTGGACAGGGCCTGAACCCGTCTAATCGGCTTCAAAAAAGGCTATTTTTTTGGCCGAGCCTACGGGCTCGGGGAAACCCACATAAAAAAACCGGCCTTGTGCCATATTCTTTTCCGTGGGTGAAAAGATAAATACCGAATGGCATCTCGCGGTCTTTGACTGCGGACGCCTCCTGTCGAACTCTCTGCGTTCTTAGAGAGGAACCCGGACGAGGCTTTGCCGAAGGAAGGGCAAAGGTTTCGTCCGGGGGGGAGGTGGACAGGGCCTGAACCCGTCTAATCGGCTTCAAAAGGCTATTTTTTTGGCCGAGCCTACGGGCTCGGGGAAACCCACATAAAAAACCGGCCTTGTGCCATATTCTTTTCCGTGGGTGAAAAGATAAATACCGAATGGCATCTCGCGGTCTTTGACTGCGGACGCCTCCTGTCGAACTCTCTGCGTAAGCAGAGAGGAACCCGGACGAGGCTTTGCCGAAGGGCAAGGTTTCGTCCGGGGAGGTGGACAGGGCCTGAACCCGTCTAATCGGCTTCAAAAGGCTATTTTTTTGGCCGAGCCTACGGGCTCGGGGAAACCCACATAAAAAAACCGGCCTTGTGCCATATTCTTTTCAGTGGGTGAAAAGATAAATACCGAATGGCATCTCGCGGTCTTTGACTGCGGACGCCTCCTGTCGAACTCTCTGCGTAAGCAAGAGGAACCCGGACGAGGCTTTGCCGAAGGGCAAGGTTTCGTCCGGGGGAGGTAGACAGGGCCTGAACCCGTCTAATCGGCTTCAAAAGGCTATTTTTTTGGCCGAGCCTACGGGCTCGGGGAAACCCACATAAAACCGGCCTTGTGCCATATTCTTTTCCGTGGGTGAAAAGATAAATACCGAATGGCATCTCGCGGTCTTTGACTGCGGACGCCTCCTGTCGAACTCTCTGCGTAAGCGAAGAGGAACCCGGACGAGGCTTTGCCGAAGGGCAAAGGTTTCGTCCGGGGAGGTAGACAGGGCCTGAAACCCGTTAATCGGCTTTGAAAAAGGCTATTTTTTGGCCGAGCCTACGGGCTCAAAACGGGCTCGGGAAACCCACATAAAAAACCGGCCTTGTGCCATATTCTTTTCCGTGGGTGAAAAGATAAATACCGAATGGCATCTCGCGGTCTTTGACTGCGGACGCCTCCTGTCGAACTCTCTGCGTAAGCAGAGAGGAACCCGGACGAGGCTTTGCCGAAGGGCAAGGTTTCGTCCGGGGAGGTAGACAGGGCCTGAACCCGTCTAATCGGCTTCAAAAGGCTATTTTTTGGCCGAGCCTACGGGCTCGGGGAAACCCACATAAAAACCGGCCTTGTGCCATATTCTTTTCCGTGGGTGAAAAGATAAATACCGAATGGCATCTCGCGGTCTTTGACTGCGGACGCCTCCTGTCGAACTCTCTGCGTAAGCAGAGAGGAACCCGGACGAGGCTTTGCCGAAGGGCAAGGTTTCGTCCGGGGAGGTGGAGACAGGGCCTGAACCCGTCTAATCGGCTTCAAAAGGCTATTCGCGGCTTTTTTTTCCTTCGGGCCTACGGGCTTTCCGTGGGTGGGAAACCCGGAAAAACCGGCCTTGTGCCATATTCTTTCCGTGGGTGAAAAGATAAATACCGAATGGCATCTCGCGGTCTTTGACTGCGGACGCCTCCTGTCGAACTCTCTGCGTTTGACTGCGGAAGAGAGGAACCCGAGGAACGAAGCTTTGCCGAAGGGCAAGGTTTCGTCCGGGGGGAGGTAGACAGGGCCTGAACCCGTCTAATCGGCTTCAAAAGGCTTTTTTTGGCCGAGCCTACGGGCTCGGGGAAACCCACATAAAAACCGGCCTTGTGCCATATTCTTTTCCGTGGGTGAAAAGATAAATACCGAATGGCATCTCGCGGTCTTTGACTGCGGACGCCTCCTGTCGAACTCTCTGCGTAAGCAGAGAGGAACCCGGACGAGGCTTTGCCGAAGGGCAAGGTTTCGTCCGGGGGAGGTGGACAGGGCCTGAACCCGTTTAATCGGCTTCAAAGGCTATTTTTTTGGCCGAGCCTACGGGCTCGGGGAAACCCACATAAAAAACGGCCTTGTGCCATATTCTTTTCCGTGGGTGAAAAGATAAATACCGAATGGCATCTCGCGGTCTTTGACTGCGGACGCCTCCTGTCGAACTCTCTGCGTAAGCGAAGAGGAACCTGGACGAGGCTTTGCCGAAGGGCAAGGTTTCGTCCGGGGAGGTGGACAGGGCCTGAACCCGTCTAATCGGCTTCAAAAGGCTATTTTTTTTGGCCGAGCCTACGGGCTCGGGGGGAAACCCACATAAAAACCGGCCTTGTGCCATATTCTTTTCCGTGGGTGAAAAGATAAATACCGAATGGCATCTCGCGGTCTTTGACTGCGGACGCCTCCTGTCGAACTCTCTGCGTAAGCAGAGAGGAACCCGGACGAGGCTTTGCCGAAGGGCAAGGTTTCGTCCGGGGAGGTGGACAGGGCCTGAACCCGTCTAATCGGCTTCAAAAGGCTATTTTTTTGGCCGAGCCTACGGGCTCGGGGAAACCCACATAAAAAACCGGCCTTGTGCCATATTCTTTTCCGTGGGTGAAAAGATAAATACCGAATGGCATCTCGCGGTCTTTGACTGCGGACGCCTCCTGTCGAACTCTCTGCGTAAGCAGAGAGGAACCCGGACGAGGCTTTGCCGAAGGGCAAGGTTTCGTCCGGGGAGGTGGACAGGGCCTGAACCCGTTTAATCGGCTTCAAAAGGCTATATTTTTTTGGCCGAGCCTACGGGCTCGGGGAAACCCCATAAAAACCGGCCTTGTGCCATATTCTTTTCCGTGGGTGAAAAGATAAATACCGAATGGCATCTCGCGGTCTTTGACTGCGGACGCCTCCTGTCGAACTCTCTGCATTAAGAGAGGAACCTGACGAGGCTTTGCCGAAGGGCAAGGTTTCGTCCGGGGAGGTAGACAGGGCCTGAACCCGTCTAATCGGCTTCAAAAGGCTATTTTTTTTGGCCGAGCCTACGGGCTCGGGGAAACCCACAAAAAAACCGGCCTTGTGCCATATTCTTTTCCGTGGGTGAAAAGATAAATACCGAATGGCATCTCGCGGTCTTTGACTGCGGACGCCTCCTGTCGAACTCTCTGCGTAAGAGGAACCCGGACGAGGCTTTGCCGAAGGGCAAGGTTTCGTCCGGGGAGGTAGACAGGGCCTGAACCCGTCTAATCGGCTTCAAAAGGCTATTTTTTGGCCGAGCCTACGGGCTCGGGGAAACCCACATAAAAACCGGCCTTGTGCCATATTCTTTTCCGTGGGTGAAAAGATAAATACCGAATGGCATCTCGCGGTCTTTGACTGCGGACGCCTCCTGTCGAACTCTCTGCGTTAGCAGAGAGGAACCCGGACGAGGCTTTGCCGAAGGGCAAGGTTTCGTCCGGGGAGGTAGACAGGGCCTGAACCCGTCTAATCGGCTTCAAAAAGGCTATTTTTTGGCCGAGCCTACGGGCTCGGGGAAACCCACAAAAAAAACCGGCCTTGTGCCATATTCTTTTCCGTGGGTGAAAAGATAAATACCGAATGGCATCTCGCGGTCTTTGACTGCGGACGCCTCCTGTCGAACTCTCTGCGTTAAGCAGAGAGGAACCCGGACGAGGCTTTGCCGAAGGGCAAGGTTTCGTCCGGGGAGGTAGACAGGGCCTGAACCCGTCTAATCGGCTTCAAAAAGGCTATTTTTTTGGCCGAGCCTACGGGCTCGGGGAAACCCACAAAAAAACCGGCCTTGTGCCATATTCTTTTCCGTGGGTGAAAAGATAAATACCGAATGGCATCTCGCGGTCTTTGACTGCGGACGCCTCCTGTCGAACTCTCTGCGTTAGCCGAAGAGAGGAACCCGGACGAGGCTTTGCCGAAGGGCAAGGTTTCGTCCGGGGAGGTAGACAGGGCCTGAACCCGTTTAATCGGCTTCAAAAGGCTATTTTTTGGCCGAGCCTACGGGCTCGGGGAAACCCACATAAAAACCGGCCTTGTGCCATATTCTTTTTCCGTGGGTGAAAAGATAAATACCGAATGGCATCTCGCGGTCTTTGACTGCGGACGCCTCCTGTCGAACTCTCTGCGTTAAGAGAGGAACCCGGACGAGGCTTTGCCGAAGGGCAAGGTTTCGTCCGGGGAGGTAGATAGGGCCTGAAACCCGTCTAATCGGCTTCAAAAGGCTATTTTTTGGCCGAGCCTACGGGCTCGGGGGGAAACCCACAATAAAAACCGGCCTTGTGCCATATTCGTTTCCCGTGGGTGAAATGATAAATACCGAATGGCGTCTCGCGGTCTCTGACTGCGCACGCCTCCTGTCGAACTCTCTGCATTAGCAGAGAGGAACCCGGACGAGGCTTTGCCGAAGGGCAAGGTTTCGTCCGGGGAGGTAGACAGGGCCTGAACCCGTCTAATCGGCTTCAAAAGGCTATTTTTTTTTGGCCGAGCCTACGGGCTCGGGGAAACCCACAATAAAACCGGCCTTGTGCCATATTCGTTTCCGTGGGTGAAATGATAAATACCGAATGGCGTCTCGCGGTCTTTGACTGCGCACGCCTCCTGTCGAACTCTCTGCGTTAGCAGAGAGGAACCCGGACGAGGCTTTGCCGAAGGGCAAAGTTTCGTCCGGGGAGGTAGACAGGGCCTGAACCCGTCTAATCGGCTTCAAAAGGCTATTTCCTTGGCCGAGCCTACGGGCTCGGAGAAACCCACAATAAAACCGGCCTTGTGCCATATTCGTTTCCCGTGGGTGAAATGATAAATACCGAATGGCGTCTCGCGGTCTCTGACTGCGCACGCCTCCTGTCGAACTCTCTGCGTTAGCAGAGAGGAACCCGGACGAGGCTTTGCCGAAGGGCAAAGTTTCGTCCGGGGAGGTAGACAGGGCCTGAACCCGTCTAATCGGCTTCAAAAGGCTATTTTTTGGCCGAGCCTACGGGCTCGGAGAAACCCACAATAAAACCGGCCTTGTGCCATATTCGTTTCCCGTGGGTGAAATGATAAATACCGAATGGTGTTGAGCGGTCTCTGACTGCGCACGCCTCCTGTCGAACTCTCTGCATTAGCAGAGAGGAACCCGGACGAGGCTTTGCCGAAGGGCAAGGTTTCGTCCGGGGAGGTAGACAGGGCCTGAACCCGTCTAATCGGCTTCAAAAGGCTATTTTTTTGGCCGAGCCTACGGGCTCGGAGAAACCCACAATAAAACCGGCCTTGTGCCATATTCGTTTCCCGTGGGTGAAATGATAAATACCGAACGGTGTTGAGCGGTCTCTGACTGCGCACGCCTCCTGTCGAACTCTCTGCATTAGCAGAGAGGAACCCGGACGAGGCTTTGCCGAAGGGCAAGGTTTCGTCCGGGGAGGTAGACAGGGCCTGAACCCGTCTAATCGGCTTCAAAGGCTATTTTTTTGGCCGAGCCTACGGGCTCGGAGAAACGCACAATAAAACCGGCCTTGTGCCATATTCGTTACTCGTGGGTGAAATGATAAATACCGAACGGTGTTGAGAACGTGAAAATACTCCACAACAATGTTGTCATTGGATAGTGCCTCCCATGTTAAAATTGCACGGGTAAATGGAGCAGAGTTAATGAAACGGCTACATGGCCACATAGTCCAGACTGCCCTACTATTTATCCTATAGTTGAGGGTTTTGAATTCAGTGTTTTCCTACCCGTAGACCGGTTGCAAGCCAAGTCTATACAACCCAATCTGTCCTGTTATTTACACAGAGCTCGGGAGACGAGAGATAGATTTATACCTTTTCTAAGGGTATTGGCACTTTAGTGAATGAAGAGGTAAATAGCCCTAGTCTAAACAAAGACTTTTATTTTTATGGCACAATGTTCAATAGAAATTGTAGAAAGGTTATTTCATTCAATACAATACTTATATAAATAAATACAATGCTTATATGTGTTATATACCGTACCTATGAACACTAATGGATTTTGAGATGTCACCGAACACTCGCGGCCATTTTTGTGATGTCAACGAATACTCGGTCACTTTTATAATGCTTGTTGTAGTAGATACTTTGTAATCATAGATACAACTATAGTAACGCCATTGAACAATGCTGGTACTTGCTCGATAATACTCGTTCGACAATTAACCCATGTAGTGATTTGAATAGAGAAATAATATAGTGAATAGAGTAGAGAATACCGGTCCGTATAGTAATAGAGGATAGACTAGGAGTGGTGATCAATTAGACATACGCTACCTCACATATATGCGCTTCCTCTATTGCCACATGGTCTAATTAATTCAATAATGGGATCGCCTGTGTTTACTCTCTGGCGATCTATGTTCAAACTAGAGTGTCGGCAACGAAACTTTATTTCTACATAACAATGGGTATGTCCCAATCCTCATAAATGCGTTGGGCACTATTGTAAGTGGGGGTAATATGCTATATAAGTAGTCCAACACTAGCAGTGGTTTCCCTACTTCACGCCGCTAGCGAGTATTGTATTTTGTTCATGTTATAAAGATTTCCATTTTCATTTCCAACCTCCATTTTGGTTATTCCTCATTCAATAACTCTTTCTAGGTTACAACATTATGACAATTATGTTTTCGGTTTCAGTTGGTTGCAGACAAAGTCAAATATGCAGCAAATACCTGGACATGGCTAACTGTAGTTACGGTAAGTAATTTATCTATTCTCTTAATTAATCTTAATCATAATATATTTTATGCAATTTATGTAATTTATATTATTTTATATTATTTATAGTATATATTTATTTTATTATATGATTTTAAATGATATCACCCCGTGCAAGGTAGCAAAGCCATTAAGATACAAGGGGTTACAGGGTGTTTCGAAGAATTAGGAACAAAAACATTAATAATGAGTGGGAAGAAGAAAGAATAATCAGAAGGATAGTAGGTAGCGACTGACATTGCATTTAAATTTTTGCAGATTAAAGTTGGCTGGGAAGCATGGAGCCAGAAGGGAGTTCTACAAGCGAGAAGTATGAGAAAAGAAACTTAGAACTTAGGCTACATCTATAGCCAGCTCAACTGTGAATTGAGATCTTGACGACGTTTAAATTAAAAATGTCTAGGTACTATAGCGTAGAATTATCATAAAAGTACTCGGTGCGATTGATAAATTATGCAAAAATGAAAATAAAACTGACATCTCATTTTAACAGATATATTTACCAAAATGACACAAAGTATCTTGAAACCCTAAAGAGTAAATTTATTCAATAAAATCACCATTGGCTTCAACCACGACCTCTAGACGACTTCATAATCTCCTGTAACTCTTCTAGACGGTCTCCTTGTATAAGATGGTCACTGTTGCCATAATACTTGCCTTTCTGTTCATTTTCGGTGTTAAAAGGAGTTTTGTTAGTCTCTCGCTCAACTGCGCCCCACATATAGTAATCAAGGGGGTTGCAGTCTGGGGAGTTCGATGGCCAGATGTAATGGGTGATGTGGTCGGAGTAATTGTCTGAAAGCTATGAGTAGGGTTTTCTTTTTGTGTGGCATGGTGCAGAGTTCTGTTGCCAGACATATGGTCTTCCACCAGCCATCCTCTTGAGCCAGGGAAGCACTACCTCCTCAAGGCGCTTGATATAGGCCTCTGTGCTGAGCTTGAGGCCCTTACCAACATATTCGGGAGTTCTTTTCTTATCAGAACGATTATAGTGAATTTTCCGAGCTGCTGTACCTTCATAAACACCATTAGACTCATCCAACTTTTTCCAAATTCTCTGCACTGTTCTCAGATTGACACCCAAACACTCTGGAGCTTCCGGCGCGAATGCCAAGCAGTAAAGCATGCCTTTTCTAAATTACTGGCGGAGTGAAATGCATCAGGGTGCTCCTTTTCTCACAGACGGTTTCCAAGTGACTCGACTATTTTCGTTTAGGGAGGTAGACAAACCCGACCCTGTTTATAGGGGGGCTACGGGCAATTTTTGCCCGAGCCTATGGACTCGGAAGGTCACGCGTTAAAAATTGGCCTTGTGCCACATCTTGCCTTGTGGGGAGGTTGGTAAATAGAGAGGTAATTATTTTGAAGTGGTTAAAATCAGGCATTTTCGGTGAGCTGTTGCCCTATACACAAGTTATGTTCTTCTTGAGGGTAGTTAAAATTCATGCATTTTTAGTAACAGTAGCCTAGTCGGTAGGCCTACATTCATGGTTCCTGAAGTGGGTCACCCCACTAGAGGTAAGTTTGATTTTTAAGGGTGGTAATTAGAGAATGAGTTATTAACAATGGATTTTTTCTAGTGAGTGTTTGTGCGAGTTAATTTATACGATGCATATACATATTGTGATGAGCGTCCAATTAAGAAGCCTCCGCAGAAGCTAGCAGCTTAAATGTCGCCCGATTAAACTAGTATATTATATATATATATATCAAGAACATTATTGGTGAAAAATGTATGATAAAGTGGATGCATAAAATATTTGTGTGCATATGTAATTACGTATGTACTGTATATTATATATATATATATACATGTGTATGTGTGTGTATATATATATATATATATATATATATATGGTGTATCAAAAATACTTTTGCAAACTTTGTGGCTGATTTCCTCACGTCAAAACCAAGACAAAAGTACATATAATCATATGTCCACAAATCCTTCGCTTTTGTGTTTTAAAACATTTGCGATAGATGGCGCTGTGTTGCCACATAGACTAAGTTACATTCGTCATTCGTGTACATGTGTGGTTAGACTGTCTTCAACGTTTAACGTGTGTACCAGTGAGTTAACTGAGAAGTGTTCCATTTAACAATGGCAGGATATTCATAGCAGGAGAAAGCAGATATGATTTTTGCATACGCCGCAGGATCCGTGGCACTTCAAACTATGTATCGAGGCAGACCGAGATCCGCTTGCACACATGACCACGAAGGACAAATTTTACAGGCTGTAGGAGACGAACCAACTATCAGCACACGTCAAATATCCCTAGCGTGTATTATATCTTCAAAGTCCATTAAAGAACCATTAAGAGAGTGGTGAATAAGTTTAAAAAAGAGTGAACAATAGAAAGAAAAACTAGATCAGGAGATCACAACAGCAAGACGGATCATCATTTCACCTTAGAGTCAATTAGAAAAGATCTCAGTTCATAAAACATTTGGTACGTGAGGGAGAAGTTTCAGCGATGACAGTTCAAAGAGTAGTAAAAAAGACTTGAAAATGAAATCGTACGCGAAACCTGTGAGGCACCTTGTTACTCGAGGACAGAAAGTTAGACGGTTAGAGAGGGCGATATTTATTTTGAATAAGTAGGAAAATGATATGGTCCAGGTTAAGACCAAGGAAGTACAACACGAACACAAGAGTAGAAATAACGAAGGTATATTACACGAAATAATAATACAAGATGTGGAAGGTGTTAGTATGACTGTTAGTCTGGTTTGGAGTGAACTAATATCGGCTCGACTTGATTCAATCCTCTCTCTTGAGAGGCGTAATATACATAGTGTTAGGAAGAGTTCATTCTGTAGTTATAGGTAAGGACCCATGACAGAAAATGATTTTGGAATATATATATATATATATATATATATATATATATATATATATATATATATATATATATAAACTTTATTTTAATGCTTCATGAGCTTCTGATACTTAGCTATGATTAATTAATGATGAACATGTACAGAGAAAACTCGGTTCTCGAACGTCACACATGTCGAATAAATTGATTTTCGAACAGAAAATTCAAGATAAAAATGCCTCAGTTATCGAAGTTCGGTTCTCAAACAACATTGTTAACCCGAATGGAATTATTTCTGATTCGACCGCCATGTTGTATAAATTCGTATACATATTGTGCTGTCCTTTTCTTTTCCAGTTTTTTTCTCTTCATTAGTCGGCAGTCATGGCTCAAAGAAAGCTAGCAGTGATACTGATAAAGGAAAAAGAAAAGTTAAGATAGGTACCTCCGCGAAATTGCAAAAAAATAGAGCATAGTCTGATGAAAAAGACGCCAAAATTTATGAAAACAAAATTTTATCGTCAAAATGCTTATGTTTTTTATGAAGAGGATAGACCAAATTTTTTTTAATTATTTAAAAAATTTTTCCATCTTTTTAGAATATTCTAAATTTTGATTTAAAAAACCTTGTTTATCTTTTTTTGCAAAAAGGGATACTAAATAACATAGATAATTTTTAGCGCGTTTTTTTGGTATTTATACCTATTAATTTGGAAAATCTTGTAAAAATAAAAATAATTGGCAGATGTTAATGAAACTTTCAGAAAATATTCACAGATGATCGAAATTATTATGAATATTTTTTTTTTTTATTAAAGTCATGGCAGAAATTTTTTTTATTTTTATTAACACCCCATATCTAATTTTATGAAAAACTCAAAAATTCCATACCATCGGTTTTAGTGATTACAATATTTAAAAGCACAAGGCTTTGAAGAATGTAAATCATGTTTTTTTTTTTTTTTTTTTTTTAAAACTCAGTACCTGAAAATCAGCTCTGAATTGTAACATACAAAACTCAATAAAAAACAAATATACTATTTAATCTCAAACGCTTTTATTTGTTTTTATTTGTTCGTATGAATATGGACAATATTTTCTGAAAGAGAAAAAAAATTTTTTTTCAATGAAAATTGAATTTTTAATACAATTATTTCTCATTTCTTTAATTTTAAATCGAAATTTTAACACTTTTTCATTAAATTTTTAAAAAAAAATTATAAAATAAAAAAAGTAAGTATTTTCTTTCAAAATATTTTAACTAATCTTTAAATTTGCTAATTTTAGTCAAATAAATTTTGAAAAACGTAGAATTGATTTTTGGTATAATTATACAAAAATAAACGAGGATTTTTAACTTGTTTACAAAATGAAAAAAAAAATGGCTGATAGCTACTTTTTTTAAAGTAATTTTGATGACAGAAATAAACAACATTTTTAAATAAAATTTCGGACCTGATAAGAATGAGTAAAAATTTTTTAAAAATAATCAAAAAATACTTTGGTGTTTCTTCTTAAGAATGATATATATATTTAAGCGGATAAAAATTTATTACATCGTTTTTTTTCATGCTATATATTTTTTGTAGCAATTTCGTGGAGGTACCTAAGTTAAGAGAAAAACAATTGTTAATGGTATTGTCTCTTCCTACTCAGTTTCATATAGCAAAATCAACGATCTATACTATTGTTACAAATAAAGAGACGATCCTGCCTTTCTTTCCATTTTCCAAACAATAACATCTTTCCTTCTCTTTCCTCTTATGTCATCAACTCTCTGACTTACAGGTATCGTTTAATTAAAGTGTTCGTGTATATTTCATTTGTTTAGTATTGGGTTTATTTATTTTTTCTTCCATTTAATGATTTTCATTAGCTTGGTGTATAAGTAATCATCTTGGGACCAGGAACGGATTAATGCATTTTACATTGATTCCTATTGGAAAAATAGTTTCGGTTTACGAACGTTTCGGGTTACGAATAGACTTCAGGAACTAATTAAATTCGTGAACCAAGGTTCCACTATATATTTGAAATATTTTTTTTTGTTTGTAGGCAGAAAATGTTGCCACAAATGCGGTCAAATATATTCAGTGGCGCACTGGAAAGGAGGGTTCTAAGGTAAGCGTCTATTTTCCTTGTGAAATAGTTTTCAATTTTATTCATTTTCCTAATCCTAATTTTGATTAAGCTTTATTGGCATTTACCCTAAATATGTGAATGATGAATATTTTTCTACTGTTTTGTTTTAATCGGTTATTTCATTTCAAATGAATTTCAGGACAAAAAAATATGGCGACACGTCACGATCGACCCACAGAAAGTAAGAAAAAAAATGTACACATATTGTACTTTCCAGTACTTTGGCTTCTTCTAAAATCCAGCACGCAATATAATTCAAATATTAGTATCATTCTTTTACTAGTATCTTGTAAAAGTATACTAGTTCCTGTATATTTTTTGTTTTGTTTTCTTTTCATGGATTGCTCTGAACGCATTTAATATTATTCTTTAATAAATGCAATTAATGAATTCAATTTGTATTTTGTTATATTTGGATTACTTAAGGTGATCTTTATAAAAAAAAGATTTTGGCAAAGTTTAACGTTCCTACCCGCAAAAAGAGAAGAAAAAAAAATGGAATCAGAAGGACAATTTTTTTTTTCTTGACAACCGCTATTCAACCGCAGACTGGCCGGAATATCAGCTTAACCGATGGCAAGAAGGCACCTGAGGGAATTGGTCGCCTATATCAAATAAAAATGCAATAAAGAAACAAACACAGACAGCTATTTTAGTAATAAAAAGAAATTTTTAAAGGAATCGTTTACTCAAGTGCCAATGAGAGAGGCCTTCATCAAAGCTGAGTAGCATAAAGGCTAGATTTTTAAAAAATCGCTCTTTCAGAAGAATTTGTCATCATACATGTAGCTAGCGGCTCGGATTGAAGAATCGGAGAGCCGAGTTCGAATTCTTGTCGAATCCGTTGCATTCACTTACGTGCTAATACCCTTGGGCAAGGTATGAATCCTCTTCTCCCTCCTCCCAGCTATGTGTAAATAGCAGGATAGACCGGAATCTATAGCCTTGGATGGAAACTGGTCTACCGCAGAAAGAAATGGTAACCTACTGCGGGGAAAATATCTGCCTCGTCAGTCATGTATCGAAAGATACATAATAGTTTAAACGTGTATCACGTATGGCACATAACTGACTGACATGTAGATATCCATTGGAAAGAAACTGTTAGATGAATTCCATACAAAAGCAATTATTAGCAATCGTGCAGAGGTCGGCAACCTTTTGCTAGCTATGTACCGACTTAGGGTTTTAAAATCATCCATTGTGCCAACAGCATACGTATTTTTATACAAGTCAAGGTCAATATACCTGTTCTACAATATATTTTATATAGTAATATATAGTATATATACTTTAGTATATATTTAAATTGAAACAGCTAATATCTTCCTTGCGTTGTAGTAGTTATTGTTTCGGACTTAGTGTTGTCATTTGCGGCTGCGTGCTATTGGAAATTGCTTGACGTGTGGTAGGTAGCCGACCACTGATCTAGTGAACACAAAGATTGCTATATAGTGCCTGCAGTTCTCTGTTGCGCTTTTGAACTATCTGTTAATGTGTAAATTGTGCAGTAAAATAATTAAAAATATCAACCAATTAATTAAAATTAAAAATAAATGAATAATTCAATTATAACATTCTGCATTTACATTTAGTATCTATTGCTCGTAATATGTACATAAGGGTAAATGTGTATAAGGGTAGATTGATTTTTCACTAGTTTTAAAAAAATTAACATTGCCCTCAACACAAAACCTGTGGTTTTATGTGATAAGTACTGACATCAAAAATTAGATTCATAGCTTTTACCAATTTTTGAGCATTTAGTTTCAAAGATTGTCTGAAAACACTCTATATAAATATCTAATTTCTGCAGGGTTTTTGCTTATAAACTGATTATTTTGCGAATTCAAGAATAAAACCAAATAAATTTGATATCTTTTGTATTACATACATTAAAAGAAAAAATATAGTCAATCCAGAATTGTAATTATGAATCACCACAAGCAAAATATACAATTTATTTTTATTTGGTAAGTAAAAACTGTGTAAAAAGAATTATAAAACAAGATTACAAAGTTTACTCAATGAATAAGACTTGTTAGATCATAACTAATAAAAACAATAAAAAAATGAGAAAATATATTCAAACCAAAATTTTAATTATGAATAACCACAAGCAAAATAAGTATTTTTTCTGTATTCGATGAATTAAAACTGTAAAAAAAATAAAGATTACAAAAAAACCCCAGAAAACGAACGATTTTACACTATTTGTTAGATCGTAATTAATAAGACAAAATGTTTTATGTTGCATTGTTTATTGAAAATCACGCTAAAACTACTTCATTGTAGAACATATTGCATCATAATGTGGCTAAATTGTTCAGTATAATATCCCTTTGAAGTAAATGAAAGTCTTATTTGAAGGCACAATGATTTAGTAATAATTTGCTTGTCCCATGAATCTTGTCTATATAAAATTTGTAAAGCTTCAGTAAATAATACATTTCATAAGGCTGTTCTATAAGATTTTCACTGATCACCGGAATGAAATTCCAATGCTATGTTTTTTTAGCCTGAACTTAATCTTTAAACTAGTTTCTTCCAAAACGGTAACGATTTGTAAAAAAAAAAAAAACTTTTATTATTTTTATCATGTGAAACTCCAACTTTTAAATCGAGTGTAATGACAGGGTTTCAATATCGACATACCATGTTTAAAGAGATTTTCTTTTTATTTTCGTTTCATACCTTGAAAAGTGTTATTTTAGTAACTGTAGACACAAATGAAAATACAAGAACGCCTACAGAATTTTAGGAAAGGACAGCGAGAAGAAAGGTTTAAAGCAGTGACCTTTTTTTTGCCCTATGAGCCCTGTTCACTATGTCAGAATAAAACCCCACCCTTTCCAAATCACCACAAACAAAACATGCAATTTTTTACTGTTTTCAATAAGTAAAATCTGTGTAAAAAAATTGTAAAAGATTACAAAAAAAGGCTACTCAATGAATAAAATTTGTTAAATCATAATCAATAAAAAAACAAATAGATAAAAGTGTATATAAGACCTTAATATTTCTGGGCACAAATAATCTGCCAAAATGTTTTAAATGTGCATTGTTTATTGAAAGTTACACTAAAACTACTGCACTGTATAATATATTACATGACACAATGATTTAGTAATAATGTGCTTGTGTTATGCATCTTGTCCATATACAATTTGTAAAGCTTCAGTAAATTATGGATTTTATAAGGTTGTGCTATAAGGTTTTCACTGATCAGCGAACTGAAATTCCAACGCTACAATTTTGAACCTAAACTTAACCTTTAAACTCGTCCCCCCCAACCCCAAAAACCCCCAAAACAAAAAAAAAAAAGAAAAATAAAAAACCCCAAAAAACAAAAAACAAAAAAAAAAAAATCGGTAATTTTGTAGAAAAATATTTTCTGTCATTATTTATCATATCAAACTCAACTTTCAAACTGAGTGTAATATCACAGCTTCAACATCAATCTGCCCTAATATACATTGTAATTACTAAGAAATACACACTTTTTTTCACCAAAAGTTATTAGTACTCTTTTTTACATATGTATTTTTTTACTTTTTTATTTATTCGTTATGAAAATTAAATGATAGAATTTAGTTGTGGGTAGGTCACCTTTGTTCCCTGTCAATTAATATTTTAAACCCAGTTCACCATTGCTGCTCTTATTAGCTTTTTAAAACAATAGACATTGCCGAGGGAGTATACAGTAATAGCGTTGTCAAGGATAAAAAACACGTCCTTTTGACATCGTTTTTTTTTGGGGGGGGGTACATATGTTAAACTTTGCCAATTTTTCTTAATTTAGGGTTTTGTCTATATTTCTGAGATGAGCTATTGTAATTATTTACATTATTTACATTGTTCGAACTGTTGTTTTCTTCTTTATGGCCATATTGACGACGTTTCGGCCATTGCACGCTCCGGCCTTCCTCAGGTAATTGGAATTTCGAACTGAACCCTCTATTTCGTACACCGGGGTAGATTGTTCTAGTTCCACATGCCATGCCTCAACCGGATGTCTCAGTTATCTCCCTTTAACTCAGTTCTCCAAGATTTTGTCCACCACAAAATACAGTGCTAGAGAAAAGCAATAATAACAACAAAAATTGCAATATGAACGCTCGTAAAAAAAAACGATTTTTTGAGACATTAAGTTAATAAGTCTCCAAAATTGATTCACTGACGGCCTCAAGAAAAAAGAAAAAATGGCCCCGTGGATAAATGCGTTGGTTATGATTCAGTGATTTGCCCCAAAGAGTTATGATTACATGGCTACTGCAGTGGTGAGCGAAAATTTGAAAGTTCAGTTAAAGGGAGATAACTGAGGCATCCGGTAGCTGCATGGCACTAGAACAATCTACTGTGGTGGGTAAAATAAAGGGTTCGATTCAAAATTCCAATCACTTGAATAAAGACGGAACGTAAAACGGCCGAAACGTTATGAATATAAGCAACAGTCCAGTCCAAACAACAAGGGTTTGTTTTTAAATATATATTTTTTTTTAGATAGGAAAACTTCATCAAGAGTTCTTTCTTTCTCATTTGTATTGTTTTTTTTTTTTGTTTGTTTTTTTTTACTAATATCCACCCAATACAAGGCTCAAGTTATATTAGCGTAGGAAAGGATAAGCGTTAGGAGTATAAAGCTGAGTATACAGTTGGGTTAGGCTTTAGAAAGAACTGGAAACCCAATCCTAAACAGTAAACAAGTGATAAACCTCTTCTGTTTAAAAGACTAGGGAATGTGTGTGTAAACCGGATGACAGGAGAACCTATCTAATCTTATTGGTGGAAGAAAGAAAAAAAAACAAAACAAAACGAATAGTAAATAAAATTTCAGACTTCAGGCGCAGACGTTACGAGTATAGAACTGAGACTTTATATGAAACCAGAAATCCAATCCTGAGTGACCGGGGTGGAGTGTGATGTGTTCGTTCTGTTATTCTGGTATAGAACCCCCACCCCTAAAATAAACAACTATTCCTTATTCGTTGTCTGAAGTGCCGTCAGTGATACACCCATGGGTGAATGATCCGAAATCAGAGAAGTCCACGCTTCCGTGCCGTATCCCAGCGTTATCTAAGTTTGAGGGAAATGGCAAAGATGTTTCGCTGTCTTTCCTTTGGCTTTTGAACCTTGAAAACGTCCTCTCAGACAAAGATCATCAAGTTATTGTTTTCGAATTATGTGGCCCAAGAATCTGTTCTGTCGGCGCCCATTGGTTTGGAGCAGAATTCATTCTTGTTGAACTTAAAGTGATTTCCAATTGTCACATTCTTGATAGTATCTAGAGCGTCAAGATTTTCTGGGAGTTGATCTTTGGGTTTCAGGGTCGAGGAATGTTTCAGGAAGATTTGACTCTTGGCTTGCTGATTTTCTTGATCCGCTCCAGTTTGTTTTCACGTTGTGAATCGAGTTGCGGAAGTGGTTACCGACCATGATGAAATCAGTTTGATTTCTGGCGCGAATCGTCAGAACTATTCCATGTGTATCTACCCAGAAGACGTACATCAAACCATGTGTTCACTATACACGTGTTGTTTTCTAAACATCTGTCAATGAGTCGTTCGCGCCCTTCATTCCTTTCGCCAAACCTCCAAGCCTCCGCCCCCAAATAACAATTTTCTCAACTCTTCCTGCTCTAGAGTAGGACACAGCATACCTCTTGCTCTTCCCTACTACTGCGAAAATGAACTGCTCCTACTTATAAATATGGCAAGCAGCCGCATTAGAGTAGGATTTGAGGAGTAGTTGATTTACTGAAGTTTTTCTGTTTTATGTATGAATATTTATTTGTTTTCCCTACCTAGGCTTCGGTTCCTTCAATACACCGTCTAACTATAGCCTTCTTAACTTTCGGCTATTTGGAACATAGATTACATTTCCATCACCCATGACTAGGATAATTTCAGGTGACCCGCATTCCTTCATCAAGGTGTCGAAATCATTGTAGAATTATTCTAAAGGCTGTCTTCCGCGTCCCTTGTAGGTGCATAAGTTACAATGAGGTTCAAATTGATGGGATTCGCTTTTAGATTGACTAGTAGAATGCGATCGGATTTTGGACAGAACGACAGGTCAGAATCTGCAAAATCTCCTGTTGAAGGAGACTCCAATTGCACGTTGATGCTACATAACTCCAGATTTGTTGCTATTCTTTCCAACGTACCACAGACAGGCCCAGGCAATCAATATTTAACCGATCCATCTCCTCAATTCACGTCACCGAGTTTGCTTTATGTTGATAAAGTATTCGGATATTTTATGTGTGGCAATTTTTCAGATGTTTTTGTGTTTGGATAACGGTCGGGGGATACATGCGGTCGTGTCTGTAAGGCAACACCCTCTTACCGATCGTGGGGCACGGTTTGACGGTTGGTCGACTCAGCCCATTTACGGTGTTTCATGATCGTCTTGTGTTTGTTCGAACCGTTGTATCAAGACCGAAGAGTTCATTATTTTTCTATCGTTGCTTGAAGTAGGTGAGGGGTTCTTTCTTCGAGACGACATGCAAAGTTTGATTTGTCTTCAAAGTTAACTTCATCTACTTTTTGCCTAAAAAGCTTGAACCTACAGGGCAGAAGGTGGCTGGACTGATAAGTGTCAGAGCCTGTCCACAAGCCGATGGTATCTGGACACACTGTTCCAACCTACTCCGAAATCTCTCACGGTCTGGTTTAGGACCGCAAAGTACCCAGTTTCCATGGTGTGATACGAGGAGGCACTTATGAAAGTCTTGAACCCGTGGAGCCGTAAAACCATCAGGGGAGGTCTTACGCACTCGAACCTCCGTCTCACTCCGAAGAGCTAGATGCTGGCTGGAGCCGGTAGTGAGAACGACAAACTGTGTGCAGAGAGCACTACGCTATTGTTCCTTATTTTACATAAATTTAAAAGAAAACCTCTGATTCTAAAAAAAGGGAAAACATTATTTGTTCTTAAAACGCGTTACGGTTTTAGGAGCAATGTTTCATGGGTAAAACAATTTCACGCAGCCCAGGTTGGTTTCTAAGAGTTTTCCTTCTTCTGGACTAGTTGCTAACCAAGGCTGTAGTGACCTATTTACCCACAGCTGTAACGAATGTAATGAACCAGAATTCGAACTCGTCGTAATTCATTATTCAACAGTGATTTTCCAAGCGTAGCTCAGATGTGGCACATGGCCGAAAGTAAGGGGCATCGAACTCACTTTTCAGCAGTAACTGATCTCGCAAGACAAGATTGCTAACCATTACACCACGCTGAGGTGCCCACCATTATTCAACAGTGACTACCTCATTTGTAGCAATGGGTTTATGAAAGTTTTTTCAAGTAGCCTATGCAGAAATATTTTTTTAAAATTCCAATAAAATATAAAAATATTTATTAAAAAAAAAATAACAAAAAAAGCAAGCAAAAAAGAAAAGGAAAAAAAGAATGGAAAAAAAAAGCAAAAAAAAAACAAGAAGAAAAAACAAGAAGCCAAGCAA
Organism: Acanthosepion pharaonis; assembly: GCA_903632075.3. Taxonomy (NCBI): domain Eukaryota; kingdom Metazoa; phylum Mollusca; class Cephalopoda; order Sepiida; family Sepiidae; genus Acanthosepion; species Acanthosepion pharaonis. Next base: position 226,584 of record CAHIKZ030002216.1, read on the forward strand.
AAAGAAATGAAAAGTAAAAAAAAAAAAAAATTAGCAGAAATAAGCAAAAAAATCAAGCAAAAAGAAAAGAAAAAACGAAAGAAACAAGAATTTAGTAAAAAGAATGGCAAAAAAGAAAAGCAAAAAAATAAATTAAAAAAAGACAAGAAAAAAGAAAAGAAAAAAGAAAAGCAAAAAAGGAAAGCAAAGCAAAAATGAAATACAAAAAAAAAAAAATGAAAATAGCAAGAAACCAAGTAAAAAAGAAAATCTAATTTATTTTTCAAGAATTAGAAATTGTTTTGTACATTTCTTGAAATTTGCTTACATTTGGTAGTAAGGCCTCTGATTGGGAGGTTTTCAGGAGTGTGGAACCACCTCTTAAATGCTGTTGCGCCCGGGCACCTCGAGGCGGTGTAATGGTTAGCAAGCTTGGCTCGCTAGAATAATTACGACTGAGTAGTGAGTTCGATCCTCACTACATACCCCCTAATTTTCGGCCTTGTACCACATCTAAGCTACGCTTGTAAAATCACTAAATGCTGTTACTCCCATGTTCAACTTAACCCGGGGTCGTAGCACTTGGTTCCAGCTATGTGGATATAGTGAATCCCCAAACTGGCATCAAAATACAAGGAAAGTATAAAAATACATTTTTATAGTAATAAATTCCAACGATATATTTTAATAGTAAAAAAAATAAAAATATTTCAGCAATGTATTTTATAGTAAAAAAAAAAAAAATCCTTCAATTGATTTAAAAAAAAAAAAAAAAATTACAAATGCTCCAATGAAATTAAATTTCGGCAGCAAATGACCCATAAAACGTGAAACAAATCAAATTTATTAATAATGAGTGTCTAAGGGAGACTATCCAGTTTGTTTAATTTATATTTATCTCCCTTAGATTATATAATAATACTCCAATTGTTTATTATTAATATTAGTATTAATTGTCATAATAGAGAAGTGTTTCTCAACCGGTGTGCTCCGGAACCCTAGTGTTCCGTAAGAAATCGCTGGAGGCTCTGCAAGAAACAGTGATAAATAGTCTAATACATTTCTGAGTAATTTTTATTTAATTTTATATTCGTAATTTAATACACGTATGGTATGTTGTTAGATAATCTTTGGTTATTATTATAAAGAGTTCAGCCCCTCATATTTAAAACTCGATTATATCTGAGCTTGTCCTACCCTCCGTTACGTTCTGCCAGTACCTAATAAATAATGGACTATTCTGTTCTGATCGCGTGAAAAGTGGGGAAAAGACATTACTTGCTTTCAGTGGGAAAATGAAAGAAAGAAGTGGATAGAGAGAACCAGATTAAGTTGATAAGAACAGATACTACACTTTGATCTCAACCAAGAAGCCGAGAAACGACGTCGCTATTAAATGTGACACAAGGTCAATTCAAAGGGAGTTTAACCGTAGAAAGTTTTCTCAAGCATCCTCGGTACTTCTTCTTTTGAGGACGCCTCAGGAGCCGGCAATAAATCCAGCTCTCTCCCGAAGGAGTGTTACTGCATTGGGAGCAACGCATCCTGGGGCTTGGGCTTAACATTCTTTAAATCTCCAGGAATCAAAAGGCCGAGAAGTAATGACAACCTCGATAAATATGTTATTTTTTCAGACGCACAATATTAAACGGTGGAAACCGAGTAATGCAATCGCCAAAAATTCAGTTACCATAAATAAAAGAACATTGTCTGTTGAATTATTTTCAAATTATACTTATTATAAAACCCAGGTTGTGTGTGTGTGTGTGTGTTCGTTTATATATTGGATCGAATTTCCTACATTTTGTTACAAATTCATGGCGGTCGTCTTCGAGTATAGAATCCAGAGGTTGGCAGTGAATATTTCGGAGACAGTAGGAAAGCGTAGTTCAGGTTCGCAGTGGATATCGTAGCAGAGCGTAATTCTTCCTTCTGGCATCTTCGCCTGACAAGTTGGCACTGGTCATTCCGGTAGGAAAAACAAAGATGGCCGCCTTTATACACGACGGATACAATGTTTTGCGGCTTCTGATTGGTCAACTTTCTATTGGTAGACTATAAAGTGAGTCATGGTATTTTGATTGGCTCACTAGTTATACAGTATATACACAAAAAACTGTAACACCCCCTTATTTTGGGTATATTAAGGAATCTTCCTTCAAAATATTAATAAAGTCAATAAATACTTTAATTCCAAAAATTTATATATTTTTTCTTTTTTTTTTTAAGTTAATATTAATATGTAACAAATACTTTAGTATTCCAAATTTTTATTTTTATTTTTTTTTTATTTTTCTTGAAAATTAATATCCACAAAAATTAGTCATATCATTTTGTTCCCAGTTAAGTAATTCGGGTTAATAAAACATGAATAACAATATTATAAGTTTGGATTGTGATCACAACAAAAAAGTGGAAAGAATTGTTACTTTACCCATAGCTTGGATCCACTGAAACAGTTACTATCACTCCGGGTCAGAGTGATCCAGAGAGTCATTAGAAAGTGAAAAATTGTTATTTTACCCATAGCTGGGACTCATTAAAACAGTCACTATCACTCCTGGTCAAGTGATCCTGAGGGTCATTAGAAGAGGATTGGGCTAAAAATAGGACTATTCACATTTATACCCCGAAACTAAGGACCTACATTCATACCAAAAAACTGAACTGGCGTTTCTTAGGACAGTAACTAATAGATGCAGATTTACGTCCTACCCAGGACTAATAAGGACCTAAGAGGAACTTAATGGATGCAGTTTTACGTCTTGCCCAGGACCCAAGAAGTCAGCACCAAATATTGCAGAAATAAAAAGCCCGTAGTTTCAATTTCGTAATTGGTTTTGCAAATAAATCCACTATATTATTTCCCGATTGAACGTCTTCAATCTGTACTGTTTTCTTTTATACTTGGTCCCTAACAAACTGATATTTTATATTGATATGCTTTGATCTTTAATGTAATATTGAATTTTTAGCCAAAGCAATACTGCCCTGATCGCCGAGTAAATAATTATTGGCTCAGTTATTGCCAGTGTTGTAATTGCTTTTATTAGCAATTTAAGAAAAATAGCCTCTTGTGTTCCTTTTAACAATGCAATATATCCAGCTTCACAAGTAGAAAGTGAAGTCTTTCGCTGTTTCTTCGATTTCCAGCTGATTATTGGGTTACCATCTGCTAGCTTTATACTCTTACGGTCTGGTGAGTTGGCCCAATCAGCATCACAAAATCCTTCCAATTTTAATAGTTTATTGGATTGTCAAAATACTAGGCACCGACTCTTAGTCCACTTCAGATAACGTAATACTTGCTTAACAGTAGTTAAATGTACAGTCCCCGGTTTATTTAAGTTTTGGAACAACTTAGTAACCGTATAGCAGATATCTGGCCTGGTTGATGTCATCATGTAAATAAGACTTCCGACCAATGTTTTGTATGCTTTCTCACACACCGCTATACCATCAGCATTATTCATAATTATGTTTAAATCCATTTCACATGGAGTAGTTTTTTGTTTTATAATTTTGCATGCTGAATTTAGATGAGAGCCTTTCCATGTATCTCGATTGATTCATTGAAATAGTGTTGCCTTTAAATTCTAACTGTATACCAAGAAACCATGATAGTCGACCCAAATTGGTCATTTTAAACCTTATTTCTAGAGAATTTTTGATTTTTAATAGAGCGGCATCCCACTTTGATGCAATTAACATATTTTCGACCCAAAATAACCAGAATTACTAATATTTCATTATTAAATGTTCTCGTGTATAGACATGGGTCAACTTGGGGAGATTGAAATGATTGTCTAATTAAATAACAATGGATTAAATTATTCCATGTTCTTCCACTCTGTTTGAGTCCAAATAGTGACTTTTTTAAATTTCCATACATAATTATCACCTTTCTTCAAAACCTTCTGACGGTTCTATGTATCTTTCATAATCTATGGCAGCATTCAAATAAGCTGTTTTCACATCCATATGGTGTATATCCTTACCATAATGGGCATCCATTTGCATCAAAACTCTAATTAAGACTTAATGTTTCTACATAAGTCGTCTCCCCCTCTCTTATAATCTTCCCCATATATCTATGAAAATCCGTTAGCTACAAAACGAGCATCGCACACTGGCGATCCATTCTCAGTTTGTTTTACAGTACGGCTGCCGATGATATTTTTATCATCCGAGGCGTTTTGATTAAAAAAGTGCCCATTAATACTGAAGATTTAATTTCTTCTTTTTTTCTTTTATTTTTGGCATGGCCGCTATGGTATTGACAGAATGTATGGCTTCTTGGTAGTTCTTTGAGATACATTGTACCGCATAACAACAGTTGATGTTACAAATATTACATTGATTCATTTCAAAATAGTCTGGCTTTCTTCCATTTTTTGTCGGATAACGCGGAATTTGCACCTGATTTTTTTTTCGTCTAACATGCACCTGATTTTTTTTTCGTCTAACCTTCCTCTGATTGTGGACTTTGAACTGGTTTTCTACTTATAGGCCCATAATTAGGCCATACTAGTTCGGGTTGGACTAGTTCCTCGCAGTTAATATTCTTTTTTTTTTCGGGTTCCTCCCCTCGCTCAAAGCAATCTGTAAATCTGACGCATCTCATCTTCCTCATCGTTTTAGTTTGTGGAAAATAAATCATATAGGCTGGACTTGGCTTATCATACCCAATAAATATGCCCCTTTCACTTTTTGGATCTAGTTTCGCCCTGTGGTCGACATATGTATGGCAAATTGTACCAAAAATATGTATATCACTCACATTGGGCTTGAAGTTCGTATAAAGAGTTTTTTTTTAATGCATAAAACCACAGATTTTTGGGTAACTTAGATTCTATTAACAAACATCTAGCCATTTCAAAAAGTGTCCTCCAACTCCGTTCAGCGACTCCGTTCTTATGTAGAGAATAAGAACAGATTTTCTCATGTTTAATGCCTTCATTTATTAGGAGGTTTTTGTAAGCATCAGAACTAAATTCTCCATCATTATCTGTCCGAATTATTTTTAATTTTCCATGCGGGGAGATATCGGATAAATAGATTTTTGTAGCTTGCAGGGTATCCGATTTGTTTTTCAGAAAATATATTATATATGAATATTCGTCAATAAAGTTTAATACGTATGATTTCATTCCAGTGACGTGTTCTTGTAATCTTTTAATATCCGAATTATTACAGTGGCCTAATATCTTATGCCAAGTTCTTAAGTCGTGCGTGGCTGTCTTCGCAGACTTAATACTTTTCAAATATAAAAAAATAACAGTGCACGGTGTACCTGTGGACATCTGCGAGGATAGGATGGGAGCGTTCTTCACCAAGTACGGGCCGGTAGAGGAAGTCGTTTCTGTGAAGAGTAAGGCCGGGATAGCGACCGGAGATATGGTCCTGTACGTGACTCTGAATCGTGACACCTTTGCTAAGGTCCCGAACACCTTAATGTACCGGAAAAGACGGATGCTGGTGGTGGTAGAGGGTCGTAAGCCATATTGTTGGGCTTGTGGGGTTCTGGGGCACATGTCAAAAGCATGCCCCCAAAAGAATTTGCAGCCTCAACACAAACCAGCAGCGGCAGAAACGACAGCGACAGCAGCAGCAACGAAGGAGGCCCAAGAGGGAGAATGGAAGTAAGTGAAGGGGCGGAAAGCTGCAGACGCGCCCACTTCTCCTGGACGGAATGAGCTGTCTCCCCAAAAGCAGCGTCAACATAAGGAGAAGCCAAAAGAGGCACAGGAGCATCAATTAAAAGGGGAGAAGAAGCTTCCCACAAAACAACAGCAGCAGCCACATAAAGAGCAGAAAAGGCAGCAGCAGCAGCCAGAACAAAAACAGGCACAGCACAAGCAAGTACAGCAGCAGCCACAAAAAGATCAGCAAGGGCAGCAGCAGCGCCATCAAAAACATGGACAGTAGCAGCAACAACAACAGCAGCAACAAGGTCAAAATGAGGAAAACCAGCAGCAGCAATCTGAAGCGGAGATGGAGGTTGACATAATGCCTCCCCCTCGCGCTTCGTCTCTGAAGAGATCTAGAGAGGAAGAGGAGGAGATAAGTCAACCTGAAGAGAAGCATGCCGGTCAAAGTGAGGAGGGGACGAATGTACACAGAGGCTGGCCCATATCTGTACCGGCATCACCGAGGAAAAAACAATCATCCAGAGCCAGGAGCTTTCCCCCCTCACCAACTCGAGCCCCATCCCCGCTCCCTCCTCTTCCCCTGCTAGTTTAATATTTACTTCCCCCCCACAGTTCCACTTCTTCCCCTCCCCACCGCGCCAGGGAAAAGAAAAAGAAGAGGAGGGTGTTCCCGGAAACAGAAAGCATCTGCAAGATAGATGATGAGCGAGTAAAGAAAAGCATTTCCAATCAGAAAAAGAAATCCTTACTTGCTTTATTACTGATATTGGACAAAGTGGACGGGAAATCCGTCGAAGACCCGAGAAACTTTCCTGGGGTGCCCGGGGTGGTCACCTGTGTGAGAGACACAGGTAAATACCTTAAAGTGTGGGATCATCTATTTGAAACCAGGGTGGCTTTCCCAAAAATTAGGATGTTTTCCATGGATGACCCCTATGTCAAAAAGTTTAGGCAATTTTGTGCGGGGAGGGTCCCTGTTATACTCCATCCCGCTTTATATAGGTGTGTGAAATTAACATACCCCACGGACGTTGGCGGAATAATCCAGGAAGGACGGATGACGTCGGAACTAGGTATAGGGAGCCTAGGACATTCCGTCGGGGTCCTGAATGACGCAGATTTCCGCTCCGTATGTAAGTAGGTTGTTGCATTTATTCTTTTTCTCTTTGCAGACCTAGAATATGTCAATTAAGATAGCGACGTTGAATGTGAGGGGATTAAGGGATCGGGGTAAGGCTGCCCGCCTGCTCCGGGACCTGTTGTCCCTGGATGTGGATGTCGCCGCGATTGAAGAGACCCACTTTGTTTGCAGTTCCGATGCGTGTGTGCTGGAGGATGACTTTGTTGTCTATTCAGCATATGGGGACCGGTTTGCCAGAGGAGTTTCTTTGCTTGTCAGACGGATTCTTGATGCGAAGGTGGACCTTGTGCATACCGATGCCGATGGCCGGTTGATCGTGGCCGATATTGCCGTGAAATGTGGTTCGTTCCGAGTCGTTGCGGTTTATGCGCCCAATGACCAGGAGGAGCGGGTCTCGTTTTTTCGGCAGTTGGGGCCGTTCCTGGTTGATTCAACGCGCCTAGTTTTAATGGGGGACTGGAATGCCATCCTGGACCCCAAAGTTAGACAGTGGGCGGGGTGCTAGTGGGAGAAGGGACGATCGTAGCCTGGTTGATCTGATCGACGATTATGGTCTCGTCGATAGATACCGGGTCGATCATCCCGGGGGAACATGTGGACGTGGGCTCTTAGTTGGCCTTCTGAAAAGGTGGTTAGCTACCTTGACAGAATGTTAGTTAGAAGAGCCGACATAGATCTGTTAGATTGCCCTACGTTCCACTGGGTAGGCTACGCGGACCACAAACTCGTTTGTGCCCGTGTAGCGAGGGACAATAGGCCTAGAATGGCTGGGTACTGGAAGTTCAATCTGTCCTTACTGGACAGGCTGGACTTCAGGAACAGCTAACAGATTAGTGCAGCGGGAGCTAGTGGGGCGGTTATCGGAAATAAGTGGTGGGAACGCCTTAAGTCTAGGATTAGGTCTTTCACCACTGATTTCAGCAAACGGCTCGCTCTAGATAGAGCTGATAAGGTGAAGACACTTAAAGCTAGTTACACCCGTGCTGTCTAGGTCGGTTCGTCAGGGTTGTCCGCTGTCGCCTCTCCTTTATGCTTTGGCGTTGGAGCCTCTCCTTCGCCGGCTGAAGGACGAGACCGGCAGTCCGGCCCCTACGTGGAATTGCCGTGCCTGGAGGGTCTTGAGCCAGGGTTTCCGCGTACGCCGATGACGTATCTGCTTTCGTGGCGTCCCGCAGCGACATTGAGGCGGTACAGAAGGCGCTTGATCGGTACGAGAAGGTGACAGGGGGCCAAGATAAACCGCGACAAGTCGTCCGGCTTGCGGTTAGGTGCCTGGAAGGGGTCGCTCTTCCGGGCCGCTTCGGTTGGACGGACGGTCCTGTCCGCATTCTTGGAGTGGGGTTTGGGCCTGACCTCCAGCTGGAGAAGAATTGGTCTGAAGTACGTGAAAAAGGTCGATTCTGCCGGTCAGACTTGGAATCGACGGCGGTTGTCCGTGAAGGGCAGGGCGGAGGTGTGTGTTACATACATTTTCCCCTGATTCTTTATCGATTGTCCGTACTTCCTCTCTGTAAGGACCGTAGGAAGGCGCTCGAGCGATCGCTATCCTCCATTTTATGGAGGGGACGCATGAACAGGGTCGACAGACGAGTCTGCACCAAACGTCCGTGTCATGGGGGCTGGGAATGCCACACCTTCTGAGTCACATCCGTGTCTCTAGGTTGGCTTTCCTACCCCGCATTGACTAGAGGAGATCCGATTCTGGAGGGAATTGTTAGGGGACGCCTTCTCTAGCCTTACTATCATTCCCCCCATCTCGCGGGTTGAGCGCCGTTGTAAACCCGGGGTGAGTCGGATTTTCCGCGAGTGTCGGTTGGCCTTGAAGGCCATTCCCCGGTCCAGTGACCTTTTCACGGCCTAGGAAGGTCTTCTATCGTGGTTTAGTGGAGGGTCGCGCGAAGGATTCCCTACGAGATACGCTCGGCTTGTCGGAGGAGGAGTATCGCTCCTATTGGTCTTGGGCGTCAGCGGCGAATTACCTCAGTAACCCTGAGTTTTCGCTTACCTGGCGATTGGCTCGGAATTGGCTGCCTCTCAATGACAAGGCTTTCATATGGGGTTTGGCGGATTTGCCAGACTGTGAACGGTGTGGTCTTGGTTTAGAAGAAACGGCTTCGCACGCCTTCTACCATTGCCCCCGGGTCCGCCCCTTATGGGACCATGTCGGCGAGCTGACGGCTCGTCTCGCTCCCGAACAGCTTGTTTCCATTGATCGCGCATACGCGTGTGACAATGTGTCGCCCCCGTATTCCGGGGAGAAACGAATGGTGTTTCTGATGCTGATGGCCACGGCTTGAATGGTGATTTGGACGACGCGGATGGAGGAAGTCTTGCGGGGCAACCGTCTTTCTTATCTGCATCTAATCCAATTCTTTGAGCATCAGCTCAAGATGAAGATTAGATCTGATAGAAAACGATTGCATTCGACAGTCTTTAGGCGAGCTTGATTCGTGTGACCGGGGCTAGCCTTGATTTTCCCTTCTAGGTCAACCTATTGCACATCGGATTGGCTTCCTGTGGAATCCTCCCCTTGGTTAGGTTAGACAAGTTTCAGTGTACCTAGTTAATGTGAGTAAGTGTTGTTCCTGGCCTGTATCCCGGCCGCCTCTTTGGTTATGATCCAAGTAAAGATTCCCAACATCCCCAGTTTGTTTTGGCCCTGTTTTCATCTCGACTGGGTCAGCTTTATTCTTTCCCCTTCCTGCATAATATTTTATCTTTTTCCCACGCCCTTAGCGAGAGCGCCTCTTGATTTTGTCCCCTGGGCAGAATACAGCAGTCTCTCTGTTTTGAGGGTTGGACGGTCGCGACTAACATCAATTATGTTTAGTTTGAATTTTGTGTTAATTTTTAATTTGTTATTGGTTTCATTTCCCTCTCATCTCATTCTATCATTATTAGAATTTTATGTATATCATTTATTCATCATCAAATTTTTATGGATTGGGGCGCGTTTTGGTAGGTTGCCCTGGAGAGGATGTGGTATTATGGTGGCTGGAGGAGTGTTTGGTGATGGACGAGTTCTTGTGGTGAATGGGTAAATTGTAATGTATGAATGGCTCGTGAATCTGATTAGCTAAGTATAGGATAGTTAGTTTGGACCAGCCTTTACCCCTCCCCTTCATCGGCCATGGGCCACAATTTTGTAACTTTTCAAAATAAATCACCTAGTTATACAGTATATACACAAAAAACTGTAACACATTTTTCAACCGATTTCAACAAAACTTCACAGGACTACGTAAAAGTACCTTGCGGTGGTTCTGACAGCGCCCCAAATTGGAAAAAAACACAACTGTTTTGGCACGAAATCAATTTTAAAACGCGATTAAGAGGCATCACTATCGCGAGAATGAAAGGCGGACAACTGATATCGAGTTATACTTATTATAAAACCCAGGTTGTGTGTGTGTGTGTGTGTGTGTGTGTGTGTGTGTTTGTGTGTGTGTTCGTTTATATATGGGATCGGATTTTCTACATTTTTCAACCGATTTCAACAAAACTTCCCTTTTTTTTGGCAGGTAGTGTTTCTTATTGTCTTGCACACTTTTCTTTATTTTTACATTCAGAATGCTTTAAAAATTCCATTTACCAGACAATTGTTTATAATAAAATTCTATTCCATCGATAGACTCATAACGATTGACAACAATGTTTTTGTTTTAGTTTGGGTTTGACCAATTTATAAAAAAATAAAAATGGTGTCTGCGCTGTTTTTCCAGTTAATATTTTCTTAACAGTTGTTTTAATGAGCTCTTCTCCTTGACATCTCCATAAATTTAAGTGTATTACTAGATTGGCAATTAGGTCTCGTTCTGTGGATTTTGAAATAACTAAACGTGGCCGTAAGTTCTATTCTAATAGTTTCAGAACATCACTGACGACGCCCTCTAACGCAAAAAGAGCGTATATTCAAAGCAATGCATCGTTAATCGATATCTTATGTCTTATGTCTTCCTGAAAGATTAAAATAAAGAAAACAAGGGTATACCTGTTATATAAATCATTTGTATTTAGAAACATATGTACATTAATTCAAAAGAGTAAAATGGAGTAAAAAATAGTCTTTATTTGAACTTTTTATGAACTTTATATATATATATATGTATATATATATATAAGACTTTTGTTTCATTTTTTTAAAAAGATCTAATCAAATAGTATTGCAAATGAAATATTGAATTTCATGTATGATTTACCTTGATTGCATCATGTTCTTTGGGGGGGGGCATTAATCAGTCACAATTCTTTATAGAAGCATTACATAAAGCAATAAATTTAAAAATCTCAACCTATAAATCTTGTCTTTCCTCATCAGTTAAACTTAAGACTTTTAATCTACAAATGTATCAAACAAATGAGAATGTTTTGTTTGTTTTTTTTAAATAATAATTATTGAAGAATAGAACTATCACCATTTCCTTGATAAATCTTTCTTGGCAATTAATATTTTTTTACAAAGTGTAATGTTGTATATAATCTGTTTAAAACTTGTAATAGGATTGACATAGTTTTGGTATTAGACTGTTTTTGACAAGGCCATATTTATGAAACACCCAGTAAAGAACAAACTCACTGTTGATGATTTAAAAGTAAAAAAAATTAGGATAATTGTTTTTTTCCTGATCGTAATTGTGTTGTTTTATACGAGGTCTACAGGGATTTGGGGCTGAGCCTACGGGGTCGGATACACAACATAAAATACGGCTCTGTGCCACATCTGATCGCGTCGGGTGGTTAGTAAATATACTAGCTGGGGTCTGTTACTCATCTTTTAGCGGTTGTCGAACTCTCTGCCTTCGAGCAGAGAGGAAACCGGACGAAGCTATGCCGAAGTGCAGAGTATTGTTCGCGGACGTAGATAGCCCCGAACCCGTTTAAGCAGGGTCTTCGGGGTTTTTTTGGCCGAGCTTACGGGCTCGGATTGCCCCACATTAAATTCGGACTTCGTCGGGTGGTTGGTAAATATTACTAGCTGGAATCTGTTGAGTACGACTCTGACTTACACGAAAACTATCGACCTTCCAATAGTAGCACTCACTACTGGATTGACTTGCGATAACCTTGTGCATAACTGTTACCTTTTTTTCTTATGGTACTGTTTTTTTACAATAAACCTTTACTTATTTTACCCATTTTTTTTTTCAAGTATATATTCCAATTAGCACGGAATATAATAGTGTCAACTATGATTGTTGAATCGAATTCACATCCAAATAAACCAAATTACAGTGACGCCGAAATGAATTCACAAGAAGAAAAATATTTGTCGGCTATACGTTTGGTTTACAGTAGTTTCGAAGTAAGACAACACTTTAGGGTATTATAACATTTTACAATCGGAGGAAGTCATTCTGAAAAAAGATCTGTCACGTAAAATTAGGAACCTCCACGAGATCGCTAAAAAAAGAGCATGGCATGAAGAAAAAGACGCCAAAATTGACAAAAACAAAATTTTATCGTCTAAATGTTTATGTTATTATTAAGAGGAAAGTCAAAGTATTTTGGTGGTATTTTTTTTACATTTTTTCATCGTTTTTAGCATGTCAGAAATTTTCGTTAAAATCTTGTTTTTTTGAGTCAACAAAATAGATAATTTTTTTCCATTTTATAAAAAACTGAAAATCTCCCTTTGAAATTCTTTTAAAAACTTATTTTAAGAAAATCAGAAATTATAATGTTTGTTTAAAATATTTTGAGCCAAGCTTAACTAAGCTTCTGCGCCGAAAAGATGTAATTTGAAAATAAAACAAAGCAGGTCATAAATTTTCGCGTCACTTGACAGGTGATGAATGACGTATTGACGGATTCGTGAAGATAATTTCTTCTACGGAAGGAGAAAAGTGAAATTATTTACATTTAAGTGAACAAATTATTTACCTCGTTATTTTTAAGGAAAACTTTCGGCGCTCTAATTTTTTTTGTTTTTTGTACTTAGCTTTCACCTTTACGTTTACGATGCTTTATGGAAAATATATTACGAAGAAATTAAAATAAGACTGTTAGGAGTGAGTTTAAATTTCATATTTCATAAGAAAGATATCTAATTAATTTATAGGTACCTTTCTTATGAAATTTTATCAGAAGTGTACATAAATACTATAATTTTATGTACATTTATTGCATTTTATTGTGTTATTTGTATTTCCATTCATTTTATTATTCATTTTGATATTTCATTTATGGAAAAATGTCATAACTGAGATTAGTATAAAAATAATATATAAATTTCATAAGATGATACTAATACTTGTAGATACCCTTCTCAGTTGAAATTGAAAAATCAAATTAACTTCACACGTGTTTCGCAAAAGTAAAGGCCTTAACAGCGGAGAACAATGGTTAACTCAAATAACGCAACTTAATTGTATTCTGGTTGGTCTTCCGTACTTTATAATTACAAATTATAAACACAAAATTACATTTCTTAATTACTGCGAGTCTTCTGATTAGTCAAAATGATACAATTTACAACGCGCTAAAAAGATCTATCTCATAAGGACACTTAGGAAACCCGATGCATCTTTTAACTAATTTTATAATATTTTAACAGCTTAAATATAAAAATCTATTATAATTAAAAAATAACAAATAATTGTATTAAAAATTCATTTTTCATCGAAAAAATTTCTTGCTTTCAGAAAATATTGTCCATATTCATAAAAAACAACTAAAAGCAAATAAAAGCATTTGAAATTAAATAATATCTTTGTTTTACTGAGTTTTGTATGTTACAATTCAGAGCTGATTTTCAGGTAGGGGGGTCCAATTAAAAAAAAACAAAAAAAACATGATTTGCATTCCTCAAAGCCTTGTGCTTTTAACTATTGTAATCACTAAACCTGACGCGATCGAATTTGTAGCGTTTTTATAAAATTAGTTATTGGGGGCGGGTAATAAATAGAAAAAAATATATCTGCCATGACTTTAATAAAAAAACATATTTATAATAATTTCTATCATCTGTGAATAGTTTCTGAAAGTTTCATTAACATCCGACAATTATTTTTATTTTTGCAAGATTTTCCAAATTAATGTGTGTCACACACAAAAAAAAAACGTGCAAAAAATTGTCTGTTATTTTACTAGTTCCGGTGATACAAAGAGAAACAAGGTTTTTTTTTAATCAAAATTTAGAATGTTCTAAAAAGAAGGAAAAAGTTTAAAAAATAATTAAAATAAACTTTGATCTTTCCTTTTAATAATATAAACATTTAGACGATAACATTTTGCTTTCGTCAAATTTGGCGTCTTTTTCATCATGCTATGCTCTTTTTTTTTTTTTAGCGATCTCATGGAGTTGCCTTCGTAAAATCTTTTAAAAGTAAGAATATTTTTGTTGTAGTCTTTGTTTAAAAAAATTTGAACCCAGGACATTAACATTAAAAAAAAACAAAAAATAAACAAAATAAAAAAAACAAAATAAATAAATAAGAATTAAAAAAAAAACAATTTCTTTTTCTCTTATTGAACTTATTAATGTTCTCAGCCTATTGTTCGAAAATTACACGATTAATTTGAGTTTATTGAAGGCAAAAAGCGATGGTTGAGTATTTTTTATGTTTTTTCTTGTCTGTCGTTAGTTTTTCTGAAAGACATATCGAGTTAAAGTATGGAACAATTAACAGAACTTACGAAACTGTTTTGCACTAGTGTTCAGTAACAACAACAGCAGCAAATACAACAGTTGCAAAACCACCACCAACAACAACAAAAGCAGCTTAAACTTTTTGAAAAATTAATGACGAAAACCGGAGAACAAAAAAATAGTTTTTTCTCTGACGAAAGTTTTGCAAATTTGTTAACGGAATTTCATTTTAACCCGAACAATGGGATTAACTTCCCGGCATATTTATGAAGATACAAATCTATATTTACAAACAGATGCCAAGACTGGTCAGACGAGGAATAATTTACCCTTTTATTACAAAAAATGGGGGTAGATGAAAATACAAAATACATATGGTGATTGTACTAAAAATGGTAGGTAAGAATGTGTTGTTTTGGTGTAACGAATACTCTGTTATGTTTGGGTCAGTAATCGTGGCTAGCTAAGTTTAAAATACTACAGATTGAAGACCAGCCTTCCTCTATCCCCCTTTTTGGCCTTGTGCCACCTTTTTGTATTATAACAAAATAAATATTACTTTCGTCTTTGGTACTTCTTAGACTTTACCAATTTAAGCGCAGTAACTGATTGGCGGCAAGGTCTCATCATTTTACAGTTGAAATGGCGAGGTGTAACCGCAATTTCTATGCTAACAGTTTTCTGCAGGAAAGTGATTCATTATGCCTTCTCGGGCTAACATTTTCCGCTGACACGAAGTAGAAAGATTATATTGAATCAATTGTGGGTTCTGCAGCTAGGAAAGTTGGTTCTCTGTGTCATACTAGGCTATTTCTCTTGCCAGAATCTATGTTACATATTTATAAGTCTACCATTCATCCTTGCTTTGAATATTGTAACCACATCTGGTCTGCTACTTCTGCCATGTATTTATATATTCTTGATAAAATCCAAAGAAGAATCTGCAATGTCATAGGCCCTAGCCTGGCATCTCAGCTTCAGTCGCTTTCCCACTGCTGTAATGTAGTTTTCCTGTGTTTTTCTATATTTTCAGGTAATTTTTCGGATAACCTTTCCTCTTTGGTAAATGAAACAACAATGAATATTTACAATTGTAGTTATTGTAAATATTCATTGGGGTTTCATTTTTATAAGTTGTTATTTTTATACCCAACCTACCAAACAGACAAATTATACATATGTGAACTAATTAGGACTTCATAGAGACTTCGAGGTATTATGGTGACTGTAGTAAGAATAGTAAGTAAGAATGTGTTGTTTTGGTGTAAGGAATACTCTGGTATGTTTGGGTCAGTAATTATGGCTAGCTAAGTTTAAGATAAGATAGACTGATGATCAGCCTTCCTCCATCCTTATTTTGGCCTTGTGCTACATTTTTATATTCTCAAAATAAATATTGCTTTCCTCTTTAGTCACTTTCCCACCACCATAATGAAGCTTCTCTGTGCCTTTTCTATAAATATTTTCATAGTAATTGTTCTGACAAACTTATCTCTTTGGCAGCTACACTTTATATATTTAAGCGCAGTGCTTGATTAGCTGGATGGTCCCATCATTTTACAGTTGAAATTCTTACATGTAACCGTAAGTTCAATGCTAACAGTTTCTTATCTCGAACTTCGCGTTTGCGGAACTATCTCCCGGCTTTTTGCTTTCCAGTCAAATTTCATCTTCAAAATTGTAAATGCAAACCCAGTCGTTATCTTTTGTCCTCATAATTCCTGTTCTTTTATTGTTCTAATGTCTAACTCAGTCACTTTTTAGTTCTTTTTTGAAAGGACATAAAATCTTTTTTTTATTTCGAAAAAATTATTGTTGGCATTTGATGAACGTGATACTCATAATTTTGTCAATGTTGGGAATGGCCGCTTTTCAAGACAATGGTGGTAACAGATTGTCTGTTTTAAAACTTCAGAAGTATGCAACGTTTTTTTGTTTTTAATGTCAATCTTTGTTTTGGCTTACATACATTGTTAAATTTACCAAGCGGCTATTGAGCAGTCTGGGCGTTGAAGCAATGCCCCAGAGATCAATGGCTTTGCTAATCGACGGAGGAACTTCTGAGAGGAGAGACGGAGTAACTTCAATATCCCCTGTGCAAAAGGAACCGGTAAGTCTTTGCACTATTCTGCTATAAACGTCACCATGAACCACGATTGTGAGATGGAGCAGGGTGGTGACCACAGTGGCGCAAAAGTGTTAACTGAATAAATCAATGAATTTGTTTATCTTTTAGCCTATATACAGGATGAAGCAAAAGTCACGCGCCGTAGGGAATAATGGATAGACCGAAGAGGCCCTGTTAAATGGACATCGAGGTCACCAGACATCACACCCTTGGATTTTTTTTTCTATGGGGCTATTTGAAATAGGTTGTTTATCCAACGCGCCCAAGTAATATCGAGGAACTTAAGGAATTAAATATGAATGCAGTAAAATGACAGAGGAAATTCTTTGGCATGTTAATGAATTATACAGGCACAAGAATTGGAATGTGTTTTCAAAAAGGAAGAGGACATTTTGAACAGAACATATAACAATTAAATAACTAGTAAATAAAAGGTTCAATAAACTATATCCCTATGATGTGCGACTTTTGCCTCACTCTGTATATTTTTTATTTTAAACATTTCGTAGCAATTGAAATATGAGTATAGAGCAAAAACCAGCGAGCTAAGGTCTCGCACCTTCTACCACCGTCTGACCCGGCGACCGCTCTTGCTCTTGATTTCGTTATCATTACTACAATGCAGTAATATGTGATATTAGCTCTGTTGTGTTAGCTTTACTTGATTTATTAGTGAGATTTTAACATATGCGAGAAAAGAAAAGGTTTTAAAGATTTAACAAAGGAAATTTTCCAGAATAGTAAATTGTAGTATTAAAACTATTCTCGTCTTTATTTTATAATCTGGAAATTTTTTTCGGATTTAAATAAGCCACAAAGGGTTGATAAGCCGTAAAAAATAAATCAACAACTTTATTTTGAATTAGTATTTAGATGTTGTTGCTCTGCTTAATTCATCTCATCAGAAATGTCTTCTTCTTTTTCTATGTTCCGTGGCACTTCAGGACGTAGGCGATCATGGCTCTCTACAACTTCTTGTCCCTTGTAGTTCTTAAAGTATTTAGAAATGTTTGTATTATTTCTATCTCTCATAATCCATGTTCTGTCAAGCTTTTAAGTTGAGGAGAGCCACAATCGCCAAAATGCTGAAGAGTCAGTGCCCAAAGAAAAAGAAAAAGAAGAAGAAAGACCTTATGCAAATGGATAGCAGAACAGGTCCTGGGAGAGACAGTAAGAAATACAAAATTTACTAAGAGCTACAAAGGACAGAAATTGTGGAGAGCTATGATCAACAACATTCTGAATGGAGACGGCATATAGAAGAAGAAGAATGAGCTTGTGTAAATGAATGGCAAAACAGGTTTTTGGAGTGATAGCAAAAAGATAAAAGAGCTACAAAGAACCGGAAATTGTGGAGAGCCACGATCGCCAAAGTTCTAAAGAGACTGTGCTCGTAAGAGAAGAAAGGTGAACTTGAATAAATGGATGTAACAACTGGGTTTAGGAGAGATAGCAAATAGATAAAATTTACTAAAAGCTAGAAAGGACAGGAAATTGTGGAGAGCCATGATCGCCAACGTCCTGAAGGGATAAGGCATATGAACCGAATCGAACACTTATGGAGCGTGGTGGAAAGAGTAGTTGTGCTCAAGATGTTGCACATCCAATTATCAAGAGCTGTGGACAACTTTTAGCATGGCTCAACATCTCTCCAGAGACATTTACTTGGTTTGGTTTAATTTTTTAGCGGCATATCAACACCTCTATGGGTTATTTAATGCCGAAATCCTAATATTCTGACCGGCGACGAAAAATGGATCTTTTATCGAAATGCTAAGCGTCGTAGACAGTGGTTTGGTAAAGGAGAAGGACCCCAGCCACAGCCGAGAAGGCAACTTCATGGGCAAAAGGTTCTTCTTTCAATCTGGTGGGATCGCCAAGGAATAATCCACTTTGAATTCTTACCACCTAATGCAACAATTAATGCTCAAATATACTGTCAGCAATTAGAGCGTTTGAACCAAGCTTTGAGTTAAAAAAGACCTGGTCTAGTGAATCGAAAAGAGGTGATGTTTCATCAGGACAATGCGCGACCCCATTGATGTGAGCAAGTGACCCTGGGTTTCACGCAACGTCTGACGATCGCAAAAGCGTGAAACCCAGGGTCACAAACTCACATCAATCCAACAAATATACACACACACACACACACACACACACACATTTATATATATATATATATATATATATATATATATATATATATATATAGATTGTTGTCCATAGAGAGTCTGTTTCGCTGTATCACAGCTCATCAGTGTGGCTAAAATTTCCGATTGCCTCAAATCGGGATCGAAACCCGACTGATTTGGCATCAGTCAGAGATTTTAACTCTGAGCTATCAGTGCCCAGTTGAGAGGAAGGCTAAATTTTTATGCAGTTATTTTTCGAATAAACACGCCAATGACTGAGAGGGCTCAATTCATGGAAGAGCTTTGCAGTATTAGCAATAGTAGTCATTGTTTACAAATTCGCGCTTTGTTCCAAGAGTCCTCGACCGGAGTTAAATTTTATGGGGTCGCATATATTGTCATCCACTGATAGACTGTTTTGCAGCTCTTCAGTGCGGCTAGAACCCGACTAATTTGGCATCAGTCAGAGATTTTACCATTGAGCTATCATCACCCAGTTGAGAGGAAGGCTAATTTTTACGTACTTATTCTTAGAATAAGCACGTCAAAGACCGAGAGAGCTCAATTCATAGAAGAGCATTTCAGTATTAGCAGCAGTAGTTATTTCTTAGAAATTCACGCTTTCAACCAAGAGTGCTGTATGCATTTTTGCCATTAGTTTTATTAGTAATTTATTCCTAATTACTGCTCCAACTTCAAATTGTTGCAATATCATTAAATAATATATACAATAAAATACATCAGTGAATTTAGTATAGTAACTATATTTTATATTTTTTAACCATTTCATCCCAAGCAAGGTAATAAATACGCAAGGGGTTACTAAATGCGATGGAATATGAGGAAAAAATCACTATTAAGAAGAGAGAAAAATAAAAGAACAGGAAATAAGAAGACAGAAAATAACGATTGATATTGCATTTAAATTTTTGAAGATCAAAGTTGACTGGAAAGCAAGAAGCCGGAAGAGTGTTTCACAAGCGAGAAGTGCGAGAGAGGAAACAGCATAGAACTTACGGTTCCATCTAGCCATTTTAACTGTAAAATAATGAGACCTTGCCGACAATCTAGTACTGCGCTTCAAGTCTAGTTACGAAAGAGGAAAGTTCATCAGAACAATTTTCATGAAAGGGTTTATAGAAAAAAATAAAGCGAGCGCACCACTTGAGAAACGTTGATTTAAAGTATAAATAGTTTATATGATTTTTTTTTTTATAGCTTAAAGTTTTGCGGGTTTTTTAAAGCCGAAACATGTAAGTTTTTTTTTCAAGAGAATAAGGATTTTCTGGAGCAAGTCCCACCATTTAGCCCCTAGCTTAGACGTGGATTAATATATTTCATAAGGGTATTTGTACATAACTGAATATAACGAACCCGCTTGAAATTTCTCATTCCGAGCCGCATCACCATGATTACAGCATCTGCTATTCCCAAGAAACCGCCCATCTAGGTAAATGACCAGGTTCGACGTTGCTTAACTTCAGTAGTTGGACGAGAACCAGCGTTTTCAACGTGAAATGAATAAACACGAATTAATATTGAAGCCTATACATCTAATTCGTTCTCCCTTATTTATTTTCTTATTCTCACACAATTCTTTCTTCCTTTTTTTCCTTTCTTCTCTGTTCTGTTCTTGTTTTAAGAAAATTCTTGTTCCTTAGGTCTTCTTTCTTTTCCTTTTTGACTTATACTCATCTTTTCTTCATTTCTATACTTTACAAGTATCTGTCATATTTTATTTTAGATTTGTTCCCTCGTTCAATCATGCTAAACTGTAAATGCTGTGTTAGTCAAAATATTCGATCAATAAGGCTTCTGTCGTTTAAGAACTTTCAAATTCGACATAAATCTGATTGCTGCCTGGCAGATCCAAAAAGCATTGTTGAAGAATAAAAGTCAAAAGTTGTGACATTTGGCGCAATTAGATTTAAGTTATAGGAAAACGAAGCTTAACGATCAAAATTGAATCAGTTCGCATATTCCCTGAGAAGACAACCAAAAAAGATTTAGCAAATGTCATTTATCAAGACTTAAAATCTACCGTTTAGCAGCCTATTCTTCTTCTTCTTCTTCTTCTTCTTCTTCTTCTTCTTCTTCTTCTTCTTCTTCTTCTTCTTCTTCATGTGCCGTACCCGTTCAGACAATCATGGTTCTCCACAATTCTTCATCCTTCGTAGGTCTTAATAAATATTGTCTTTTTTTTTTTTATTTCTCCTAAACCTTGTTCCGCCATCTAAGTTTAAGTGTTTTTAAGCTGTCAATTTTGCCTTCAATCTGTCCTGTGAGTATCAAATTTTCCAAGCCCTCTTTCCTTATTATATTCCCTAAAATTTCAACTTGCTCTTCCTGATGTTCTTTTTCTTTCTTTCTTTCTTTCTTTCTTTCTTTCTTTCTTTCTTTCTTTCTTTTTCTGTAAAACTTCGCCGTTGCTCACATGTTCGGTCCATGGTATTCTCAGCATCCTTCTGTAGAACCACATTTCTGTTGCTTCAAGTCTCTTTTTCATCTGTGAAGAGATTTTCATATGGGAGGACCGATATTATCCCTGTTGTCTTAAATCTGGGCTGGTCTGTCTAACGTTGAGTGTAAGTCATTGTAAGAGAACGGAAATTAGGATTTCAAACAGTGGAGAAGGCTAAGAGGAACCACTCCTTTATCTTTACAAAACAGTTGAATTGGGTAGATGTAACCGTAAGTTCTATGCTAAGAGTTTCTTTTTTCACATCTCTCATCTGTGGAACTCAATCCCAGCTCCATGGTTTCCAGTTAAAACTAATCTTCAAAATATATATGCAATGTCAATCGCTATTTACTATCCACCTGATTAATCTTTTTTTTTTGTTCCCGCTCCTTTGTAATGTTTCCGTTTTCTAATTCTTCCAAACCCAGTAACCCCCCTTGTGTCATAGTGGCTTTACTGCCTTTCTTGGGGTGAACTCGCTTAAAAAAAGAAAAAAAAAGAATGTATTTTTCAATCTCTAGGTGACTTCTGAAACAACTTTTTAAAAATTAATTTTCGTTTGTTTATTTCAGGTAGATGTTAAAAGTACTTATTATATGATCCCTGACTTTGAATGCAAATGATAACACTGCAAGAAAAAGCGCAGTGTCCAGATCCATAGAGAACAAATCGGACACACAGGTTCAGCGGAATTGTAGGACAAACTATGGAAGAAAAAACACCAAGTCTTGTTAGCATCAACGCCTGCCATAATAAATTTATAGAAACAGGAAGTGAGTTGAAAACTTTGAGCGAATTCATGCAGCCGATGCGTACTACTCCCGAATCCCCTGAGATGACTGAGTTTTGTGACCCTCGCTATCTGATCGACATTTTTTCTACGTACATTTACATAAGTTACAAATTAAACTAAGCAGGACTGACTATTTAAAAAAGATGGAAGATTTTTACCGAGTTTGAGGTCGTCCTGAGGCTTTTTTTTTGTGCTAAGTCTCGAAAAAACGCGATATAAAATTCACTATTTTTCATCCATAATGTTGAATGTGTTAAAATTATTCAACTTTTTAATAAGAAAAAGTCTCAAGTTCATGTTAAAAATTGCCGCAAAATATTTTAACTATGATTTCTACTTCTATAATTAATGTATAAGGTTTCTTACGAGAATATTTTACATGAAATAATGATGGTAAAAAAGGTACATGCACAAAATAACAGAGTCCGATTGGTTTGCAGTGCAAGATAGCATTTATTTAACAAAAATAACAAAAGGAAAGTTTAAGAGTTTATTTTCCTAGAAATAAATGGAATACACAAAGAAAATTATTAATGAATGTATTTGAGTGTAACTTGCCTGTATTGGAGTGTTTGTGAAGCTTCCACAGACATTTTTGTCTTAAAATAACTATCTATCTATCTATCTATGTTCATCTCTAGTTCAGTTTGTTCGTATCTATATATGTATCTATCTGCCAGGTCAGGAACAATTACACACTCTTCTGTGAAGAATATCAAGATATACAGCAGGAGCACCTGACCAGATGTCGCATCAATATTTGATACAAAGTCGAATGGTAGATTTATAAATTTTCAAGATTTATTCTGACAAAAAAAAGAAAAGAAGTTATTTGGCAATACACAGTGAATGAACTTTAATTTGAATTATGGAATTTAAAATTACAACTGTAAAATTACGTGAATCCAACACTCTTCTAAAATCAACTTGAAATAATGAAATTTATTTGATGTATTGTCTGAAATCACAAAAGTAACGTGATTATTTATTTATTTTATATTCTCGTAACACCTGTTTCACCAAACGTCTTTTTATGACATTGTCATTAAGTATTTATAGCACATAGTTGATTTAAATACCACTTTGATATACAATTGAAAGAATTGTTTAGCTTGTTTAATTATAGGAATATAATTCCCTAAAATTCATTTAATGCACTAATCAAAATATACTCAAATAAAAATTTGTGTATTTAGGCAGCAAATTGAAAACAATAGATATTTTATGTCGATTAATTTTATTGATCGTCTCCTCCTAATTACGAATAATCCTTCACAAACAAGGAGAAAATTCTTAAAATTATTCAAAATTATTTCTAAAATTTCACTAAACTCAACCATCTGTCTTCACTTATTCTGATGAAGACTTAAGAAATCTGAAAGCTGGAATCATATTACTTCACAAATGAATTTGGACAATTCTTGACGGAATTTTCTCCGTGTTTGAGAATGATTATCATAACTTGCGGCATACAACTTGAGTTTTCAAGCCTAAAAATATTAACCAGGGGTCAACGTATATGGTAGGTATAAAATGTAAACCTTTAATACCGAGTTGTAAACAAGTGGGACAGCACCCCTAACAATTACTGTGCACCACTTACCGCATCTCCAGCAGGCTGCCAAAATATATATTCCAAACATGTGTTTGCTGAACATATTTGTCATATTAGCACTGAAATTAATATAAAATAATAACATTGTAATAGAAAATCTGAATTCTAACCATGCTACAGCACCCATCGCGTCCAACTGCTGATGCACTAAGTGTAAACATTTATCTTATGAGGTTGGTGACGTCACTGGCTGTTTGTTTACAATCCTGATGCAAACTGCGGATAAGACATACTGTGTTTTACAATAACGTAGTATAGGTAGCAGTAGTATAAAAAGCTACTTGGTATGATGTACAATCTACGATATAGTAATTATTAGGAGAATTTGATAATTATATTTAATTAATTCATCGAGTCTGATAGAAACCTTAACAGAATGCAGAAAGCACTAGACGGTCGTTTCGTCCTATATTTTTGGGCCTCATCAGCAGTACACATCCACTACCGAGAATTCAAACCTTGACAGTTAGGTTGTCAAGCAAACATCATACCAACTGTTCCACCGGGCCTCAGTGGTAAAGAGATTGCAAATGAGACTGAATGTAGCGCCGCTCGCTCACATATTCCGTGGTGGAACTCTACTGAGTTCTCTGTAACCAAAAGGACTGTGCCCGCTGGAGCCACGACTACTCTCACCAAGCCGCTCACTCTAGAGCATTAGAAGCCGGTTCAAGCAATGATATACACAGATAGTAATTTTAGGAGGATTTGATAATTATATTTAAATAATTCTTCTACGATATTAATATTTTGTAGGAGTTGATAGTGATTAGACTGTCGGTGAATAGGTTGTTTTTCTTATCCACGTCGGCGGTGACCAAAATGTTGTGGGGTTGTCACTCACTTCATAGCAGCAGAAATTAGTCTTGTGTTTATATAGATAAAAGCGTACTTAGGAAATAAACGTACGCAAAACTGGAAAAGCGTGGTAAATTTATGTTAATTTCATACAATTTATAGTGTAATATCATCCTTTATCGGTTAATTAATGTGGAAATCTAAATATTTTGAACGCAACTACACGACTTCACCTACAGATAAAATTTATTCTTGGTAACTTTGCTATAAAATGTACTGCTGGTAATTTTACTATAAAAATGTATTCTTATAAATTCACAGTGTTTTTTTGTTTTGGCTTAGAGTGTTCCCTACTTGCCCATAGGTGGCACCCTAACAGGTGCAACCCCACCCCAAAGTCAGGATGGACCTGGGAGCAACAAAAGTTAAGTGGTTCCACGCTACTGAAAACCCCTAATTTCACGATCAGAGGCCTTGAGGCAGGATGTAGTTTATCGTCAACTTGAGGGTAGGATTGACCGACGAAAACAACGATTAACGTATTTAACCAGTTTGTGTAAGTGGAATTGATTTGCTTTTTGACGGATTATCAACCTATTGTGGGTTGCGTAAAGCCGAAACATATCTCTTTTTTATTGTAAGAATATATACTAATTAACCCATATATTGGGGTAAAGAGACCGGTATTTCCCCATAAGTATATATATATATATATATATATATATATATATATATATATATAAATCGACTGGAATTCGATCTTGGTTCTACTGAATTCTTATTCCGAGTCGTAAACAATTACAGTATCCGAACACTCACTGTGAGCGAGATGCAGTGGGTTCAAAAAGTATGGTAAAGAGTCAAACGTTACAAGGAAAAGGAAGTTGTGGAGAGCTATGGTCACAGATGTCGCGAAAGTGACACGGCCCATAAAGGTAGAAGACTAGTCGTTAATTCTTCATTGATTCTTTAAATTCATTCCATGTTTGACTTTCAAATAAAGCAAAGAGAATCAGTGTTTTTTCTTTTCGTGTTGTCGTTTGGTACTCTTGATATACTAATTTGAAATATTGTCAAATTGACTTTTGTGAAAACAGTTTTGGTAACAGATTGCTTGTCAATTTTAAAAAGGTGTTAAGCCTAAGAATTATTTAAATGATTGTCAGCAACCTTTCTATTCAATATAAGCAATATAAGTTGTCTCGAGGATTTCATATATATATATATATATATATATATATATATATATATTGTGTATTTGGGTAGCAACCCCCCTTTTATACAAGTTTCGTTAAAAACGACTGACAAGCTACTGCGGTTAAGTTTTATATTTAATTTTTCTTGTGTTCTTATAGTTTGTTTTTTTTTTTTCTTTTCTGGAATGAATTTTTTCTGTATGTACAGTGGGCTATAATAAGTTTTCAGCCACCCTTGATTACAGCAATTTTGGCTTCTGTAATAACGAATCTTCTTTTTTTCAAACAATACCGTGTTAGTATCAAGCTACTCTCATCTATGAACGATAGTTGACTTATATTTTGTAATGAAAGTTCGTGGTAGAAAGGAAATTGGTGAATATCAACGAGGCCAAATAATATGATGGCATCAGTGTGGCAAATCAAATTCAGAAATTGGTAGTTTTTTCCAAGTTAATCATCAAACTTTTAATACTACTGTCAAGGAATTTAATTGCCATGTGGAACAACGTTCAGGAAGGCCAAGCATCGTGTCTGAGCGAAGAAGGAAGTCATCAGTAACCGTCCTCAGAGCATCAAAGATGTCGGCAACAGAATGTAAATGTCACCATATGCGGTGAGAAAGACTCTGAAAGGGCTAGGCTATCAAAGAAGAGTTGCAAGAATGAAGTTTTTGTGTTACTTTAAACTCAACATAAATTAAAAACTTTTAAAATCACTAAATTGTTTCAGTTATTTTAAAATTTGGAATATTAACTGGTCATCCGGACACATATTCCACTGCTGGATGTTCAAGCACTAATGATGAAAGGATTTTTAATTCCGGGATTATCCTGATTCCAAAAAGGAATAATATGTCTATGTAGAGCAAATGTAGCCCGAGTTAGAGGTGTTTCAGACACATGGACAGACAGACAGACAGAATTTGCCATTTACTTAATTAGATTAGGTACTGGCATATATCAAATGCTTGGCTATGGGTTCACCATTATTACCAATGAAAGAAAACGGGTTAATATATATATATATATATATATATATATATATATATATAGAGAGAGAGAGAGAGAGAGAGAGAGAAAGGATTTTTATTAAGATTTTACTGCTGGTCATAAAATACAAAATATACTTGCGCACGTATTCTTTGCTGTTCATTTTCAGTCGTATCGGAGGGAACACTGTTTTCAGATACACCGCATATTGTATATATCATAAAAAAGCGCATTCTTCAGTTATTGTCAATAGACATTCTGTTACACTTGATAATCTTTAATTAGCACATTGCTTGATATATACTTGAAACAATAAAATAATAAAAATAACGTTTATAGTGTGTATATATATATATATATATATATATATATATATATATATATATATATATATAATAAATTACTCCAAGTATGAATTAAGTTCTCCGAGCTGCTGGCCTATTTCGTATAGAAAAAACGTTAGAATTCCTTCATCATGCGACGAAGACTTCAGGGGTAAATCCTGGCTTGAAGCAATCAAGCGTCTAGCCACACTGAGGAGCTGTGATACAGCGAAACAGTCTGTCTATGGATGACTATATATATATATATATATATATATATATATATATATATATATATATATATATATATTCTCAGTGCAGCATAGTCGTTAATCTTGCGTATCAGTTTCGATTTCGACTTGCCGACAGGATTGATACAAGGTCAGTTTAATGTAGGGAGTCAGAGCTAGTCCTCCCGAGACAGGCCCCCAAATAGTCCTGTTGGTTGCGCTGGCTTGAGAATTAATAACGACCTCGTCCCTATTGCTATGAGTGATGTACTGTCGCGGGCAGATGTTCCCCTGGGCCGGGTTGATTTCAATGCTTTCCGCTACACTTTATCCGAAGACAAAGACACAACTGGGTTGCCTTCTGTCCGAAGGCAAGAACACAACTGGATTGTGGTCTGCCCGAAGACAAAAATCACAACGGGTTTGGGATCTGCGCAGAGACAAAAAACTAGGTCGCGGTCGGTCCGAAGACAAAAACACAAATCTGGTCTGTCCGAAGGCAAAGACAAAATTGGTATGTTGTCTGTCCGAAGGCAAAGACACATCTCGGTTGTGGTCTGTCCGAAGACAAAGATAAAATTAGGTTGCGCTATGCCCGATAACAGACACAACTGTTTGGCGATCTGCGCAACGATAAATTGGGTCTATCCGAAGACAAAGATATAACTGGGTTGCGGTTTGTCCGAAGACAAAGACACAAATGAGTTGTGCTATGTCCAAAGACAAAGACACAACAGTTTGAGATGTGCGCGAAGATAAAAACACAACTGTGTTGCGGTCTTTTCGAAGACAAAGATACGACTGGGTTGTGCCATGTCCGAAGCTAAAGACAAAATTGGGTTACGCCAAAGACAGACACAACTAGGTTGAGCTATGTCTTAAGGCAAAGACACAACTGGTTTCTGGTTTTTCCGAAACAAAGACTCAGTTGGGTTGCGTTCTGTCCGAAGACTCAACTTGGTTTCGCTATGTCCAAAGACAAAGACAAAACTGTTTTGCGATCTGCGAAAAGATAAACAGACAACTGGGTTGCGGTCTGTCCAAATGCAAAGACAAAAACTGGGACGTGGCCTGTCGAAGACAAAGATAAAATTGGGTTGCGCTATGTTCGAAGACAAATACCCAATTGGTTTTTCCAATACAAAGACACAGTTGGGTTGCGATCTGTCCGAAGACAAAGACACAACTGGGTTTCGCTATGTCCAAAGACAAAAAGAAAACTGGTTTGCGGTCTGCGCAAGGACAAAGACACAACAGCGTTGCGCTATGTCCGAAGAGAATGATACAACTGGATTTTTAGTTTGTCCGAAGACAAAGACACAACAGAGATGGTGTCTGACCGAAGACAGAGACAAAATTAGGTAACTTTCTGTACGAAGACAAAAACAAAAGTGAGTTTCGCTATGTCCGAAGGCAAAGAAACGACTGGGTTGTCCTATGTTCGAAGACAAAGACACAACTAGGTTGCGGTTTGACCGAAAACAAAAAGAAAACTGGGTTCTTGTCTGCCGAAAGAGAAAGAAACAACTAGGTTGCGTTCGGTCGGAAGACAAGACATAACTGGGTTGCGGTCGGTGCGAAAACAAACACTCGATTGGGTTGCGGTCTGTTCGAAGAGAAAGACTTGACTGGGTTGCGATATATCCGAAAACAAAGACACAACTGGTGTGGGATCTGCGCGAAGACAAAAAGACAACTTGTTTCTAGTTTGTCCGAAGACAATGACGTAACAGGGTTGCGGTCAGTCGGAAGACAAAGACACAGCTGGCGTGCGGTCTCTCCAAAGTCAAAGACGCAATTTAGTTGCACTATGTCCAAAGTCAAAGGCAAATCTGGTTTGTGGTTTGAGCGAGGACAAAGACACAACTGGGTTGCGCCATGTCCGGAGAGAGTGATACAACTGGGTTGCGGTCTGTCCGAAGACAAAGACAAAATTGAGTTGCGGTCTTCCCGAAGACGAAGACACAACTGGTTTGCACTGTGTCAGAAGAAAGATACAATTGGGTTGCGGTCTGCCCGATGACAAAAACAAAATTGAGATACGGTCTGTCCGAAGACGAAGACACAACTGGTTTGCGCTGTGTCCGAAGACAAATACAATTGGGTTGCGGTCTGTCTGAAGACAAAGACAAAACTGAGTTGCGGTCTGTCCGAAGACAAAGACAAAATTGAGTTGCGATCTGTCCGAAGACGAAGATACAACTGGGTTGCGCTGTGTCCGAACACAGATACAATTGGGTTGCGGTCTGTCCGAAGACAAAGACAAAATTGAGTTGCGGTCTGTCCGAAGACAAAGACAAAATTGAGTTGCGGTCTGTGCGAAGACAAAGACAAAATTGAGTTGCGGTCTGTACGAAGACGAAGATACAACTGGGTTGCGCTGTGTCCGAACACAGATACAATTGGGTTGCGGTCTGTCCGGAGACAAAAAAACTACTGGTTTCTTGTCTGTCCGAAGACAATGACACCGTTGGGTTTTGTCTGTCAAGAAGACAAAGACAAAATTTTGTTGCGGTCTGTTTGAAATCAAAGACACCATCCGTGAGATATTCAAGGAGATACGACACACCGAATTTCGCAAGTGTGACTCGCATATTATATTCTGTCCCTCCCCCTTACTTCTGGGACAATTTTATAATCTTTATGCATTAGCTATGCTAATTAGTGAGTCATTTATATATCACTGCAATTAGTTCCACATGATGTTTGGTTTGAACTTGTGTCCCAAGAGACATTTAAACTTAGGAGACTCTTTGAGATGGCAAATATTCATGATGTAGATAAATCAGAGTCTGCGCTGTGATGCTGAAAATTAATAAGTATAGGTTTGTGATGTACTGCAAGTTAGAAGCCATTTTTCTTCCGCGCATTTATTTTTAATTGTATTTCGTGAAGTTCTATAAAGATGTTTTCTTTCTCGTTATCTTATTAAAATATTCAGAAGCTTCTTCTTGTTTGTCACCAATTTTGCCGAGGAATTCCCATGGTTTTTACAAACCTGATTATACTTCTATTATTTCAGAAATCTGACATTGTAAATCAAGATTTTGCAAACTATAAATTCAGGTCTTGTTCGTAACCTTTAATGTTATCGACTTTTTCAAATGAGTTCATTTAATTCAATAATAAATGATAAAAGCTGTCAAATAATTATTGAAGCAGCTGGTAATGTGACATTAAAAAAAGAAGACAAGAAAGACAAGTTTCTTAATAAATCATTTATTGTGAAATTTAAAGGCTACGTCATCAGCACCTCGGAGAAATGGTTCCTATATAAGCCAATTAAAACCGGACACAACTAAAAATTTTACATCAGTGAAGATGAAGATTTTTCTTATTACGCTACTCTTCCTGTTTGGGTTTGTCCTTTCAGACTATTCAGCAAGTATGTATCACTAATTATTTTTGTCACTTTTCATTTAAAAAAAAAGTTTTAGTTTGGCATAGAATTTTGATGATTAAGAAATATTTCAGGCTTAATTTTTAATTCAATTTAAAACATCTATTTCCAGGCAATTTGTTCAGCTTTGAGCTTATGCTAATTTCTTAAGATATTTGTTAAAAAAAAAGAGAAAAATATGAAGTAAGTCGACTGTTCAAATTCGGTATATTTACTGTTAATCAGTATCAATTAATTCAAAATTCTTTCAGAACATATAATGTTACATAGATTTTGTTCAGTTACGTGTATGCAGTCCACAAATTTATTTTAATATAACATTTTTGAATCACATTTGCATTTAATTGTAGAAAAACGATTCTATTTTTGGGCGTTAAGAGAAACATTATTAAAGACAACAGACATTTTGTGTCGATTAATTTTATTGATCAACTTTTCCAAATTGTGAATGTTTCTTCTCAGACAAGAAAGATATTTCGCCGGAAAATATTCGGAGTTCATTTCGGAAGAAATATGGTTCAGACTTTCGACTTTTTAAAGTTATCATCAGGGTAGGTAGAGGGAAATATGACTTAAGAAAGCCAAAAGTTAATGTTTATCTAAGTTTTACATGTATAGAATATTTTATCGAACTTTTATAAATCAATTCACTAAAAGATAAAGCGACTAAGATACAAGGGGTTACTGATAGTGATAATGTGAGAAAAATACTATTTAGGAGAGAAGAAATAAAAAAAAATCAAGCATTAAGAAACAAAATAACGATTGGCATCGCGTTTAAATTTTTGAAGCTCAAACTTGACAGGGAAGCAAGAAGCTGGAAGATAGTTGCATAAGCGAGAAGTGCGATAGAAGAAACTGTTAGCATAGAACATACGCCATTTCATCTTTAAATAATGAGACCTTAGCGCCAATCTAGTACTGCGCTTAAATTCATAAAATCTAGGTAACATAGAGAAAAGTTCATCAGAATAATTACGATGAAAGTATTTATAGAAAATGCAGAGAAAATCTACGTTACGACGACGGGAAAATGTCTGAAGCCAAGAGGCTTATTATTAATTTACACTGTATAATTTCATGTTAATGTTTATTCTAGCTTTACCCGTATTGAGTACTGTCACTGAACTTCTTTTTATATTAGCATGTTCTAAACGTAAGTGTTTGAATTCAGCACACACATATATACAGAGTCCGACCCCCAAAATATATACACACTCCAGGAAAGGAAAACCTTTACCGATGGTGGACCCAAAAGGTGTATGGCAGAAAACTGACAATATTGGCAGCCCTTAGGCAAGCAATTGAAAATGCAAGTGCAGCAATCTCAGTGGACACTTTGGCCAACCTTGCCCAAGCAGTAGTTTGCCGTATTAATACATGTTTGAGAGTTAAAGGCCATCATTTTAAGCATATGCCTTGATTGTAGAGCCCAGAGTTAACTTGTATTAATCCTATGATTTCAGAACACATATAGTATTACAATATCTATACAAGTTTACCCTTTCTTGAATTATGTATACATGGGGCAGCAGCTATCTATCTATCTATCTATCTATCTACATAAAGCGTGTTTCATTAAGACGGATTATATATAAGGGTGTTTCATTAAGACGGATCAAAGTCAGCAGCAAATAAATCAGTGTTATTGTTGAAAATTTCTTTATTTCTCTATTGGATCATATTACTTAAGTCATGGCAATTATGTGTGAAAAGTGTGACACCATTTAGGGCTGCAAGGGAAAAGGAAGAAAAAAAAGAAAGAAAGAGAGAAGCGAAAGTTAAAACTTAGATGATAAAGGAAAGCCATCACAAAAGGGGCATTTAGCGATGTTATTTTGATAATGAAGAATGGTGAAAATTTTATGGCCATTGTCGAAAAGCTAATTGACAAATTCCAGGTGGGCTAAATAACCAGATACAGAGTTTTGAATAGATAAAAAATTAACTGTGTCATGGTGGCGAACTTATATTATCGGGAAAAGATTTTCCGTTGACCGAGAAATAAGAATGTCCTGACCACACACGAGTTGCAAAAAAAAAAAAAAAAAAAAAAAAAAAAAACAAAGAAAATAGGTTAAGTCTTTGTCGATGGAAAGATATCGTTAGGCAAGGTGTCTGTTTTGTGTTGAAATTTGACTATGACAGCGAAACAATATTATCAGAAAATGGTGAAGTCGTTTCATCGTATCAGTGGTTGGCGCCGGAGAGTGAGTGTGTCTGGTTGACCAGCCACTTGGTGCTGGCGAAAATCTGATTGACGAATTCCATATGAAAGTGACTTTGGGATAAGAATTGAGATTATCACACTATGGGTCGTATTGTTCTATTGGCGGCCAGAGAAGAAGAGAGAAAAAAAAGGAAGAAAGAAAATAGAAAAAAGAAAAAGAGGAGATAATTTTTTTTCTTTGATCAAGATATTTTTTTTAAAAACAAGGCTAGTCTGGTCACACCCACACTGTTGAACGCCAATTGGCTGAATGTTAACAAGAGCCAGGGGAGGTGATCATGTGATGCAGGGGGAGAGGCCTGCTACCACCCATTAAGGGGATAGGTATGAGATGTTACTAAGAAGGAGTAGGAAAACCATTGATGCCTTCTGAGGGTATGGAGACCCATATGAGAACAGAAGAATGTGGGAGTAAGAGAAATTTTTCCTGATCGAAAACAAAAGAAGGGGATTGTGGATTTGGAATTATCAAGGAACCTTAAACCCAGACGAGCCCACCAGACTTCGAACAGTATAAGTGCACTAGGTGTGGAAAGAAGGGACACCTAGCCAAATGGTGCGGGTTGAGAAAAGGGGCCCACCGATATTATTAAAAAAGGCCGGACCTAAGAGACAAAACCAGGGAAAAGCCAGCGGGCCACCTCGGAATTAAGAGGGAGGGTGGCCCAGTTAGAAAGAAAGGGAGTAAAACCTTGGACATGTGGCCAGGAGAGCCACTTAGGTAGAGGGCAGGTCCCCCAGGAATAAGAGAGATGGTGGCCCAGTTAAAAAACAGGGAGTTAAAACGTTGGACATGTGGTCAGGCGAGCCACTTAGGTAGAGGGCAGGTCCCCGCCCCCGCAGGAATAAGGGAGAGGGTGGCCCAGTTGAAGAGAGGAAGTGTAAAATGTTGGAGATGTGGTCAGGTGGGCCACTTTGCAGTAAACTGTCCGACAAGAAGGTGCTGGTTTTGTAGGAGACCAGGGCACCTGAAGAAGAGTTGTATTCTTAGGAACAGCCGCAAGAGACTGGGATAGGTCCTGCCGGGACCGCCCAGGTGCAGAAAACGCAGAACTCCCCCCCCGTAAGAATAATGAAAGTAATTTGTTGCTGCCGGCGCCTATGGCTGGGATGACCCAGAGGTGGGAACCCAGAAAAAGGAAAGCCCAAGTATTCTCGTCGCTGACGCAAGAGAAGGAGCTATCCTGTAGAGCAGAGATAGTGGGTAGGGCAGTGAAAGCCCTGATAGACACAGGAGCGTCTGTTTCATTGCTGAGAGAGGAAGCATACAGGCGGGTGAAACGGAAGAGTAGGTCACGGGAAGCGGACATAGAGGTCACGCAAGCAGATGGAGCCCCCACCTTGAGATAAAAGGGAGGCGAGGCTCCCTGTAAAGATTGGTAAATTAAGAAGCACCCAAAATTTTTACGTAACCCCCAACCTGTGTACGGAAGCAATCTTGGGAGGAGATTGGCTCCGGAGCTAGAGGGCTCAGATAGAGTTCAACCCCACTGTGCTGATAGTGAATGGCGAGAGAACGCCATTGGGATGCCCACCGGAAGAAGATATAGTGGTGGAGGAAGATGTAAAGCTACCCCCCAGAACGGCGGTGTCGGGAAAGGGTAGGTTAATGTCAGGGAAGAAAATAGGAAAAGGAACCCTGCAATTGGTCCCTGTAGAAGGGAAGGGCCTAGAAGAAAATGAGGTAACTCTGTGTGAGGCGGTGGTGGAGGCAGCTGAATTAGTTCCCATTATGATGGTGATCCAAGCCCAAAAGACTGTAAAGGTAAGGAGAGGGGAAGAGATAGGGAAAGCGCTACCCCTACGGACTCTGAATCGGATGAGATTCGAAGAGGAACGAAGAAAACTTGTAGAGCAAACAGAAGGAATAGTGGACGAAGATATATTAGCACCGAATCAATTTAGAACCCGGGTGGGAGGTCTGCTGAGGGATAATCGAGATGTGGTAGTCCAGTCAGACAAGGAATTGGGCCAGACCCACACAGTCAAAATGAAAATCGACACCGGAGAGCACCCCGCCCCCCCTGTGAAATTAAAACCCTACCGGACACCTATTCATAAAAGACCCCTTGTAGAAGAGGCAGTAGAAGAGATGTTGGAAACTGGGATGATCGAAAGTTCGATCTCCCCTTGGAGCTTTCCAATAGTAATAGTGGGTAAGAAAGATGGCGGGCACCGTTTTTGTGTAGATTTTAGGAAACTGAATTCTATATCGAAGCCGTTGGCGGTGCCATTGCCACTAATAGATGACATATTGGCATTATTAGGTAAAGCGAAGTACTTCTCTACGTTGAACTTGAGGTCCGGGTATTGGCAGGTAGCCCTTGATGAGGCTGACAAGGAGTAGGCCGCATTTGCGTGTCACCTGGGACTGTTTCAGTTCAGGGTGATGCCATTCGGTTTAGCTAATGCCCCGGGAATCTTCCAACAGCTGATGTCAATATTGTTAGGAGGATACGAGAGCTTTGTCAGGGCATATTTGGATGATATTTTGATATTTTCAGAAACAGTAGGACAACACTTTTTCCATCTAAAACAAGTGTTGGGAAGGTTAAGAAAACACGGCTTAAAATTGAAATTGTCGAAGTGTCAGTTTCTGAAGGAGGAGACTAGATATTTGGGCTTTGTTATAAACGGAGAAGGTATTAAACCCGACATGGATAAGGTGAAAGTCATAAGGGAAATGTCAGAACCTAAGACAGTGAGACAAGTAAGAGGCTTTATAGGAGCTATAGGTTACTACCGACGATTCGTCCCGGCATTCTCGAGAATTGCCATACCACTAGTAGCCCTGACGAAGAAATACGCTAGGTTCAAGTGGACAGAAGACTGTCAACGGGCATTTGATACGTTAAAAGAACAGTTGACAGCCGTCCCACTGCTGACATACCCAGACCTCAGCAAGCCCATGGTACTATACACTGATATACTTTCTCATAAGCTCTCAGAGACACAACAGAGATGGCCAGTAATAGAAAGAGAAGCCTATGCTATCATGTATGCCCTCCAAAAACTGGACTACTACTTGAATGGTGCGGTCTTTACTATAAAAACAGACCACAAGCCTCTGCAGTATCTTTTGCAGGAGGAATGGACAAATAATAAAAGGATTCAACAGTAGGCACTTAAGTTAAGTGGCTACCACTGTAAGATAGAGTATTTGGCAGGGAAGGAAAACACGTGTGCAGATTTACTCTCAAGAATACCGAAACGACTGGAAGAAAGATCTGTAAAAGTAGAGCAGGGAGTAGATGATAAAGCCTATAGAATAGGAGTAATTAACTCTAATAAGCTGAAAGATCGCCCTATGTTAGAATCGGACGAGGAAGGGGACGTACAGATAATAACCGATCCCTACTGGACAGAAGGAATTGAGAAGGAGCAGGCAGACAGTGAAATAGATGCCCTTAGAGAAAAGGTGGAGGCAGAAGAGACCACCAAGTATGCCATAATAGAGGAAAGGCTCTATTATCTCTCAGGTAGGGATGAGGGAGTCAAGCTCAAATTGTATGTGCCCAAAAGTTTAAGACCAGAGATATTGGAACAGTGCCACGAGAGGTTGGGTCACATGGGAATTGATAGGACATATGATCTAATAGGGAGAAAGTACTATTGGCCCAAACTGTACGGAGAGGTCACTAACTATGTTCGGAGCTGTGTAGTGTGCCAGTCGCAGAGCAGAAGGCAGGAAATGGCACCATTGGAGGAGATGGACGTGCCGAACTTCCCCTTCGAGAAAGTGAGTATGGATGCATCAGGACCATATGGGGAAACTGCACAAGGAAACAACTATATAGTGAGTTTTGTCGATTGGCTAACAAATTGGCCTGATACATTTGCAGTACCAGACAAGAAGGCTAGAACTGTGGCCGGTTTGATAATAAGTGAAATCTTCCCTAGGTATGGCGCTCCTGTGCAATTGGTAACTGATAATGGCACAGAGAATATAAACAGCATGATGATGGAGGTGCTGACAGGTTTGAATATAGAGCACGTAAAAACATCTCCATATCACCCCCAAGGAAATGCTAAAGTGGAAAGGTTTCATAGAAACTTGGGAGATGTATTGGACAAGCTGGTCAAAGAGAACACTGGAAATTGGTACTTGTATTTAACGCAGGCTCTGGCGGCCGTGAGGTTTACGATAAACGAAACCTCCAGATTTTCTCCTTACTTTATGTTGTTTGGCAGAGACGTAGTTCTGCCTGTGGATAACCTATTGAAGCTCCGAAGAAAGTATATGGGAGAAAATAATCATCAGCTGTTGCTGGAACAACAACATAAAATATTTGTACAGGCCAGAAGAAGAATAAAGAGGGCACAGAAGAGAAGAAATAGGAGAGTGAATGCTAAAAGAAAGGTAGTAGAATTGAAGGTCGGAGACCCTGTCTACTATAAAATCCACCAGAGAGAAGGAAAGCTGGACTAAAGATGGGAACCGTACTACCGGATAGTAGAGCAGACGGGTACAGTATCATATGTAATATGGGATCAAGTGGCAGGACGAACAATGAGGGTCCATGCCAATGATCTAAAGAAGGCTGAAATATCTAACCTGGAAATGAGCGAGCCGAGGCCTAAGAAGACAGGGACAAGGAAGGTAACTCTGGTTGAGCCGGAAGAAATGGAGACGGAGGAAGTTTCCGAGAAAATGAAGAGATAGATCGACTTGGCCATATAGACGAAGCAATCCGAGTGACGCAGTTGGAACCCTCCGCGGGTATCAGCGGCGTTCAGTCGTCGCCTGAATCGGTGCAGAGAAGACCCTGTGATGTCGCCATCGCACCCCCATGTCCAAAGAAAAGGAAGAGAAAAGCGAAGAGATCCAATCGAGCAGTCAAAAGCTCTAAAAAGAGGCACCCTAAACAAGACGAAGAGTTCAACGAGGGGGAGGAAGAGGATCAAATACCCGTTTCCCAGTTCAAAGAAAGACTAAGAAACAGGAGAGATTTAAACATAGAGTCAAGAAGTATTGAAGACGTCCAGGGCGAGGACTCTAAACAGAAGGAAGAATGAGGAGAGGAAGAAGAGGACAAAACACCTCCTGAACGGTAATTAAACACAGTGGGAAGGTTAGAGGTCGAGCAAGAACTACCTCTAAAGATGAGATTGAGAAGGGTGAAGAACCCCAAGTCTCAGTAGAACAAGGAAGGCTGTGCAGAATAGAAGCATTCGGTGTCGACAGATAACGACACTGGCTCATCCAAAAACCTGCTGGCTGACTGTGGTGGATGTGGATGGAGGGAGTGGAGTCGCGAGCTGCACCTCACGAAGGACGGAAGAAGATTATTGGCATTGCTAACTGGCCATCAGTGGTGTCATGAAGTACGACCTTTGGATTGGCGCCACGCACACCTGAAAGGGAACATTCCGTCTGCTAGGAGTTAGTTAGAGGAGGGAAGAGCTGAACTTATTAAGAAATTATGGAATAATTGAGTAAGGAATTGAGCAAGACTGAATGGTTATGAAGAATAAAAACAAGAGAATTTTGTTACTTTGTAGGAATGATCAAAATGAAAGGGTTGATGATGATGATGATGATGATGGTAGCCACACTGATGGTGACGATGACGGAAGCTGGGGAGCACAGCCGAAATACCATTTTTAAAAAGACGAGTGAAGTAATAATAACCAGGTCTAAATGGTTGATCACATTCGTGATAGATTTAAAACCATACGAGTCGCTACTAAATAAATTAAGAAATGAGCTAACGCAGCTGGATGCAGCCCGGTTGAAGGTAGGGCAAGATTATCCCAAGGAGAAAGGATATCTTAGTTTATTACACTCCCTAGAATCGGAGGCCACTATGATAGAGGCTCAATGGAGGGATATGCAAAATTACCTGAAGGGAATAGAGTTACTGCAGACGCGGGTAAAGAGATCAGTAGTTCCGATTGTGGGAAAAGCGTTGGGTGTCCTGTTTGGAACAGTGACTGAAGATGACGTTAAATTCATAAGAAGGAAACTGGGAGAAGTGGAAATAAACCAGAGGACGCTGACTCAAATGGCAAGGGAGTGTGTGACAATATTAAATGTGACAAGGTTGGAAGTGGCCAAGAATAGAGCCAGAATCAATTGGCTAATAAATAACCTGGCAGGGTTGAGACAAGAGGTAATTAATGATACAGAAACTGTAACGATAGAATTACAGGAAATGAGTGGATTCGTGCAAAGATATTTCCAACTAATGACAATTACGAATAAGGTACGACAAACTAGTCAGTCGTTGACGACCTTGCTGGAACATGTGAGAGCGCAATTAGACATGTTGTCATTGGGACACCTCTCCCCAAGCATAATAAACCCGAATCACCTAAGAGAGTGCTACTCGGAATACAGGCCGAGTTACCCCACCATTTAAGACTGCCAGTGGATCCCACCAAGGAATTGTGGAAATATTATAATGCACTGGGATGTGTGACCTTGTTGGAAAATAGACGACTATTGGTTATGATATCTGTTCCGTTGTTAGATAGAGAGAGTATATTCGAGATATACCAGGTTATAAATTTACCCATTCCCTACCCCAGAAGAGATCAAGGTTTGTGAATGATAGCAAGGTACAAGGTGGAAACAGAATACATAGCTTTAAATTCGGGGAAAACAAAATTCATGTTGCTAAGAGCTGAAGAAGCTAGAAAGTGTAGAAATGATGCTCTAGGGACTTGTACATCGTTAAGCCCTATCTATATAGCTGGTAACCACAAAATGTGCATACTCGAATTGTTTGAAGGGAAGAAAGAGGGAATTAAGAGAACTTGTCAAGTAGAGATATTAGCAAACACGGAATTACCACATGCTATCAGTGTTTCAGACGGGGTGTGGGCAGTGGCCACACAGAAACCTATCAGCTTGTCTAGGGTATGTGGGGGAGAGTCCACAAGGACATTAAGAGTAAGGTCACCATTATCCCTGTTAAAGTTACCCATGGGATGTTCGGCATTCGGGATATCTATTTCCTTACCCCCCTATTACCAAGAAGAAGAAAGATATGAAGAGAAAGATTCAATTATAGAAATGATTGGCAGAAGCTTAGTCAATTGTACAGAGTTGTGGGAGCCAATAGTGAAGGGATTCTCCAATGTTACCTTGAATAAAATGCCAGTACTAATGAAGCCGATAGAAAAGATCGATATGGATCAATTGAGGGACAAGTTAAGTGCGTTGGGAAATGAAGGTATGGCTTGGGGAGACGATGAGCAGATCGCGATAAGTTGGTCGTTAGTGATGGGTACATTCATAATTATAGCCATCGGGGGTATAGTAATATGGAAGATTAGGAGTAAGAGGAAATTAAAAAAGATAGAAAAAGAGAGGCGAGAGTTAAAACTTAGATGATAAAGGAAAGCCATCACAAAAGGGGCATTTAGCGATGTTATTTTGATAATGAAGAATGGTGAAAATTTTATGGCCATTGTCGAAAAGCTAATTGACAAATTCCAGGTGGGCCAAATAACCAGATACAGAGTTTTGAATAGATAAAAAATTAACTGTGTCATGGTGGCGAACTTATATTATCGGGAAAAGATTTTCCGTTGACCGAGAAATAAGAATGTCCTGACCACACACGAGTTGCAAAAAAAAAAAAAAAAAAAAATACAAAAAAAACCCCAAAGAAAATATGTTAAGTCTTTGTCGATGGAAAGATATCGTTAGACAAGGTGTCTGTTTTGTGTTGAAATTTGACTATGACAGCGAAACAATATTATCAGAAAATGGTGAAGTCGTTTCCTCGTATCAGTGGTTGGCGCCGGAGAGTGAGTGTGTCTGGTTGACCAGCCACTTGGTGCTGGCGAAAATCTGATTGACGAATTCCATATGAAAGTGACTTTGGGATAAGAATTGAGATTATCATACTACGGGTCGTATTGTTCTGTTGGTGGCCAGAGAAGAAGAGAGAAAGAAAAGAAAGAAAGGAAATAGAAAAAAGAAAAAGAGGAGATAATTTTTTTTCTTTGATCAAGATATTTTTTTTAAAACAAGGCTAGTCTGGTCACACCCACACTGTTGAACGCCAATTGGCTGAATGTTAACAAGAGCCAGGCGGAGGTGATCATGTGATGCAGGGGGAGAGGCCTGCTATCACCCATTAAGGGGATAGGTATGAGATGTTACTGCGAAGGAGTAGGAAAACTGTTGACGCCTTCTGAGGGTATGGTAAGAGACCCATATGAGAACAGAAGAATGTGGGAGTAGGAGAAGACTTCCAAAAATGGAAATAATAAATTTTTCCTGACCGAAAACAAAAGAAGGGGATTGTGGATTTGGAATTATCAAGGAACCTCAAACCCCGATGAGCCTACCCCGGTTTAGGTCGGCGTCCATATAAGCAAAGTCGCAGCGAGCGAAAATCAGTTCCAGTTGAGTTCCAGTGAGTTCGAGTTTAAGTTGAGAGCTCTGAAGACCCACCACGCATTAGCTGACTAAGATTCGCGCAACTTCCGAACTCATCTTCTAATCAAGAACAATTTATTTTTGAAGAACGACTTAGACTCATACCACCAAAACAAGTTTTACGAATATCGCCTGAAGACACACCAAGAACCAGTTTCTTAAAGAACAGACAACTTAAGATGTTAAGACTCGCCTAACAAAAACAACGTGTCACGAATCCATATAGCGGGTTGGGAGATAGACTTAGTCCTGTATCCAGCAACCAGATATAAAATATTGTTATCCTTTTTTTGATACCTTTGAACTTTTTGAGTTGTAATTTTATTTTCTTTTACATCTATTTGTGCGATACCACCCTTATTCGAACTCGACTTGCATTACGGCCCCGCCGACCGATTGATTTCGTCTGCCTAAGATCAATTCACAACGTGGGTAGGCAGACTGGAGATCAAAGTAGTTACTTCGGCGAGTTGGGAACGACGAGGCTGATATCGAATCTAACCAGATTCCCATCCGAATCACCAAAAGGTTAGAACGTCACATTTGGGTGCCACGACCAATACCAAGCCAGTTGGTCGTCACAGGACGGGATAGCACGACTGACGCAGACAGGCGGACGTCACGTTTGGAGCGGCGACACCCGAACGAGCGGGGGACGTCACAAAAGTAATATTGCCCAAATGTCCGTCAAATCTGAACGAAGAAGAACGAAAAAGAAACAAATCATTAGACGCTTAAACTGAATTCACATTTAAAATTGGTACTAGTTATTGGAACTATATATATATATATATATATATATATATATATATATATCCGTGTAAGTGTATGTGTGTGTTCTGTCAGATTGTATGCGTGGCAGCTTAATTATCAGTTACTGATATTAAAAAGAATTAAATATTTTCTAAGACTTTCATATTGTTAGAAAATTGGTCTTCTGTTTTTCTTTATTCAAGGATCTTGAACCTTTTATCACAGTCTATTTGCTACACATTAATTATAGGAAGAAAGAATGTGTGGTTGTTAGCAAAAGGAATAGGAAAAATGAAGATACCAAAATCAAACAAATACAATAATTTCAATACAGATTCGGCCAAAAAAAAAACAGTATACAAACTTCAGGAAAGAAAAAAATTGTCTTTCGTAGTTTTAACAAATTGCGATAATACTGTTTAGGATGTTGTGTATATCGCAGAAAACCAACTACGTTCGCGGCCCTTAGACAAACAATATCTAAATACATGTGCAGCAATTCCACTGAACATTTTGGCCAATCTAATCCAAGAATTAGTTCGTCTCACTAATAAATTTCAGGAAGCTGAAGGAAAAATAATACAAGATAAACATCAGAAACTTCCGCAAATTTAACGATAACATAAAATAATTAATTGGCTGACCTCCACATCACTTTGAAACACAGCTCCTCGTACGATCATCGAAGCATTAAGCAACGTCGCGCCTGGTCAGTACCAAGATGGGTGACCGCTTGGGAATAGCAGGTGCTGTAAGCTTGGATGTGCGGATAGTGTAATGGATAATGGCTAGGAATTGTTAATCGCTGATTAAGTTAAGCAACGTGGGGCCTGGTCAGTACCTAGATGGGTGACCGCTTGGGAATACCAGGTGCTGTGTAGGCTTGGATGTGCGGATGGTGTAATGGATAATGGCTAGGAATTGTTAATCGGTGATTGTTAACAACGCCGCGCCTGGTCAGTACCTAGATGGGTGACCGCTTGGGAATAGCAGGTGCTGTAAGCTTGGATGTGCGGATAGTGTAATGGATAATGGCTAGGAATTGTTAATCGCTGATTAAGTTAAGCAACGTGGGGCCTGGTCAGTACCTAGATGGGTGACCGCTTGGGAATACCAGGTGCTGTAGGCTTGGATGTGCGGATGGTGTAATGGATAATGGCTAGGAATTG
The DNA here is from genome assembly GCA_903632075.3 of Acanthosepion pharaonis. Lineage (NCBI taxonomy): Eukaryota > Metazoa > Mollusca > Cephalopoda > Sepiida > Sepiidae > Acanthosepion > Acanthosepion pharaonis. The sequence goes on from CAHIKZ030002216.1 coordinate 269,558, forward strand.
TTAATCGGTGATTAAGTTAAGCAACGCCGCGCCTGGTCAGTACCTAGATGGGTGACCGCTTGGAAATAGCAGGTGTTGTAAGCTTGGATGTGCGGATAGTGTAATGGATAATGGCTGGGATTGTTAATCGCTGATTAAGTTAAGCAACGCCAGGCCTGGTCAGTACCTAGGTGGGTGACCGCTTGGGAATACCAGGTGCTGTAAGCTTGGATGTGCGGATGGTGTAATGGATAATGGCTAGGAAATGTTAATCGGTGATTAAGTTAAGCAACGCCAGGCCTGGTCAGTACCTAGATGGGTGACCGCTTGCGAATACCAGATGCTGTAAGCTTTGATGTACGGTTGATGTAAACGGCTCGAAATTGTAAATCTTCAGTTAGGTTCGTTAGATTCACTTCCGCGCAAATACACTTGGGAAAGGTATGAATTTACCTATTCTGCCCCCATCTATGGGTTAATTAGTAGGACTAGTAACAGTAAATCATTATTGTCTCCTCAAAACTATTACAATCTAAAAATATTTTCTGGCTTTAAATAACCTGAAAAGGGTGGATAATCCATAAAAATAAAATCAAACAGTAAACGTTCAACTAGACGAAGGAAAACACCAGAGGAGCGCCCTTCTAATATGAAAACGGATAAAAGTCAACAAAACGTATTAAGTTTGAAAAATTCTGAATCTATCTTTTGAACATTTACAGTCCATCTGAAGTCATTATGCAAATCATATAATCTTTAATAACTCGAAATTACTTTGAAATTTGTTAGTCAATTTTTAAACGATTAATTCAAAAATTAAAACGAAACTAGTGTTAAATTTTCGAGTAGTTTCAACATGCTGTATTAATGTTATTGGATTTATTATAAAACTCGAAGTTATGCAGATTAAACTAATATTAGCTTAAGAACTTTGAAATCTAATAAAAACTATTTTCTTTTTCCATAATATATGTTGAAACATGGCTAAAGGGAAGGATTTAACAAATGCTGAAGAACACAAAGTTCTTGAGTAAGGGAAACTGGAAATATCAAATGAGCTTTGCAGAGATCATTGAACGATAAAGAAAGCTGTTGAAAATATAAGTAAATTGAAGCTAAAGGAAAGGCTTTAAAAATTTGCTTCATCGAGATGGACGTAAACTAAAGCGAGTTATACCGAAACAAGCACTTTTGACCAGCACTCAGAAATTTGAAAAGGCTGGAATTGAGGGAGTCAAGAAGGTCAAACGGTGTAGAATACTTTGTGAATTGGGATCTGTAAGCAAATCTCCTAGGCAACCTCTTCTCACTTAAGCAAATATTTTAAAGTATCAAAAATGGGCCAAGAATTATATGGAAATTGACTTTTCTCGGGTGACATTTAACGGACCTGGTGGATGGGTCAAAGGATGAATTTTATCCAATTCAGGCATGCCTATGGATAAAAGAAGGCAACAAGGAGGTGGTAGTGTTATGATATGGGCTGGAATTCTCGACCAAACTATAATTGAACCATTCAAAATCGATGAAGCAGTTAAACTGAACAATGTTAACTATTGTGATTTTATGAAGAAGAATTTCTTTGCCTGGTACAAGTCTCAGTCTTGCAGTTTCAAAGTGAAATATGTATTTATGCACAACAATGCTCCTTCTCATGTATCTAAGCTTACCCGTAAATTCTTTGAGCATAAAAGATTTACAGTAAAGAAGATAATGGAATAGCCACCATGAAGTTCTGATCCGAATGCGATCGAAAATCTATGGCCAGTTGTGAAAATAGACCGACTGAAGTTAATATGCAGATTAAACTAGTATTAGCTTAAGACCTCTTAAATCTAATACAAACTATTTTTTTCTTTTTGTTCATAACATATATTGAAACATAGGTAAAGGGAAGGATCTAAGAACTGCTGAAAAATAGAAAATAACAAAGTGAGTGAAGGAATATCCACATTGGAGATATCAAAGAAGTTTTGCAGAAATCATCGAACGACAAAGAAGCCTGTGGAAAATATAAGTAAAATCAGAACAAGAATCAAAGAAAAGGTCTTAAAAACTTATTTCTCCGAGATAATAAAGCTAGTTATAGCGAAAACAACTACTTTTGACCAGTGATCAGATCTTTCCGGATTTGAGGGAGTCAAGAAGGTAAGGACAAAAGATGTCAAGAAATCCCCTAGACAAACTCCTCTCATTAATGCAGATAATTGAAAGTATCAAAATTGGATCAACAAATACATGAAAATTGACGTTTTTTTAAGTAATTTTCACGGATGAATCTCAGGTGATACACGATAGACCTGATTGATGAGCCAAAGAATGATTTCACCCGATGAAAATGTGCTTGTGGCTAAAAGAAGGCAGCAAGGAGGCGGCAATGTGATCCTATGGGCTGAAACTGTCGAAAAAACATTATTGGACGATTGAAAGTCGTTGACGGAGTTAAACCGAACAGTGGTAACTATTGCGATTTCATGGACAAAATCTTCTTAGAATGTTATAAGTCCCAGCTAAGCAGTTTAAAAATGAAGTATTTATTTAAGCGCGACAATGCTCATTCTCCTGCATATAGGGTTACCCGTGAATCTTTTTAGCAGAAAAGGTTTACAGGAGAGAAAATAATGAAATAGCGACCATAAAGTTCCGATCTGAATCCGATCGAAAATCTATGGTCAATTGTGAAGTTGAAATTATATGGAATTGGTAAACAATATCACAGCAAAGCAGACCTCTGGGAAGAAATTAAAACCACCATGTTGCAAATTGAAACTGCTGAACTAAGTAAGCAAAATCAATGAATAATAGATTGTTGTTTGTTATTGAGAAGAAAGGTCACTAGATTAAGATGTAAATTCTTCAAAGACTTATCATTTATGTTGTTTGTTCTCTTAAAGGTATTTGTTCTCTTAAAGGTGTTGATCAATTGTTGATGATTTTATTACCTTGCTATTGCAGTCAAAAGTGTTTTCTTGTTTAGCATCACTTCAGACTTTAGTTTTTATAATAATTCCAATAACTTTAATAAGACATGTTGAAACTACCTAAAATTTTAACACAAAATTTGTTTTGATTTCTAAATTAATCGTTTAAATATTTGGCAATAAACTTCCAAAACAATTTCGAGTGATTGAGGTTTATGTAATTTGCATAAAAAAAAATCAGACAAACTACTTTTTGTCCATGCATTGAATATTGCTGCCACATATAATCTGATACTTCTGATATATATCTAGAGATTCTTGACAATATTCAAAGAAGAATCTGCAACGTTATTGATTATGACCTGTCACTTCAGTTTCACTTATTTTCTCAGCGCCGTAATATAGTTTCCCTGTACCTTTTGTATAAGTATTTTCATAGTAATTATTAATGATGATCTTTCCTCTTTGGTTACTCGTCCACTAAAATTGAAGCGCAGTACTAGATTGGCACCTAGGTCTCATCATTTTCCTGTTGAAATTACTAGTAGCAACCGTAAGTTCTATGCTGATAGTTTATTCTCTAGCACCACTCTCTTCTGGCGATGCTGGTTTCCATATAACTACGATCTTCAAAAATGTAATCAATGCCAATCGATATCTTCTGTCTGCTTGAATTTTTTTTCTTCCACTCGCACTTACCACTTGCATCTTAGTGGATTTTATCACCTTACTTGGGGTGAAATGATTTAAAAATATATACAAAATATGATAAAAAATATATCGGGATTATTACTATGGTAACCAGTCTAAGGCATGCAGAATGAAGCCGTTTGACACAGACTGACTTTGACCTCTGTCGTATATACACACTAAGTTATAACATTCTTGTTCACGTCTGTTGGTTATGTTCCTTGGAAGGAAAGTGTGTAGAGTGTGGTCGTCTCACCACACTACAGACATACCATCAGTGAGAATGGTTTGTGAAGCGATTTTTGACTAAGAACAACAATACCCAGCCCTGACAGCCACCAGATTTGCCAGATCTCCCCTTGTGACTTTTTACTCTTCGAAAATCAAACCCCACTTGGAAGGAACAGCATTTCAAGACGTCGATGAAATCTAAGAGAAGACAACTAGACAGCTCCTCGCTACCTCTGAGAATTAGTTCCAGGAATGCTTCCATCGATGGAAACAACGCGTTATGAAGTGTGTTGCTTCTGAAGGGCACTACTTCGAAGGAGATTAAATGCCGAATTGATATGTGCTGTAGTTTTTTTTTTCTTTTATAGCCCTAATTCCGATAATTTTTGATCATGTATGCATTTACACAATGGATGCTAAATATAATTGTAAATAATGTTCATTTGCTGTTTCAGGAAAATGTCCAAAAAATCATTGTCTTAATGGAGGCACGTGTTTGATGAAATCTAAGAAAATCCTGTGTATATGTCCTCGGAATTATACAGGCAAAATCTGCGATCAACGTCGTCAGTATTTCGTATATATTCTCTTTTATTTTTTTGCAGAACGATACTAATGTTTTATAGAATTATTTTTCTGATGATTGAAATGCAGACAATCACTTTCCTCAAAAATAAATATAAAATAAATAAATATGCCGGCTAACCAAGGAATTCATGAACGGAGATTTTAAAAAAAAAAAGCGTGAATTGTTATTAAAAGAAAATTCTCTTCTTTTTTTTTGTCGTGTCCCTTCAGGACGTGAGCGATCATGACTCTCCACAATTTCCTGTCCTTTGTGGGTCTTAATAAATTTTGGGGCATTTTTCATCATGGTATGCTTATGTTTTAGAGAATCAGTAGAGGTATCTACATACTAATAACAATCTCTAGAAACTGATGTGTCTGTAAAAATGAGTGGAAAATATACATTAATCTGTTTATAAGCAGAATTAAAACAATTTTACTTAATTCTTCGTGAAATCAAGAGGGCGTTTTTTTTTTTTTTAGTTAACATTACAAAGGGTTTAGCCATTGAAACAAAATCCATAGGACGTTTTTATTTTCACTAGAAAGACCCGTGAAAATCTCACGGTTTTCCTATTTTAGCATTCTGAAGAATCTACATTTTTTAAATTAATGATTGAATAAGCTCATGACGAGTTCTTTGACAATGAAATATTCGCAGAAATTTCTCTATCATTAAATATTTGAGTTTAACAACTTTAATATAATATTGCAATAACAAACATAAATATGAATGCTGGTCCTTATTTTCAGAAGTAAGGGGGTACAAATAGAAATATTTGAAATTGACATTTTTTTCCATTTCACTGAAACAGACGTTAAACACTTTCCTTCTTTCAAAACTAAGCGAAATTTACATCTATGGCGGCAGGAAAAAAATACTATCTATGTCAGAAAAACTTCGTGGTAAATAAAATATGAAAGACTAAGTGTTGAGGGGTCCACCCCTTTTTACACAAATGGACTCACCCAGTATATACATATACTACTGCTAAGTGAAGACACGAGAGTAAGACGAGAGTAAGACCGAAGAGTGGAGTCCAGAGTGGCATAGGTTGTAGGTAACCGGAAGAGTGAGGGTGAGGTAACAGCGTTGTAGGGGTCACAATGAGCGAGCATGTAGACTTAGTAAGAAGTCATACAGCGATACTTCAATACCAAAGACTGTATATATATTTTGCTACTAACACGTATGCCTGGAACTACTAACCTGCTTTAGCAGTTTGTATTATTGCGTTAATACATTATTTTCCTATATTCGTTCCTGGCGTTTGTTATTTATTGGTACCGGATTTCAACACGGAATCCACAACACTAAGTCTGAGCAATTTCTACTGTCTCTTTCCGATTCTCAGTATGAGCGTCTTTTTAGCTCCGACTTTCCTTAAAACGCCCTCGTTGCTCATATATGCAGTTCATCGTATTCTCAGTATGTTTCTGTAAAACCACATTTCTTTTGTCTCAAATCTCATTTCCATCTGTGAGGAGTGTGCCACTTCTACAAAATGGATGAAGTTATCTTGCGACAAATACTTTTCGGACTCCTCAAAAATATCTTAAATATAAAGGAATTGGATTAAATTAAAAAAAAAATACTTTAAGATAGATGTTAGCTATCCTCCTTTTGGCAAAATCTTAATGTTTTATGTATTTTAACGTTTCAAACACATCAGTTCGAATTAAAACAAGAATAAATCTTTTAGAGTTTTCTGAGAGGTCAAGGTTTTTAATCGATAAAGACTTTCCATGTTATTTTTTTTTCATTTGCTATCCTAGTGGAATCATCAGTGGCCATTGTTTTTTCGCATTGCAAACTTCATTTTAATCTTTTAAAGAAGTCCTTTAGTTTCACAATTTAAGGTCCTGCCTAAATCGCCTCCGAACAGCTGTTAGTCACTGTAGAGCTAACCTTCAGAAATGCCACTGATGTTGATCCCAGCTGCTAATGCGGTCAATCGCAAATTACGGAGCCTCTTCTAGTTTTGCCCCCAATCTTGAGGATCTATGCACAGTTAACGACCTTGAACCATTAAGATCCCCGGCAAGCTTCTTTGTGCAATATTTGATGGGTGTGGTGTAGGGACTCGAGAAGAAGAAGAAGAAGAAGAAGAAGAAGAAGAAGAAGAAGAAGAAGAAGAACCTAGGTGGGTATCCGCTTGAGAATACCAGTTACTGCAAGCTTGGATGTGCTGTGGTGTAATTGTTAATCAGAGAGCCGAGTTCGAATCCCCGCTGGGTTCGTTATATTCACTTAATGAGAAAATACCATCTGAAAGGTATGATTCTAAAAGCATTATTATCTTAAAAAAATTGCGTACAAACTATTTAGAATTCGGCATTAAATAACCCATAGAGGTGTTGATATGCCACTAAACAAAATCACCTAAACTAAATCCAATCATTTGTCAAATTATGATAATTTGAAGTTAATCAAAACTGGCACATGTTTAATCATTCGTTTATAGATGATCACGCGTGGCCGAGTGGTCAGAACGTTCGCTCTCCGACCTTGAGACTCGTGTTCGAATCTCACCATATTTGATTTATAAGTGATATTATCGGTTTGGGGTGGAGCTCCCAGTGTGCAACACCTTTCTGAAGTACCTGGAAAACCATATCACGGGGTGAATTAAGCCTAGTGAGTGAAATTTTTTAGACGGAGTTATTCTGAAACCATCGATGGTTGCGCTAGCACGAAGTCACAAGTCATCGTGACCGAGTGTTTGAACGTACTGACATTGTTCAGACTGTTGATCATGCCAGATAATGCTCGTTCTCCGAAAAAGTTGCAGTATAAAACACAATTTTTCAAGATCAGCGTTCCGTTTCAATATGATCACGTCGGCGTCACGTGGGCGATGTTGTGAATACGTATTACTAAAATATAGTATTTTAAATGAAAAGAATTTTATTTTAATCTAAAACTTATATGTACGTTTGTCGAGCATTAATCTTGACGTGATCATATTGAAACGGAACGCTGATCTTGAAAATTTCTGTTGTCTGTTTTGATTAGTCTTACTCTTATGTACATCGTAAATTTTTCATGTTGAATTAAATATAGTCTTAATGTTAATTATGTTTTATGAATATGTCCTGAAGATGGTCTACTAGACAATAAAAAACGTCCCACGTTGACATTATATTAACATTAAAATAGCATAATTGCATATTAGGATTTTTTTTTTTTTTTTTTACGTATATTTTTCTTCATACTGTCGGATCTATATCCATATATTTGCTTATATATATATATATATATATATATATATATATATATATATATTTATAATATATAAAAAATTGTGTGTGTGTGAATGAGAGAGATAACGAAATATATTTTTTATATATCAAGAATTTAGTATTAAGAAATTTTATGACAAAATTTAATGCAAAACTTTGAGGTTTCATAAAATTTACCTGAACATTATATATATATATATATATATATATATATATATATATATATTTTAAACGGATTTATCAGCCAAATTGTGTAACAACTTAATTATCCATCCCACAAAATGTTTAATATCTAGTTCAAAAACCACTAAAACTATTTTCGTTTTTTTTCCAGATTTTCTTAAGATAAGACGTTTACCCATCTTGGCACCATTTCTCATGAATTAAGAACCACTTAAAAACCCTTTCAGTTTTTCGATAGAAAGAGAATGAAAAGAAATCATTTTTTGTCAGTAATATGATCATCTTCCCAGCTCTTGTAAAAATTTCAGTTGATGAGACGAAAAAGATCATTCAGACTTTCAGATAAATGATACGAACATTCATATTTATGGCTTCCATCTTCAAATCAATCCAAGAAACATGAAGGAAATGGTGAAAAAGGTTAAAAAGAGGGGACAGTAAAGAGAGAAAAATGGATCAGGAGATCAATAACATAAAGAGGGATCATCATTTCAACTTAGAACTAAATATATCCTTATTATTCAATATAGAGTCAAATTTTGGAGAATTCCAGCAAGATATTTTTAATCATTTCTAAGATACACCGGTTCAAATTTAATCTAACAATTGGACAATTTGCTGTTACACTCGATACCTATAATACACACACACACACATAACATAGACACACACACATATATAATATATTACATATATATATATATATATATATATATAGATCGATAGATAGATACTGATAATATCTAGGTCTGCTTTACGGTTGTATTGAGCGAAAAGATTTTAACGTTTAGTTATTTACTCGTAAAGTTTTTTTTCTTTGGAGCTTCAGACCTGCATCTGTGCGATTTTTTTGTCAACAGAATTTCATGTTTGTAGCTCTTTCTTTTTTTAAAACCTTTTTTCCCTCGAGATTGATTTGATTATTAGCAAATCAATAATTGGAGGGTTTTTCGAAACGAGTCTAGTTATCTCTCTCTTTCTATCTCTCTCTATATCTATATATATATATATATATATATATATATATAGGTAAAATCCGTTGGTATATAATCCAAGTGGATTTTAATATAAAATATTATAACTGATAACTGATCCACAAAAAGAGAACAATGTATTTATTATACAGAGCAAATAAATAGTAGTAAACAATAAAATCTAAAATTAACTCATATGGGGTATAGACCTATTTCAACCGACGAAAACTTCGTCAATCTTATTCAACCTCGGTATATAGACTGAGTTCGTGTCGGAATTAGAAATTTGACTGTGACAGCTGTCGAAAAATTTAATACAGAATTTATCCATTTCAATGTTTCAGTCAGACGAAAAGGCACGAGGCAGTGAGTCATGGAAGGGTGGAAGGTATTAGGCCGTAAAGGAAGAGGTTTTATAAAATTAAACCCAGATATTAACCTATATATATATATATATATATATATATATATATATATATATATATATATATATATATGGGACTGATTGTTTTGTTCTACTGTTGTAAGATAGGAACACACAGTCGCAAATTATCCTTACATGTATTTAAAAAGTCATAATCGTTGTAATCGATGATTTCGAAAATATGTTTGATTTTTCAGATCCATGTTCAAAAAATGTTTGTAAAAACGGAGGAAAATGCTTCCCATATTATAAATATTACTACTGTTACTGTCGAAATGGATATAAAGGTGTTAATTGCACAAAGCGTAAGTAACATTATTAATATTAGAAAATGCTCTTATGAAAATTTCAGGTTTTTCCTATTTGAATTTTCTGATGAATATTTTTCCTATTTGATTTTTTTTAATGATTGAATGAACGCATGGAGAGTTCTATCACAATAAAATATCCGTAGCATTTTCCTTATCACATCGTTAAATATTTGAGTTTAATAAGAATCTACATTTTTTAAATTAATGATTGAATAAGCTCATGACGAATTCTATGATAATAAAATATTCGTAGAAATTCCTCTATCATTAAATATTTGAGTTTAACAACTTTAACATAATATTGCAATAACATATGAATGCTGTTATTTGAAGAAGTGGGTACAAATGAAAAACCGTCCAGGGTATGACAATAAACTACACCCAACAGCAAAGACGCTGATCAGGAGGTTTTGAGGATTGTGGAAACACCTCTTAATTGCTGATGTTCCCAGCTCCAACCTGACCCCGGAGCGGTAGCACCTGTTAGGGTCCCAGCTATGGGCAAATAGTTCACCTCAAACTGGGGCTGTTCTGGGCATGACGATAAACTACATCCACGAAAACGACGATAAACTACGTCCAACACGGTCCCAGCTATGGGTAAATCGTTATGTTTTCCCAAACTTTTGGTAAAAAAAATTTTTTGAAAACCAAAAATAGGTTTTAATACCAGAAATACTTTGTAAAAAAATTATTACCAGCAATACATTTTTGAAGAAAAAATATTACCAGCAATATTTTTTAATAAAAAATATTACCAGCAATAAAAATCTTGTCGGCATTAAATAATTAATTGAGGTTGATATGCCGTAAACCAAACCAAACCAAACTAAACTAAACAAATGAAAAACATTTGAAACTGACATCAAAACGGAATAGTTCATTATTTATGAGGGTATTGATAACAGACGTGCGAAATAAAGAAGGCAGGGGACAAGCGCAATTAGAATAGAATATTTATGAAATTGCGGTTTCTTTCTTTCTTTCTTTCTTTCTTTCTTTCTTTATTTTTTAGATATGTGTATTCCAAATCCTTGCCGAAATGGAGGAAGATGCATTGCCAAATACAAAAAATATATATGTAAATGCCCTTATTATTTTAAGGGGAAGAATTGCCAACATTGTAAGTATTTCTCTTTATAACTTACGAAAATTTATTTTTCTCATCAATATATTTTGTCACCCGGCTTTAGATGAATATACACATATTTCACTACACATTTTGCCATTTACTCCTTAGCACAAACAAAACAATTTATTATGAATTGTAATAAAAAGATAATAATTAAAATTCATAAAAAAAATTATATTTCTTTTTCTGTTTATTATAATTTAGCATTTAATGAAATATCTGAGCCTGCCTTTTCGACTATATTCTTTGGAGAGTCGAATGACGTTTTTCATTAATTTACAATTAAATTGGCTAGATATAACCGTAATTTCTATGACCAAAAAGTTTCTTTTCTCTCTTCTCACTTATGAAACTCTCTTCCAGATCCAAGCTTCCCAGCCAACTTTGATATTCAAAATGTAAATGCAATATCAATCGTTATCTAAAATTTACTGATAACACTTTTATTGTTCTCACCCCTTAAAAAATGTTTCTGCTTTCTAATTCTTTTTTATTCTGTAAGCCGTTGTGTCTTAGTGGTTTTACTGATTTTGCTTGGAGTGAATTCTATTAAAAAAAGAAAAAAGGATATTAAATCTTCGTCCAAGGATTGCAACCGTGAGCGAATTTTGTTTTTAATAATGTTTATTATTTAATATTGCTTATATATTAAAGTATTGTTGCTGCATCTGGTCTGGAGCTGTTTTGGCTCATTCTATCACTCCAGAAAGTACTTGTTTTCTTTTGGCCACGTTTTAATTTTTTACAAAAAGTCAAATTAGACCAAAAATGGAGTATAGCTGCCATATCTGGCCTGAAGGTGTTTCGGCTCATTCTATCACTCCAGAAAGTACCTGATTCCTTATGCCATGCTTTATCTTTACAAGAGTCACATTAGACCAAACAATGGTGTATTATTGCTATACCTGGTCTGAAGCTTTTTCGGCTCATTCTATCGCTCCAGAAAGATCCCGACTACTTCTGCCATGTTTTATCTTTACAAGAGTCAGATTAGACCGAAAATGAAGTATTGCTGCTATATCTGGGCGTGAGTTATTTCGGTTCATTCTATCACTCATGAAATACTTGACTTCTGCCATACTTTATATTTACATGAGTCAGATTAGACGAAAATGGAGTATGGCCGCCATATCTAGGCAGGACATATTTCCGTTTATTTTATCGATCTAAACCCAGATTATCATATTGTCATATTAATAATGAACTACTGCTGCCATATCTGGGTTGGAGCTGCCCGATGCTCACTTTTCGACGTTGACATATTTGAAAAGCTTTTACGCGGCCTTATGCGCGATGAATTATTTTCCACAATGCCACCCCTTTCCAATACACGAAACGCTACCCGATTGGAATATCCATGGTCAATTTTTTGAAAGGCCACATTCCACCAGTTTGGACATTCACCTTTTTACGTGATCAATTTTATTTCAAACAAGAATGGCAATATCTAAAAACCTATTGATCTATTAAATTAATCGGCAAAAACCTTGATGAAATTCTATTAGAATATTTTCTAAAATTAATTCTTTGTTGAAAGCCGATTAATCGGCAGCAACGCAATAAAAATCTATTAGAATGTTATGTACGTTAATGGGATCTATTTGTTTATGAACAAAGATGATTGGGTCTGTAAAACCAATTAATCGGCAAAAAGGTGATGAAAACCTCTTAGAATATTATTTGAATTCATTCCATGTTGAAAGCCGATTAATCGGCAACAATGCAATAAAAATCTATTTGAATATTATTTGAATTCATTCTACGTTTAATATTACTTATGTCAGTGATGAAATTTTTGTGACGCAATAAAAATAATGTCAGTATGAAAAGCAGTTAATTGGAAAAATACCGACAAGTGCTGATATATGTCCTATTATCAATTATCAGCAGATTAATCGGTATTGCTCTGTTAAGCATAATACTGAAAGATACACGATTTGAAAGTTATTTTATTTTAAAAATATTAAATCTTATTAATTTCCTCCCATAATGCATAAAAATATATCGTATTTTTTATCCAGTATCATTGTAACATGTTTTGTTTTGCAGTTAAATGTTCTCGAAGAACTTGCAGACATAGAAAAAAATGCAACAAACATGGATGCATCTGCAAAAAAAATTATGAAGGCCTTCTGTGTAACAAAGGTGATAATTTCTTTTAGATTTTTCTATTTGAAAATGTATGGGTTGTCCTCATGTTTATTGTCATATTCACGGCGTTTCGGCTGTCTAAAGGAGATATTTCTTGGAATTTCGAACCGAACCATTTACTTAGTCCACAGGGGTAA